>OY292523.1:15252410-15273985 GCA_958496365.1 Subacronicta megacephala | reverse complement strand
TCGATATTTCACCGTTGAAAATCGACATTCGATTTTTTCAGTTTTGGTAAAAACCATAAAATTATTTTCAATTAGGAATTTAAATTACGCGCTCCGCGCGCTTTAATTTTTCAACCAATAAAGAATCAGGGGCCATATTTTTGCGATAATTCGATACTCAGTTAACTTCACAAATAATTTGATTTCATCTATTTTAATACTTATTATATTATATCGTATATATAATATATAATAATAAATATAGAAGATAGAGGATAGAGGATTGGTCGAATGTACCCGTAATATTACGGCGTTGTCGGTTAATGAGTTAATGGTTAAAAAATTCGCGAGATGACTATGTGCTTAATTTTGCTTTTATTTTGTTAGTTGCTATAATAAATCTAACCATGTATAATCATTACTGAGCATTGAAATAACTATGTGGAATTCTTAATTGATGAACTGTTCATACTTTACTATTACTTTATGTCCACTTATCTATATAACCTCAAATTGCTTTTATTTTAAACTATTTTATATAACTACTCTTTTGAATTAAGTGAATTGATGCTGATAGGATTTTGAATATTATTTAAATTTTATTATTTATCAAGTTTAATAAGAAACGAATGTATTTTTTCAGCATGTCGGGTAAAAGTGATCTAAGTATGGCTCGGCGTCTAAATTTGTTCCTTGTTAATAGAAAAAGGCTCGCCCCCTATTACATGGAACCTAAACATACCGGCGGAATATGAATAATATGTACATTAGTACACCTCTGCCTAATCCTTCGGGGAATACAGGCGTGATGGTATGTTATATATTTTTATTCCGTTTTATTTATTTATTACAGATCGGCGCGTGAAACCTATGGAGATGATGCTGTAGGATTTGTCCAAATCCAGAGGGCGGGACATGTTTGTACGGTAAAAGCTAAAATCACGCCTGAACATAGAATAAAAAGTAAAGCGTATTGCTGCACATTTACATGTGATGAAAAAGACGAGACGGTTTTGAACGTGGATTGTCATGACTGTGCTGCTCAAAAGGGAGGCTGCAAACATAGCATAGCATTCTTGATGTGGCTCCATAGACGCAGCGAGGAGCCATCTCTCACTGAAAAAAAATGTTACTGGGCTAAACCTAAGCTGGCTTGTATAGGTACAACTACGAAATTTATAAAAGCTAAAGATATTATGGTTCCGAGATCAGTTACTATTGAAGATAAAAATACTGATAACACTAATGGAGACCAGTTTTTCCAAGCGGTTGTGCAAAGCTTAAAGGAAAATTCTATAAAAAATCAGTTATCAGCATACGTTACAAAGAATGAGTTAAAAAAAATGTCTTTGCCGTTGTCGTTCATCAATACAAAAAGGATGGCAATAATATTATTAGTTCAGATGATTTTATTGATTATTGTTCTACTAAAATTACCATAGAAGAATGTCACAAAGCAGAAGAAGCAACAGTTTGTCAAGCTAGTTCACCGTTGTGGCATGAGTTAAGGTATTGTAGAATAACCGCGTCTAAAGTTCACGAAGCTGCACATTGCAAGACTCCAGATGGTGCTTTGATTGAACAAATATTTGTTGCCTCTGTACCAGAGACTCTAGCTATTAAAAGAGGCAAACGATTGGAATCCGATGTCAGAGCAGAAGTAGCTAAAATAATGAAAATAGTGATTGAAAATGGTGGTTTCTTTTTAAAATCCGATTGGCCTCATTTAGGTGCTTCGCCGGATGGATTGACAAGTGAATACGTAGTTGAAATAAAATGTCCCTCGACAAAGAAAGGGAAGGAAAGTTTCGTAAAGAATAATGTTCTCGGCAGAAAATCTAAAGCCCAAATTCAGCTACAAATTTTCTTTTGCAATACAGTCAAGGGATTGTTTTGTGTAGCTAATTAAAATTTTGAAAGCAATAAGAAAGTTGAAATATTCAAAGAAGATTATGATGAAAAGTATTGTACCGATCTTTTAGAGAAGGCCACGCATTTTTGGAAAACATCAGTGTTTCCGAAGCTGGTTGAGACTTAAAATTTACTTTAGTTTCTATTTATATTCGATATGTGCTTCTGATTATGCAAGGTTGTCGAAATAAAACTCTGCAAAAGAAGCGAAAGCATTTTTATTTTTACACTTGATTATTAAATAAACAATCCTGTAAATTACCTAAACCACATGCTATTGTTACAATATTATCCAAAAATTGTATGTATGAAATATCGACACAAGCGTGAGGTCCAATCATTTTAAAGTCTCTCAACTTCCCTATGCTTCTTTCAACGTGAACTCTTATAGCAGCGATTCTCTTTGTTTGCAAGACTTCCTCTGCAGTAGGTTTTGAGTTGGAACTCACACTAGGCGGTCTCAGGAGTGTGCAACCACGTTGTTCCAGTAAATGAGAAATATTTTTAAAACCTCTATCAGCTAATACAATACTTCCTCGTGGCAATTTGTCAAGAAATCCGCTGTCTTCAAATATTGTTGAGTCTGGGGTCCTCCCTCCATATCCCTCAGAGATAAAGTTTGTCAAACCGTCAGGTGTTATTGAAACCAAGTACTTAATAGTATTGCAGCTTTTATATTGAGACCACGTCAGCGCTTGGTGCGAAGCGTTGCTAGGTTTCTCGATTTGAATTTCGAAACAATCGATTATTGAAATCGCTTTAGAATAGCGCTTCCTAAAAGCTATTGGTAAATTTTCCCTGACATCATCAGCTGATGGCCAGATAATAAGCTGATTCAGACAAAATGCAACCTTAGGGAGAGTTTTTTTTAAATATTTAGACACAGAACTCTCAGAGAGGCCAAAATGTATTGCAAGCATTGAGTTAGGTTCATGCCATCGGATTTTTCGTAAAGTCACTAGGATTTGAATAGATGAAGTTTCCGTAAAGTTTTGTAAATGTTTTATAGAAATATATGAATGGGCAGGAATGCCTATCAGTAATTTTGGATCTCGAGATATAACCATTAAAGCGCTCCTTTGCATATGCTCATTGAAGACATTTTTGTTCATCATTTTTGTTATTTCCAAATCATTTGACTCGTTATCACTAGCATTAACACCAAAAGAACGAGTAATGTCACTTGAGTTTGAGTTGCTGATCGTGAAGCTAACGTTTGGATTGAGATTTTTAGGGTTTGCATTTGTTTTAACTATGCGTTGTTTCCATTCGATTGGCGTATTATTAGATTTGGTTTTCATTTTTGGTTTCATATTAACCTGCACTGCTTGTGTTTTTTGAATCCTTTCATTGTTTCTTGGTAATATATCTATTTCTTCAAGTATGTCAAGGGGCTCACTGTCTTGGATGATATTTGTCTCTTGTTTTACACACTCTACTACTTCAATGGGATGCAACAACAGATCTTCGTGTTCAATGTCTTTACTTAAAACCCTTCCGAAATATTCTATATCTCGTCTTTTCTTAAAACCGGGTCTATCAATTTTCTTTTTTTCAGGCTTATGACATTTAAACTTATGAGGCAGAACTCCCTTCTTTAGTTTAAGCCTTCCTCCAACCAACTTAAACTTGACATAATTTTCCATATCTTCTTCCAACTGAAATATAAAAATGAAAATAAGTATATTAATTTACTAGCTTCTAAAAATAAGGCATAGCTGAGGTAGTTACATAAATACACCGCCGTTGTGTAAATGATTAAATATTATTACCATTCACTAATATTTCGCTTTTTAGCCGAGTACGTCCCTGTGTCAATGTTTTGAAATTGAAATATTACGTAGAAATGAGAACGGGCGAATAAGTAGGCACGTGGGACTTTATCCACAAAACTCAAAAAAAGTAAGTAGGTACCTATATTTTAATTACAGCTATGTTTTAATACTCAATCGTAAATAAGTTATCGTGGACGTCGCAATATCTACTGCCATGTACCTAGAATGTGATACTTATAGCCAAATAATTTGCGAAAATCTTGCATTTCGCACCCAAGAAAGAAAGAAGAAAGAAAAGTCTGAATTTCGCATCCAAGGTTGACGCTTTAGCCTCAATGCCGCAGGCTTAAAATAAGAGAATACATAGGTACATTACACGCAATAGTAGGTACTTACCAACTTATTTCCATATCAACTAAACAATAGCTATAGTTATGTAGGTAGGTACGTACGTCGAAATGATCTTCACAGCAATGTCTTGTAGTCTTGGTTGAGGGTGGAGTTTTATCATATCTTTTTGCAACAGAATACCATTTATAACGAAGTTTTGGGTCTTTTGGCACGTTAAAAAATAGTTTTTCTGGTGTTTTTATAGAAGTATTTATACATTTCGGCACTATGCAATATTTATACATAGTTAAAAAGTTGAATATGACACAAATCGGACACCGAATTTGTTTTAAAGTCACTAACAACCGAACAAAACACTGCGCGCCTTATCGGTGCCAACGGCTAAGTCAACTGGCCGCGCGGCAAGCGGCCCTCTGACGTCACAGCTATTTCGGCGGCAGCTCGGTGAACTTCGTTAGTAATTTGGTCATAACTTCGTCAATTTTTGTCGTAGAACAAAAATTTGCACAGTACGTTAAGGATTTCCTAGCTCTACAAATCTGCATTCTCAACTAAAAACGTTACTGATCCTCTCGAATTCCCTAAACTAAAAAAATCCGTTATTTTACTGATAAGAGATTTATGGTATTTTTCTTGTTTTTCATAAAATGGCTTTATGTACATTGTAAATGCAAACTTAAAAAAAACGATTTTTAAGGAATCGATCTTTTGGACCTCGATTTTTTTGTGAATCGATTTATTAGGTTACGATTCGAATCGATTTGAAAATCGATCTTTTTCGTAAAGAATCGCCAGCCCTAAAATATAAATTATATTAAACGTGTGGTGCCGAGTAGTGCCGACGCAATGAAACCAGTTACCAGGCTCGACTTGTTGGTTTATTGACAGTTGGGTACACAGTAAATAGGACTATTCCGCACCACCTTTTCCCAGTAAGGATGAAGGAGGGAGATGTATGTCCTCTAGCCAAAAAACTATTCTACTCGAAGACCGGTAATATAGTGTAGATATAGTTCAATCTAGAGATCTTCAAGTGTTCTGTGTGACCGTTCACAAGTAGGATGTGATACACAGATGCACTGAGAAAATAGTTCTGAAAAATTACAATGTACTAGCGAAGGTCATTAAACCACGGAGAATCTTAACACCGCCATTCAAAAAAATGACGTCATCCGCACAACGCCATCTAGCGCCGGACTGCGGTACTAGCTTACTACATCTATTGCTTGATAGATAGCGATGGTTGTCGATGAACAAGTTTAAATTGTTTTATAAATAGGTTTGTTACAAACGTAAAATTTTGTTTTATTATATTTTGACCAACTAATTTTGCGCTCGACTGTATCCACTGGTAGCTTTAAACAATAGATATTTCTTTAATTTTGAATGTGGGTCCACCATGGAGAAAAGAAAAAAGCGGAGATGCCGCAAGGCAAAATCTCTTTATAAAGCAGTCGGCTAAATGCGGGTGACAGGGGGAAGAGGTACGGCGATGGCTCCACCCCGCTATGGAAAACCCGCCCGTTATTTGTAAATCCATCTAGTGGTGAATGGAATTATTACAATCAAAATCAACTAGTTATTTTTCATTTTAGTTCGTCTATTTGCCACTATGGCGTAACAAAGCATGATACTTTGATCCAGAACATTCTATATGCGTTAGTATCAACGATATATAAACTATAGATACGTTACCCACTCTCTGAAATGCAAACAAGAAATCAAGGTAATTGCCCGGATCGCATTTAGTTACGCACCAACCAGCGTTGCAGTTAACCAATTAGAATGCAGCACATATTCGTAACGTAACTAAAGATGTATATTCGTCTCTTTCTAACAACGGGTACACCCCGAGGTGGCATTTATTTTCTTTCTTTTTCTTCGCATGTATTATTAATAGTTGTGCTGAATGAATAACGTAACGTGAATAACGCGTCTGTATTTAAATACAGTTTATTTATAATACAGTTTGTTCGAAATAACTAAGCCTGTCTGAAATTATCCGCAAGTGGTTTAGCAGTTTTAAATTTTAATAAAAAGATTCGGAGTAAAATCTATTGGGATCACATTATTGATTATTTTCTTTACTAATTTCGGCAGTGTCCTGGGACCACTTTTATTTCTTCTCTATATTAATGATCTCCCTCGGCAAATCAATCACCCAATGGTTTTATACGCAGACGACAGCACAGCATTGATAAAATGCCATGATAAACAAACGTACGAAAGCAACGTAAACGACACACTAAAAGTACTAATTAACTGGTTAAATCATAATAACTTACTAATTAATTTAAATAAAACAAATATAATGCACTTCTACCAAAGACTGCGTATTGTAAACTTAAACGTAAATTATAATAGTCAAACCATTGAAAGAGTAGAAGTCGCTAAATTTTTAGGTATTACATGAGATAGCCAATTAACTTTGAAAGCTCAAGCTGAAACAATATGTAAGAAACTAAGTACATCTGCTTATGCATTATATAACCTTTCGAGAAAAGTAAATATTAAGACAGTACTAGTAGCCTATCATGGCTTGGTGGTCTCGATACTAAGATTTGGGATTATTTTTTGGGGCAATTGTACTTATAGGGAAGACATCTTTCGTGCTCAAAAACGCTGCATCCGTTCAATGTTCAATATTAAAGTTACAGACAGTTGTGTTCCTGTTTTTAGAGAACATAAATTATTAACATTCCCATGTATTTATATTTTAGAAATGGCAATATTTGTTAAGACCAATCCTCAATTATTTAAATCTTTATAAGAAGCTCGATATCGCACAGTCTCTAATAGAGACTCTCTATGAGATCACAGTACCAAAACTTATTGTATGAAGGTAACGAATGAAGGTAATGTTATTTTTAATAAAATTCCTAATTGCATTAAGGATCAAACTTTAAAAGTTTTTAAAAAGAGTCTCACCACCTTATTGTTTGTTTACTTGATAATAAGGTTCAATATTGATTGCACGTAAGCCACACAAATAAAAGACGTATTCCCTTTCCGACGTTTATTGTGATACTAACTGATTTGTTCACATAGGTCCACTCAATATGTAATAATTGGCGTAAACATCCCGCCCACCAAAACAAACTGTTTTATAACAATAAAATAACTAATTAAAATAAATATATCATAGCAATGGACTGTATATAATGAAATTTGATTGTAAACCTTATGAACCAAACTAATAAGTTCTAAAATAGTGTAAATCTTATTGAGTTGCGTTGTATTCTTTCGGTAAAAGTATGAGTTTTGACAGTGGTCTCTTTAATTCATGATTTCCTCGGCACTGTACAAGGACGACACGAACTAGATTATCGGAGCCAGGATAGACGTCTTTAACTCTGCCTAATAGCCACTTATTAGGTGGTAAATCGTCCTCCTTTATTATCACTACGTCTCCAATACTTGGCGATGGAACCTTAGATTGCCACTTATACCTCTGTTGCATAGTATTAAGGTACTCATTTTGCCATCGCCGCCAAAAGTCTTGAGTCATTTGTTGTATCATTTGCCATCTTGTCAGTAAATGTATGTTCCTTTCTCTATAATCAATATCTGGTACACTGATAAGAGGCTCTCCGACCAAAAAATGTCCAGGCGTAAGTGGAGTCAGCGTCTCGGTAGTGTCATCAAGTTGACACAGTGGCCGTGAGTTTAAGCTTGCTTCTATTTGGGCTAACAATGTAGCCAACTCTTCGTAGGTAAGTTTCCTTCCTTGATTTATTCTTGTTAGATGTCTTTTAGCTGATTGTACACCAGCTTCCCATAAACCACCATAATTTGGCATTCGTGGAGGGATAAAGTGCCAAGTTGTGCCATCATTGGCTAATAGTTGAGCTACTTCCTTGGTTATATTAGCTTGACCCTTTATGAACAATTCTTTCAGTTCTTTGGCGGCTCCAACAAAGTTTGTGCCATTGTCGCTCCATAGATGAAGACACGCCCCTCTTCGAGCAACAAACCTTCGGAATGCCGCGATAAATCCTTGAGCTGTGAGATCTGTTACAGCTTCTAAATGCAGAGCTTTGGTCGACATGCACACGAAGAGACAAATGTACCCCTTCGCGGCGTGGTGACCTCGACCTTTGGACGTTCTTATTTGTACAGGTCCTGCATAATCAACTCCGCTGTTAAGGAATGCTCTGCTGGGAGTAACCCTCTCAGCCGGTAGTTGACCCATCATTTGATAATTTGTCTTCGCCTTGTCAACAATACAGACCTTACAAGTTCGAATAAATTTTCTTACAGTTGCCTTAAGACCAATGATCCAATATTTACTGCGAATGTAGCTCATCACCGATTGAATACCACCATGTAAAGTTCTAATGTGGGCTTCTTGAATCAAAAGTTTTGCAATGTGAACGTCCTTCGGTATTATTATTGGATGTTTCGATGTTTCAGGCAATGTTGCTTTTTGTAATCTACCTCCAACCTTCATAATACCTTTCTCATCCAAATATGGTGCTAAGGCAATCAGTGAACTTCTAGCATTGACTTTTCCGTTTTTCTTTATCTCTTCTATTTCTCTTTCGTAAACTAAACTCTGGTAATATGTAATGCATTTTTGTAAAATTGTTTCCATTTCTTCTACTGTTAAGTATTCCTTTAGTTGTGTTCTATGTTTAATATATAAAACTCTTCTGCAGTAAGCCAATATTCTTTTCATTCGTGTTAGGGTTGAAAATCGTTTCCACAGAGAAGTGTCTTCTTGATACGTATAGGTGTGACATGAAAGTTTCACTTCGAGGTCAGTTGTAGGAACATTCAATTTTACATTAGACACTTCTTTATTCTTTAACCAAGCAGGACCTTGCCACCACAACTCGAGTTCAGCCAAATCTCTTGCCATGACTCCTCTTGTGGCGATATCTGCAGGGTTTTCAGTTGTGTTTATATGACTCCATCTATCGCTTTCTAAGATTCTTTGAATATCTGCAACCCTGTTTGCCACAAAAGTACGCCATCGATTTGGATTGGACTGTAACCATGATAACACTACCATTGAGTCTGTGTAAGCATACATTTTATTTATAGGTACATCTAGCACGTCAGCAATATCCTTTAATAAATCGGTCAACAACACTGCACCGCATAACTCCAATCTAGGTATTGTTAGTTGTTTTATAGGTGCTACCTTTGTTCGAGATGCTATCATTATGACATGAACATCATCATTTTCATCAACAACTCTGAGGTAAGTCACTGCCGCATATGAAGTTGAAGAAGCATCTGAGAATCCATGGATTTCAATTTCTTTATGCCGTGGAGTAATATGGAACCAGCGAGGAACTTCAATGGTTTGCAGGTAAGGTAAGTTTTTTCTGTATTTTATCCATTCTTCTGCTAGGTTCTTAGGTACTTCGATATCCCATCCTATATTACAGAGCCATAACCGCTGAATCATAACCTTTGCTACGATGACCACTGGTGATAACCACCCAAAGGGATCGAATAAGCGTGCAACATCAGATAGAATAGATCTCTTTGTTATAGGATATACGATTTCAGGTAAGTTGACTGTCACTTTGAATGTATCATCCTTTCTGTCCCATTTTAACCCTAAAATTTTTATGATTTTATCTAGTTTTATTTCTAGAATATCTGTAGTGTTTTCCTTTGCTTGTAAATAGTTTATTACTTCTTCTGAATTACTTGACCATTTTTGCATGCTAAATCCACCCTTTTCAAGTATAATTTTTACGTCATTACATAATTTCTTAGCCTCTTCGACTCCATCAAGCGATACCATGAGATCGTCCATGTAATAACAGTGTTTTATCGCCGCAGCAGCTTCTGGATAAGGTCGACCTTCATCATCAGCCAGTTGAATGAGAGTCCTAACAGCAAGAAATGGTGCTGCAGCCGTACCGAATGTGACCCGTTTTAGTTTAAAAGTACTTAATTCTTCTTCTGCTCCACATCGCCAAACAATATGTTGTAATTTTGTATGTTCATCAGCCATTCTAATCATTCGATACATTTTTATAATGTCTCCTATTATACAAATTCTATATTTTCTCCACTTTAGTATAAGACTTCGTAAATCGGGTTGTAAAACGGGCCCAACCAACAAGTTATCATTGAGAGAATGACCTTTTGTACCCTTAGCAGAAGCGTCAAAGACGACCCGTAATTTTGTGGTGTCTTTATCTTCGCGAATCACCGCGTGATGTGGTAAGTAGTTAGCTTCTTCGTCTTGACTTCCACATTTTTGTAAATGTCCCATTTCTATATATTCATCGATTACCATTTTGTATTGATTTTTGAACTCACTATTTCTTTGGAATTTTCTTTCTAATTGTTGAAATCTCTTAATCGCTATTTGTTTAGTATCACCTATCTTTTGTATAGTGTCTTTTAATGTTTGTTTTAACGGTAATTGTACTATGTATCTTCCCACTTCGTCTCTTACTGTAGTATTTTTGTATATTGATTCACATTCTTCTTCTTCCTTTGTCAGTATCTTCCTTTTAGTATACAGATTTGTTTCTATCTCCCAAAATTTCTTTAATGTGCTATCATCTTCTGAAATCATTTTTGCAACGTGTAGAGTAATTACATTATGTTCATTGCTCAATGATTTGTCTTCTCGTTGACCTGACAATATCCACCCCAGCCGTGTTTTTTGAGCCACTATGCCATCAGACATTCTAATTAAGCCGACTTCTATTATTTTACAGAAGACGTCGGCACCAAGCAAGATGTCAATCTTACCTGGTGTGTTATACATAGGGTCTGCTAAATTTAAAGTTTGGAGTTGTGGACATGTCATGGCGATATGTTGTGAGGGTAATTTTTTAGACAAAGTCTTCAAAACGTACGCCTTAACTTGAAATACTTCATTGGAGTTAAATCGCGATGAAATTGATAAGTCAACAAGATGTTTAATAGATATTTGAGATGCTTCTCCTACTCCAGAGACTACACCGTTGATGCATATTTTCTTCAGTCCCAAGAGTTCAACTACTCTTGCAGACACCAGTGAAGCCTCTGACCCCTGGTCAATCAAAGCACGAAGTAGGTGTGTGGCTCCATTACTCGTCTTAACTTCTACTTGCGCTGTAGCTAGCAACATTTGATGACCGGGTTGTGCTTTTGAGAAGTGTGCGGTTGTAATTTGTTGTTCTGGTTGCGAAGTTATATTTTGTTCTTGACTTGATTCTTTATGTCTATGTAAAAGGGAATGGTGTTTCCTTCTGCAAACTCGGCAGGACGTTCTTTGTTTACAATTATACACAGTATGATTGGGTACAAGGCAATTAAAACATAAGTTATTGTTCTTCACAAATTCATGTCGTTCATCAACAGACTTACTTGCAAAATCTTTACAATGGTATATGTAGTGTTTATCTTTACAATAAGTGCAGGAAGGTTGTATACACTTACTGCTATGTGCTGATTTAATATTGGTTTCATCATCCTTTAATACGACATGAAATGACTTATGTCCTTGTGTCTTCTCCTTCACAGAACTACTTATCGGTGTGATTAGTTCAAGAGTACGGAACTTAGACTCGAGAAATCGTTTTAATTCGTCCCATGAAGACAGCTCATCACTATTTTCTTTATATGCCTGTTCTTCCCACTCTTTCAACGACTCTGGGTCCAATTTCTGTGATATTAGAAATACTATTAAAGGATCCCAAGAGACGGTACTTACTTTCATATTATTTAAGCTATTTAAGCATTCCATAGTAGTGTCTAATAAAGTTTTAATTTGATTAGCTGTCTGATTGGTCACCTTTTTTAAATTAAATAATCTTCTAAAAAGGGAATTCACTATCATCTTCTTGTTACCGAATCGTTGTTTTAATAATTCCCATGCCTGTGTATAATTATTTTCGTTAATCTGTATATGTCGCAATAACATTTCTGCCTCCCCGGAAATACTTGTTTTTAGATAATGTAATTTCTGCACATCGCTGATGGAGGTATTATGAACAAGTGCATAAAACAAATCTTTGTATGTAGGCCATTCATCATACTTCCCCGAGAACGTAGGAAGTTGTATACGTGGTAACTTTGCAAATGAGGTTTGTCCACTTTGTGACGACGTTGACATGTTAGCAGCCTCAGACAATCTTTGTTGAGACCCTAAGTTCGATATGATATCCGTTAAGTCGCCCCGTAAACATAAGTACATATCTTCGTAAGTGTAATATTCCTCATTGAGAAAATACGGCAAAACACCCCGTTGTTCCCGTGGCGTACACTTCGCAAGACAGTAGTGAGCTTGTTTGAATGTTTCCCAATATTCTTCGATACATTTGAGTCTCGCCTTTACATAGCCATCAGTTAAGCGTTGTTTTGGGCACTTTTTAAGGTTTACTTGAGCCTTCTGTATCATATTTGCAACGTCTTCTAGCGTTGTTAAATATTTACTTTGTTCCGAGGTAGGTGGCGACATTTTTAAAACGTTTCTAAGTCCAAATAACGCACAAATACGGTCAAAGTAATGTAATAATTCACTTTTTGTCCACAATATTTTATTATGTTTTAACACAAAACTTCACTAATTAGTTGTAAACAAGATGATTCATAACCATTGGAATGCAGTTCTTTTGTATTCGCACGGCCGAGTCCGCTACCGTAGCAATCATTAACTAATGCACTTTAATCCGGTTCGATTGGACCATGTTTACTTGATAATAAGGTTCAATATTGATTGCACGTAAGCCACACAAATAAAAGACGTATTCCCTTTCCGACGTTTATTGTGATACTAACTGATTTGTTCACATAGGTCCACTCAATATGTAATAATTGGCGTAAACACTACTATTCTACTATTCTACTATTCTACTATTCTACTATTCTACTATTCTACTATTCTACTATTCTACTATTCTACTATTCTACTATTCTACTATTCTACTATTCTACTATTCTACTATTCTACTATTCTACTATTCTACTATTCTACTATTCTAGTATTCTAGTATTCTAGTATTCTAGTATTCTAGTATTCTAGTATTCTAGTATTCTAGTATTCTAGTATTCTAGTATTCTAGTATTCTAGTATTCTAGTATTCTAGTATTCTAGTATTCTAGTATTCTAGTATTCTAGTATTCTAGTATTCTAGTATTCTAGTATTCTAGTATTCTACTATTCTACTATTCTACTATTCTACTATTCTACTATTCTACTATTCTACTATTCTACTATTCTACTATTCTACTATTCTACTATTCTACTATTCTACTATTCTACTATTCTACTATTCTACTATTCTACTATTCTACTATTCTACTATTCTACTATTCTACTATTCTACTATTCTACTATTCTACTATTCTACTATTCTACTATTCTACTATTCTACTATTCTACTATTCTACTATTCTACTATTCTACTATTCTACTATTCTACTATTCTACTATTCTACTATTCTACTATTCTACTATTCTACTATTCTACTATTCTACTATTCTACTATTCTACTATTCTACTATTCTACTATTTTTAATTCTCACCAAGTCTGACACGAATAAGTGCTCAGGTTAGGTTTGCACAGGTTAGGTTTGCACAGGTTAGGTTTGCTCAGGTTAGGTTTGCTAAAAATGTCAAAAATTGTAAAATTAAAAAATTGTAAAATTGTATTATTGTAAAATTGTAAAATTGTAAAATTGTAAGATTGTAAAGTTGTAAAATTGTAAAATTGTAAAATTTTAAAATTGTAAAATTGTAAAATTGTAAAATTGTAAAATTGTAAAATTGTAAAATTGTAAAATTGTAAAATTGTAAAATTGTAAAATTGTAAAATTGTAAAATTGTAAAATTGTAAAATTGTAAAATTGTAAAATTGTAAAATTGTAAAATTGTAAAATTGTAAAATTGTAAAATTGTAAAATTGTAAAATTGTAAAATTGTAAAATTGTAAAATTGTAAAATTGTAAAATTGTAAAATTGTAAAATTGTAAAATTGTAAAATTGTAAAATTGTAAAATTGTAAAATTGTAAAATTGTAAAATTGTAAAATTGTAAAATTGTAAAATTGTAAAATTGTAAAATTGTAAAATTGTAAAATTGTAAAATTGTAAAATTGTAAAATTGTAAAATTGTAAAATTGTAAAATTGTAAAATTGTAAAATTGTAAAATTGTAAAATTGTAAAATTGTAACATTGTAAAATTGTAAAATTGTAAAATTGTAAAATTGTAAAATTGTAAAATTGTAAAATTGTAAAATTGTAAAATTGTAAAATTGTAAAATTGTAAAATTGTAAAATTGTAAAATTGTAAAATTGTAAAATTGTAAAATTGTAAAATTGTAAAATTGTAAAATTGTAAAATTGTAAAATTGTAAAATTGTAAAATTGTAAAATTGTAAAATTGTAAAATTGTAAAATTGTAAAATTGTAAAATTGTAAAATTGTAAAATTGTAAAATTGTAAAATTGTAAAATTGTAAAATTGTAAAATTGTAAAATTGTAAAATTGTAAAATTGTAAAATTGTAAAATTGTAAAATTGTAAAATTGTAAAATTGTAAAATAGTAAAATAGTAAAATTGTAAAATTGTAAAATTGTAAAATTGTAAAATTGTAAAATTGTAAAATTGTAAAATTGTAAAATTGTAAAATTGTAAAATAGTAAAATAGTAAAATTGTAAAATTGTAAAATTGTTAAATTTTAAAATTGTAAAATTGTAAAATTGTAAAATTGTAAAATTGTAAAATTGTAAAATTGTAAAATTGTAAAATTGTAAAATTGTAAAATTGTAAAATTGTAAAATTGTAAAATTGTAAAATTGTAAAATTGTAAAATTGTAAAATTGTAAAATTGTAAAATTGTAAAATTGTAAAATTGTAAAATTGTAAAATTGTAAAATTGTAAAATTGTAAAATTGTAAAATTGTAAAATTGTAAAATTGTAAAATTGTAAAATTGTAAAATTGTAAAATTGTAAAATTGTAAAATTGTAAAATTGTAAAATTGTAAAATTGTAAAATTGTAAAATTGTAAAATTGTAAAATTGTAAAATTGTAAAATTGTAAAATTGTAAAATTGTAAAATTGTAAAATTGTAAAATTGTAAAATTGTAAAATTATAAAATTGTAAAATTGTAAAATTGTAAAATTGTTAAATTGTTAAATTGTAAAAGTGTAAAATTGTAAAAATTATTGTAATTGTATTCTAATATTCGACTATTCTAACCAAACTAACCTAATTTAACCTTACCTAACCCTTATCTACTAAATATTCTACTATGCTATCAATATACTATTGTACCACTCTTCCTTTCTAGCATTCTACTATTCGACTATTCTAACCTTACGAACCTAACCTAACCTAACCTTACCTAAACCTCCTATCTTCTATTCTACTATTCTTCTCTTCTACTATTCTACTATTCTACTATTCTACTGTTCTACTATTCTACTATTCTACTATTCTACTGTTCTACTATTCTACTATTCTACTATTCTACTATTCTACTATTCTACTATTCTACTATTCTACTATTCTACTATTCTACTATTCTACTATTCTACTATTCTACTATTCTACTATTCTACTATTCTACTATTCTACTATTCTACTATTCTACTATTCTACTATTCTACTATTCTACTATTCTACTATTCTACTATTCTACTATTCTACTATTCTACTATTCTACTATTCTACTATTCTACTATTCTACTATTCTACTATTCTACTATTCTACTATTCTACTATTCTACTATTCTACTATTCTACTATTCTACTATTCTACTATTCTACTATTCTACTATTCTACTATTCTACTATTCTACTATTCTACTATTCTACTATTCTACTATTCTACTATTCTACTATTCTACTATTCTACTATTCTACTATTTTTAATTCTAACCAAGTCTGACACGAATAAATGCTCAGGTTAGATTTGCACAGGTTAGGTTTGCACAGGTTAGGTTTGCTCAGGTTAGGGTTGCCCAGGTTAGGTTTGCTAAAAATTTGTAAAATTGTAAAATTGTAAAATTGTAAAATTGTAAAATTGTAAAATTGTAAAATTGTAAAATTGTAAAATTGTAAAATTGAAAAATTGTAAAATTGTAAAATTGTAAAATTGAAAAATTGAAAAATTGTAAAATTGTAAATTTAAATAGATTGTAAATATTTCTATTTTATCGATGATATGTCGATTGTATTGATGTTTCGATTTAATCGATTCTTTGATACTATAGATATTTCTGTTTTATCGATATTTTGATGATATCGATGTTGCGATTTTATCGATATTTCGATTCTATCGATATTTAAATTTTTTCGATATTTCGATTCTATCGATTTTTAGGCTTCATCTTTATTTTGATTTTATCGATATTTCGATTCTATCGATATTACTATTTTATCGAAATTTCAATTTTATCGATATTCGATTCTATCGATAGGTAGGTTTCATCTTTATTTTGATTTTATCGATATTTAAATTTCATCGATATTTCGATTCTACTATTCTACTATTCTACTATTCTACTATTCTACTATTCTACTATTCTACTATTCTACTATTCTACTATTCTACTATTCTACTATTCTACTATTCTACTATTCTACTATTCTACTATTCTACTATTCTACTATTCTACTATTCTACTATTCTACTATTCTACTATTCTACTATTCTACTATTCTACTATTCTACTATTCTACTATTCTACTATTCTACTATTCTACTATTCTACTATTCTACTATTCTACTATTCTACTATTCTACTATTCTACTATTCTACTATTCTACTATTCTACTATTCTACTATTCTACTATTCTACTATTCTACTATTCTACTATTCTACTATTCTACTATTCTACTATTCTACTATTCTACTATTCTACTATTCTACTATTCTACTATTCTACTATTCTACTATTCTACTATTCTACTATTCTACTATTCTACTATTCTACTATTCTACTATTCTACTATTCTACTATTCTACTATTCTACTATTCTACTATTCTACTATTCTACTATTCTACTATTCTACTATTCTACTATTCTACTATTCTACTATTCTACTATTCTACTATTCTACTATTCTACTATTCTACTATTCTACTATTCTACTATTCTACTATTCTACTATTCTACTATTCTACTATTCTACTATTCTACTATTCTACTATTCTACTATTCTACTATTCTACTATTCTACTATTCTACTATTCTACTATTCTACTATTCTACTATTCTACTATTCTACTATTCTACTATTCTACTATTCTACTATTCTACTATTCTACTATTCTACTATTCTACTATTCTACTATTCTACTATTCTACTATTCTACTATTCTACTATTCTACTATTCTACTATTCTACTATTCTACTATTCTACTATTCTACTATTCTACTATTCTACTATTCTACTATTCTACTATTCTTTTATTCTACTATTCTACTATTCTACTATTCTACTATTCTACTATTCTTCTATTCTACTATTCTACTATTCTACTATTCTACTATTCTACTATTCTACTATTCTACTATTCTACTATTCTTCTATTCTACTATTCTACTATTCTACTATTTTTAATTCTAACCAAGACTGACACGAATAAGTGCTCAGGTCAGGTTTGCACAGGTTAGGTTTGCGCAGGTTAGGTTTGCTCAGGTTAGAGTTGCTCAAGTTAGGTTTGCTAAAAATGTCAAAAATTGTAAAATTGTAAAATTGTAAAATTGTAAAATTGTAAAATTGTCAAATTGTAAAATTGTAAAATGGTAAAATTGTAAAATTGTAAAATTGTAAAATTATAAAATTGTAAAATTGTAAAATTGTAAAATTGTAAAATTGTAAAATTGTAAAATTGTAAAATTGTAAAATTATAAAATTATAAAATTGTAAAATTGTTAAATTGTTAAATTGTTAAATTGTTAAATTGTTAAATTGTTAAATTGTTAAATTGTTAAATTGTTAAATTGTTAAATTGTTAAATTGTTAAATTGTTAAATTGTTAAATTGTAAAATTGTAAAAGTGTAAAATTGTAAAATTGTAAAAATTATTGTAATTGTATTCTAATATTCGACTATTCTAACCAAACTAACCTAACCTAACCTTACCTAACCCTTATCTACTAAATATTCTACTATGCTATCAATATACTATTGTACCACTCTTCCTTTCTAGCATTCTACTATTCGACTATTCTAACCTTACGAACCTAACCTAACCTAACCTTACCTAAACCTCCTATCTTCTATTCTACTATTCTCTTCTACTATTCTACTATTCTACTATTCTACTATTCTACTGTTCTACTATTCTACTATTCTACTATTCTACTGTTCTACTATTCTACTGTTCTACTATTCTACTATTCTACTATTCTACTATTCTACTATTCTACTATTCTACTATTCTATTATTCTACTATTCTACTGTTCTACTATTCTACTATTCTACTATTCTACTATTCTACTATTCTACTATTCTACTATTCTACTATTCTACTATTCTACTATTCTACTATTCTACTATTCTACTATTCTACTATTCTACTATTCTACTATTCTACTATTCTACTATTCTTCTATTCTACTATTCTACTATTCTACTATTCTACTACTCTACTATTCTACTACTCTACTATTCTACTATTCTACTATTCTACTATTCTACTATTCTACTATTCTACTATTCTACTATTCTACTATTCTACTATTCTACTATTCTACTATTCTACTATTCTACTATTCTACTATTCTACTATTCTACTATTCTACTATTCTACTATTCTACTATTCTACTATTCTACTATTCTACTATTCTACTATTCTACTATTCTACTATTCTACTATTCTACTATTCTACTATTCTACTATTCTACTATTCTACTATTCTACTATTCTACTATTCTACTATTCTACTATTCTACTATTCTACTATTCTACTATTCTACTATTCTACTATTCTACTATTCTACTATTCTACTATTCTACTATTCTACTATTCTACTATTCTACTATTCTACTATTCTACTATTCTACTATTCTACTATTCTACTATTCTACTATTCTACTATTCTACTATTCTACTATTCTACTATTCTACTATTCTACTATTCTACTATTCTACTATTCTACTATTCTACTATTCTACTATTCTACTATTCTACTATTCTACTATTCTACTATTCTACTATTCTACTATTCTACTATTCTACTATTCTACTATTCTACTATTCTACTATTCTACTATTCTACTATTCTACTATTCTACTATTCTACTATTCTACTATTCTACTATTCTACTATTCTACTATTCTACTATTCTACAATTCTACTATTCTACTATTCTACTATTCTACTATTCTACAATTCTACTATTCTACTATTCTACTATTCTACTATTTTTAATTCTAACCAAGTCTGACACGAATAAATGCTCAGGTTAGGTTTGCACAGGTTAGGTTTGCACAGGTTAGGTTTGCTCAGGTTAGGGTTGCCCAGGTTAGGTTTGCTAAAAATGTCAAAAATTGTTAAATTGTAAAATTGTAAAATTGTAAAATTGTAAAATTGTAAAATTGTAAAATTGTAAAATTGTAAAATTGTAAAATTGTAAAATTGTAAAATTGTAAAATTGTAAAATTGTAAAATTGTAAAATTGTAAAATTGTAAAATTGTAAAATTGTAAAATTGTAAAATTGTAAAATTGTAAAATTGAAATATTGTAAAATTGTAAATTTAAATAGATTGTAAATATTTCTATTTTATCGATGATATGTCGATTGTATTGATGTTTCGATTTAATCGATTCTTTGATACTATAGATATTTCTGTTTTATCGATATTTTGATGATATCGATGTTGCGATTTTATCGATATTTCGATTCTATCGATATTTAAATTTTTTCGATATTTCGATTCTATCGATTTTTAGGCTTCATCTTTATTTTGATTTTATCGATATTTCGATTCTATCGATATTACTATTTTATCGAAATTTCAATTTTATCGATATTCGATTCTATCGATAGGTAGGTTTCATCTTTATTTTGATTTTATCGATATTTAAATTTCATCGATATTTCGATTCTATCGATATTTAGTTTATTTCGATATTTCTATTTACTTTATGTTTCGATTTTATCGGTATGTCGATTGTATCGATGTTTCGATTTTATCGATACTTTGATACTATCGATATTTAGATTTTTTCGATATTTCGTTTTTGTCGATATTTCAATTTTATCGATATTTCAATTCCATCGTTATTTTGATTTTATCAATATTTATATTTTATCGCTACTTTGATAATATCGATATTTCCTTTTTATCGTTATTTCGATTTTATCGATACTTTGATACTATAGGTATTTCGATTTTATCGATATTTTGATTTTATCGATATTTTGATTTTATCGAAATTTTGATTTTATCGAAATTTCAATTTTATCGATATTTCGATTCTATCAATATTTAGATTTTATCGTTATTTGATTTCATCGATATTTAATTTTCATCGTACAATTATACAATTATACAATTATACAATTATACAATTATACAATTATACAATTATACAATTATACAATTATACAATTATACAATTATACAATTATACAATTATACAATTATACAATTATACAATTATACAATTATACAATTATACAATTATACAATTATACAATTATACAATTATACAATTATACAATTATACAATTATACAATTATACAATTATACAATTATACAATTATACAATTATACAATTATACAATTATACAATTATACAATTATACAATTATACAATTATACAATTATACAATTATACAATTATACAATTATACAATTATACAATTATACAATTATACAATTATACAATTATACAATTATACAATTATACAATTATACAATTATACAATTATACAAGTATACAATTATACAATTATACAATTATACAATTATACAATTATACAATTATACAATTATACAATTATACAATTATACAATTATACAATTATACAATTATACAATTGTTCTACTGTTCTACTGTTCTACTGTTCTACATTTCTACTGTTCTTATTTTCTACTATTCTAGTAATCTACGAATTTTTTCATCTATTAATATCTACTAATCTATTATTTTTTTCTATTCTACTATTATATTATTTATTTATTTATTTAATTTTTGGAAAACCAACAGCTATACAAAAAAAAGACGATAACTTATAAGATAAGAGACATTGAGCCAATTATAGGTTTTCACGTATAGTAGGTTACACGGCATGGCGTAGTTTTAGCCGGCCTCACTTCTTTGTTCGCAAAGTTCTATCTTTACTTTTTATTTGATCTGAGGCTACCTACAGCAATGAAAATCTCGAACTACCTACTACACAATCTTACTTAAAATATAATTTTAATCCCACTAGGTAAGTTATAATATAAATCTTAGCCATCATTTATTACCCTCATAGTCATTTAATGATAACATTTCGTTTAATTCAATAATTTACATAATGTAAGTTATAAGTAGGTACTTAAGTAGTTTTTAATATCGCGTGCATAGGTAGGTCATTCATAGTTACTTTCTTCACACCTTCTTCTTTACACCACT
>OY292523.1:15212410-15247410 GCA_958496365.1 Subacronicta megacephala | reverse complement strand
AAGAGCACGACGGAGGATGTCGTTAATGCTGGCATGTCGTGCAATGCGGCCTGCACTCCTGCAACATGACAGGCCATGATATCCGAGACTGTCGACAGCCTCACCACAATGACAGCGATGCGGAGCAACACAAGGAGCGCCGAGGCGCAGGCAAGTAGCAAGCCGAAAAGTTGTATCATCCAACAAGGTCCCTATGTTGGATGAAGGAAGTGCCCGAAGCCAGAGACCTGATTCCCATTCACCCACAGCCATGAGACGAGCACGCTCCGCAGTATTGACTGACGTATTCAGAAGTTTTTTCCGTGTCAAACTACAAAGCGGCGCATCCCATAGTCTCTGGGAAGATGGGATCAAGGGTACATCAGTATTGGGACAAGTCATTTTCCAGACGTTCAAAGCATCGGACAAAAACGGCACCTCAAAATCAGTCAGAGAAGGTCCTAAGATATCTCTGACTAACTTTTCAGTACCGTGGACCGAGGATATGAACGCCGGTAAACTCATACTAGAAATTTTGCGGATGCCGAGGCCACCTAAACGAATGGGAAGCGTGGCTTGTAACCAGGCTCGGTCATCCAAAGCCACATTTAAGATCAAAGAAACAAAGTTTTGTATAATTTTGTCTACTTTTTCAAAAAGGTGTTGGTGCTTCCACAAATGTGAGCAACGGAGGGAGTAAGTAAATTTTGGTCCAAAAAAAACAATATATGGTAATGGTAAATGCTGAATGTATATTAATTTTGAAAAGTCTTTCCGAAATATCATTAAAATTTTGATTTTTTTCTTCGATGAAATGTGGAAAAGATTCGTTAAAGGTTGGGGACCCTAGCAGGTGAAGATGGTTTTTTTCGGCAATTTTGATGTCAGGAGCTATTGCATTGAACTTTTGTAAAGTCAGTTGTTGGTTAATAGTATCGGGTAAAAATATTTCACATTTAGAGGGATTGAGGTTAAGGCCAATAGAGTGGAATTTTTGTTTCAAATATTTAAAATCTTCTAAAACTGTGTCTGCATCACCTCCTAGAGTCCCGTTATCTAAGTACCATACATTGAATTTGGAACTTAGTTCCTTAATGATGGGATTTATTGCCAAACTGAAAATGACTGGCCCCAGAGGGTCGCCTTGTTGACAACTGACGGCTTTATCCCAAAAGATTGTCCTTATATAGTAGTTTAGAGGGGTGTCTATAACATTGCCAAAGAAAACTGTAAATTTTGGGAATTTCTTTTTTTTTGTAATACAAACAAAACAGAAATTATAAAATATTTAAATTAAATGAAAAATGATATTTATTTCTGAAATAGATCTTTTATAACACTTTTACAAGTCGATTTTTTACATATATTTTTTAAACTAAATGACGCCGGGTTTTCTTATCTAATGACCCCCGAGATGAAATGCCGAAACAAACTCGGAGAATCATGGTCTCTTTTAAAGTCCTGATAATAGTTATATTAGTAGATATGCGAGTATAAGGCAAAATCTGAACAAACTTATTCATGGCTGCGTACGCTGCGTACTAACACAATGTCAATTTACACTACTATCTGCTATAATAACGATTTTTATGCAAAAGTTTTTATACTAATACTCAGTGATGAAAAAGAAAAGAAAAGAAAAGAAAACATTTATTTGCACAGAATACAGGTGGTACCAGATTTAACAATGGTGCATAGTTCAAGGTATTGTTACGAGCTGGGGTTCGGGATAAATTAACTAAACCAATTTACCAATAAACAAACAAACACTTTAATTAAATTCACTAAAACACAACAATAATCACCACAACGTCACTATAGTTATACACTACACTCAACAATATCGCACAATTAATCACTTGTTAACTCACTTCGATCTTCACTTGTTCGCTTCCAACACAAGACTACTCTGCCTAGCCCTCACGACCGGTATTTATACGCGCGGGTCTTCATTCTCTCCGACGTTTGTTGCCCTGATTCTCTGACATGCTCATATATGGCATCCATTCTGGTGCATAAGTCGTTCGCATAATCAGTCACACAGCGGGGAGCGTCAGGAGGAATACCGGTAAGTAGATCCGCAGGCAACCGTAATTCTCTTCCAAAGTTCGCAAAGGCTGGCGTTTCTGTCGTACTCTCATGGACTGCACTCCGATACGATAGAAGGAACGGCTGGATGTGCTTGTCCCAATCCCTTTGCCTGTTTCCCACGACTTTTGCCAAATACCTTTCTAAGGTCTGATTGAACCGTTCAACCATTCCATCAGATTGCGGATGGTAAGAGGTGGTCCTAGTTTTATGAGTACCCATTACCCGACATGTCTCCTGGAATATTTGAGATTCGAAATTTCTTCCTTGGTCACTGTGAATCTCTAAGGGTGATCCAAATCGACAGAAGACTTCGTGAACCAACTTATCTGCGACTGTCGAAGCTTCTTGATTAGGAATGGCGAACACTTCCGGCCACTTGGTAAAGTAATCCATCACAACCATGAAATACTTGTTCCCACTTTCACTTTCCGGAAACGGTCCTGCAACGTCTAAAGCTATTCGTTCCCAGGGTGCACCAACGTTGTAGACTTTCAATGCACCCCTGCTGCGCGTATGCGGCCCTTTTACAGCAGCACAACTAGTGCATTTGCGACACCAGTCTTCAACGTCATCCCGACAGTGGATCCAGTAGAATCGCTCTCGAATCTTCAACAAAGTTCTTTTGACTCCTAGATGACCTCCTGAACATCCGTCATGGTACAGTCGCAGGATATCTGGTACCATTGCCTTAGGGACTACCATCTGTAGGTGACACTTGTCCCCTTTAGCATTTTCCCATTTTCGGCACAAGACACCATCCTGTATCAATAAACTGTCCCATTGAGCCCAATAACTTTTCGTGACAGTGCTCAATGCCGCAATATCTCTCCATGGTGGTTTAGAAGCGCCAGCTTTCATCCATTCGAAGATCGGCTTAATATCTGTGTCAACTTCCTGAGCCTTCTGTAAGGTTTCTTTCCATTCGTCACTCAAGTCTGTTTTTAGCATCCTCACGGGAATTGCTTCCTTGGCTTCTTGTCTGACACAATGCTTGCACATTTCCGGACAAGGTCTTCGAGATAACGCATCAGCGTTACCGTGAGATCTGCCACTGCGATGTTCAATTACGAAGTCAAATTCCTGTAGTAGCTCAATCCACCTTGCTACTTGTCCTTCCGGGTTTTTAAACTGTAATAGCCACTTCAGGGCAACTGACCATCAGTTCGTAAATGAACCCGAACGAACCCGTTTCCGTCCCAATAAGTACTTGCTAAAATGTTGTAACGTCTTAACTATTGCCAGCAGTTCTCTCCTTGTGACGCAATAGTTCCTTTCTGGTTTTGACAATGATTTGCTGAAGTAGGCTATTACAACCTCCTGATCTCCTTTTCGCTGTGACAAAACGCCACCAATCCCTGTATTACTTGCGTCGGTGTCCACAATGAATTCGTTTTCGGTATCAGGGTAGCCCAGGATAGGTGTATTGCAAAGACGTTCCTTTAACTCCTCGAAAGCACGTTGACAGTTTGCATCCCAGCGGAACTGCAACTTTTCCTCAGTCAGTTTGTGTAGAGGCTTCGCAATGTCCGAAAAATTCTTCACAAACCGACGATAGTAGGAGCACAAGCCCAAAAACGCTCTGACTTGCGTCTTATCTTTTGGAACTGGCCAGTCTTTGACAGCAACTATCTTCTCTGGATCCGTTTCAACACCCTTTTCAGAAACTACATGTCCCAAAAAACGTACTTGGTGTTTGAAAAATGAGCACTTTTTGACTCAACTTTAGATTAGCTCCTTGAATTTTCGATGGCACACGTTCCAGGTTTTTAAGGTGTTCATCAAACGTACGGCACACAATGATGATGTCATCCAAATAGACCAGGCACGCATCTCCAATTAGGCCAGTGAGCACTAATTCCATGAGTCTCTCGAACGTGGCAGGAGCGTTGCACAGTCCAAACGGCATGACTTTAAACTGCCACAGACCCTTTCCTGTAGAAAATGCAGTCTTCTCTTTGTCCTTGGGGTCTATTTCCACTTGCCAGTAGCCACTTTTTAGGTCCAGGGTTGTAAACCATTTCATTCCGGTCAGCGTGTCTAGAGTGTCATCAATCCTTGGCAATGGGTACCTAGCTGTCCTTCTTCGTGACATCGTTCAGTCGTCGATAGTCAACACAGAAGCGCATACTGCCATCTTTCTTTTTCACCAGCACCACAGGAGAACACCACGGACTAGACGAAGGCTCTATTACACCATCCTTCACCATTCCCTCAATCATGGTCTCCACTTCCTTCTCACGTGCAACTGGTAGCCTCCTGGGTCGCTGACGAATTGGTAACTCATTGCCAGTATTAATCTTGTGCTGAACCAATCCAGTTTTTCCTATGTCCGCGTCATTTGAAGAGAAAATGTCAGCGTACTGGAACAACTTCTTCTTGGCCTTGTTTTTTTCCTCTTCAGACAAATCATTCCGAGAGTCTTCTAAGAGCGTTGCCACGTTAAACTTCGGATTTGGCAAAATCTTGCCAGTACACTGATCATTGCATCGTCGCATCCAGGCTACTTCTACACAAGTACCCATCAATGTGCCCTTTTTGATAACTTGCTCCTTATCGCTTGGGTTCAATATGCGTACTGCTGAAACATTGGTAGCCCTTACCAACGTTCGTGCCATCTTCCATGGGAAATCATCGTCCACCCTTTCTATGAGAACGCATCGATTTTTCTGATCAGCATCAGCATTCTTTGGAAGAGTGACAGGGATGACAGTTTCCGACCTAGGGGCAAGAACAATTTTCTTCCGACAGAACACATTTCCAGGTGTTGCACCTTCCATAAACACTTCTTCTGAACCGCACTTCAATACTCCTTGATTCACATCGATCTCACAACAATGCTTTCGCATAAAGTCCAAACCCAGGATGCAATCATCTACTATGTCGGCTATGATGACATTATGCCGATATAATCTGTTTCCAAGTTTCAGTTCCATCTCCTTCTCGCCTCGGACGGGTATGTGCTGACCAGTAGCTGTTACAAGTTGTATGCTATCACGGTCATAGATAGAGTCCCCAAGAACCCGACGTGCCACCTGAGAATTCACGACCGTGCGAGAAGCTCCAGTATCTAGTGTTAGCCTACAGGGTGTTCTGTTGATTTCGCCTTTGATAATCAGGCTATTCCCATCATGGGCTTGCGAGATCGAAATCCTTGGGGCTCTTTTCCCACCAGCCAGCACCCGCCCCGCAGTCCTGGCTTTTTCTAGTTTTCCTGCTGTTCCTCGGTGGTGGTTTCCACCACCCTAACTTTATCGCCCTGAGTTTTCTCGCGCCACGAGGTTCCCTTAGGGCAATTCGCCCTGAGATGGCCCTTCTCTCCGCAAATGTAGCATCTTGGTGATGCTACACCACTTCTTTAACCCGCGCTGCGCTTTGGGCAACCCGCCTGGAAGTGCCCCTTTTCCCCACAGAGGTGACATGTAGGCAGCACGACCTCCCGGATACGGTGAGCCCGATGATCCTGTCTGACTGCCTCCACTTCTAAGGCATGGGCCAAGGCGTCTTTAAGAGTCTTGTGGTGCCCGAGTCTCACGGCGGCTCTGACTTCCAGGTCGCGAATTCCATCGACGAACGCCTGAACCAGACTTCCGTCGATTTGCGCAAGTGTGGACTGATAGGCTTTCCGAACCAGATTTTCCACTTCTACAGCCCACTGCTGTAGGGTCTCGACGCTACGCTGTACCCGGTCCTTCAACGGAGCGCGAAACACGTATTCCAGGTGCCTCAAGTAGTTGATCATATGTCATGTCCTTGCCAAGGGCTTCCAGCACTGATAAAGCCTGGTCACGAAGGCATAAGGTGAGTGCCGTCTTTGCCTGTCCTTTATGCCATCCATTTGAGTTCATAAAAGCTTCAAACTGGATCCTGTAAGCTGACCACGAGGAAGTCCCGTTAAATGGTAGCACTTTAAATCCACGTAGTGAGGAGGCCATGGGAGCAGCAACCACAGGAGCCACAATTCCTTTTCCTGCCTTTATGTCGCCTAGAGCCTTTTTCATATCGGCCATCTCAATTTTGGCTTCGGAAATCCATGTATCATGCTGCTCGACCTACTCCTTCATCACCTTGAGCTCCTTACTAAATGTCGCGTGAATATCCTTCATAAGGAGCATTTGATCATCTTTAGCCTTCTGTATCTGCTCCTGCAACAGACGCGTCTGTTCCTCCTGCCGACGGGCCTGCTCCTCCTGCCTGCGGGCCTGCTCCTCCTGCCGGCGGGCCTGCTCCTCCTGCCGGCGGGCTTGCTCCTCTTTGTCTTGCTGCAGCTGCTCCCGCAGAAGGCGTGCCTGTTCCTCCTTGTCCTTCTGCAGCTGCTCTTGCAGTTGGCGAGTCTGCTCCTCCTGACGGCGTGCCTGCTCTTCCTCGCGGCGTGCCTGCTCCTCCTTATCCTGCTGCCGCTGTTCCTGGAGCATTTTCATCAAGGCCGCCAGGTCAGCTGTTGGAGTTGGAGGGGCTCCAGAAGGGCCAGCGACTTGCTCTTCCAGCGGTAGCTGACGGATCGAAGGCTGTGATGGGGAATCTCCAAAACGTCTCTGGTCCAGCTCCTGCTGTCGCTGACTTCTGGTACGAATACCTTCCGTGTCGTCCTTTGGTAAAACTGGTATATTTATCCCACTACTTCTGACACCAAATTGTTACGAGCTGGGGTTCGGGATAAATTAACTAAACCAATTTACCAATAAACAAACAAACACTTTAATTAAATTCACTAAAACACAACAATAATCACCACAACGTCACTATAGTTATACACTACACTCAACAATATCGCACAATTAATCACTTGTTAACTCACTTTGATCTTCACTTGTTCGCTTCCAACACAAGACTACTCTGCCTAGCCCTCACGACCGGTATTTATACGCGCGATGAAGATTCCAGAGTCGAATGGTCGCGATTAGTCGATAAAAATCGTGTAGGTACCTAACCGCCTATTGTTTCCGGGCGTTGACCCGTGACCTTGGCCTTGAACGGTTATTATTTGCGCGCGGTGCAGTCGGGTACATTCTTTTGTGTTTCGACGTGCTTCTATGACGGATCTAGAACCTTCGTGGCCTATCCACGCTTTTCTATTAGTTACTCGGCGTAACACTATATTCTGCCTGTAATAGGCATTATAGCAACCCACAACACTACTCGCCAGGGACGAGTTACTCGCGGCCAGCGGCCATTACGCTATTGCCAATAACTGTCCCGAGAAGGTATTTAACGCCGCGCGCCCGGTGCGCTCTCCCCAGTCCGCCTCCTATCCGTGTGCTGCGCGCACGTGCCGTTGCGCCTACCTCCCGCGCCCGCGCTTACCGCCGCGTACCTACTTTGTTACACGTTAAGTTATTTTATTAAGGGTTTTCTGTACTCACGTTCTTCTTTTTATTTACAATATACTTTACTTCTTTTAAACTCAGTGGTTTCCATTCTCTCCAAACACCCTGAACTCTCATTCTCATATGTGGCGCTCCAACGTTTTTTTTTCGTGTGACAGTTAGGACACGGTAGTAACATTCAGTTTTACAGTGATATTTCATAATGCCAGTGACTAGAAGCAGAGCAGTCAGTTTAGAACGGAGGGAAGATGCTCCGCAAGCATTACCCGACCCCTCGCGCTCAAACTCGCCGACGCCGGCGTCCGCTCAACAAGATGGCGGCCACGCCGACGCGTCCTACTCTCCGTGCCCGGACGCGACCGCCACGTTTTCTGGGGAAAACGTGGCCACTATAATAGCATCCCTCCAACGCTCACAGACTGAAGCGTTTAGGGAACTGCTTTTCTCCGTGTCACGCGCGAATGCTTCTACCCCAGAGTCGCTAGGACACCTAGGGCATAGTACCCTAGCCCGCTGTAAATCCACGTTTTCCGGCCGACCAAAGGAATCGGTCGAAGCATTTATCGATGCGATAGAGGCTTATAGCGAATGCGCGCACGTGTCGGACTCCAACATTCTACGCGGACTGGCGTATTTATTTAAAGATGACGCGGCCACGTGGTGGCAAGGCATAAAGTATTCCGTGACATCATGGCGCCAAGCAAAGGAAAACCTGATAAGTGCCTATGGTGATCGCCGGCCGCCTCATCGAATATACATACAAATATTCGCATCACCACAACAAAACGAGAACACGGACGTCTTCGTGGCACGAGTTCGCGCTCTTTTAGCCAGATTACCAAAAGGTGATATTACCGAGTCGGCACAGGTCGATATGACGTACGGCCTCCTCCACAGTCGGATACGAAAAAGGCTGCGGAGAGAAGAGTGCAAGAACTTTCAAGAGCTCCTCCGTCTTGCACGTAATATTGAAGACTCGTTCGACGAGGTAAAGAATACGACGAGTGAAAGCCGAACGCAAGTTAATACGCGCCCGCCACCTACGTCGACGTCTCGTACACAATCCACCGCTCGCGCATCGACATCGTCGGATAGCGCGACCGCTCACGCGCCGGTCGCTAGGGCTCCGCCGGCCGCCGCTGCGGTGCCGCGCTCCCCACCGCCGCCCGCGCGATCTCCGCCGCCTCAGGTACAGGACTCCACCGCTGCCGCCGCGAAGAAGCAACGACCCACCTGCGCCTACTGTAAACGGTATGGACACACGAGGGACCAGTGTCGTAAGTTGCAGAATCAAGGTGAGTCCCAATCCTGTAATAACTCTGCGGAAGTGCGTGATATCGGTGATAGTGATAAAAAACTTAGTGATCAAAATCAATCTTTCTATTGTGTTCAATCTCGTGAAATACATAAACAAAGTCAATGTTCATCGCCAATCGTTAAAACAAATTTATGTTTTTCATCGAAAAACATCGCGTCAGTAACAGACTCTAGTAATAATAATAATAAACAATGTACCCTGTTACGTAATTCAATAAATGGTGATGCATGCAATAATAATAATACACAGCTTATTCCAAATCAATCGACCCCGAAACTTTTTCAACAAAATAATAATTTTGTCCTTGAAAATTCGAGTAATTCGCAAGTTAGTTGTAGTTATAATACATCTTGTTATCATTCCGGTGTTTCTAGTAATGATGTTAATGCATCCAACACCATGAACACCAATTTTCTGTGTTTTTCCGATTCAATTCGATGTGATAACAATGTTTACGATACTAATTTTGTGAATTTAAATAATAATAACTGTGTGGTTGCCGAACATTTTCGCACACGGCAAGATAATAATAACTATCCCATTGAATCAATGTTGTGCTCAAATGTAAATAATGAGTTTCATTCCGTTTCGCAAAAATGTTCGGTTGTTGACGAATGTAAACAAACCGATCGCCTAAAACAAACAGGCCCTATCCCACAATTTTCAAAAAATGTGTGTACTAATTTTAATGCTAAAATGCAAGCGGGTCATAACCCACAAATTGAAAAAAATGTGCGTACCGATTTTAATGCTCAAAAGCAAACGGGTCATAACCCACAAATTTTTAAAAATGTATGTGTTGATTCCAGTAAGGAAAACTACTGTAACTCTGAATTTAGGAAAAATGATAATGTGTGTTTATATGAATATTGTGATAATAGTGTATGTAGTGGAGAAGTTTTATCTTGTAATAATTCTGCGAGACCCTCCATTGGTCGTGATTTACGCCCTATTTTTAAAATTAATATTTTGGGTTTTAATGGCACTGCCTTGATTGATACAGCTGCCAAACACTGCATTGCGGGTCATACGCTATATACTCTCCTTCTACGTCAAGGTCATCCCCTCAGCTCTTCCTCGCGCGAAGTTAAGCTTGCCGACGGTGTTATCCGTACTATGGATGTACTTACCACCACCCTAGAGGTGTGCTTAGAAACAACACGTATCACAATTCCCTTCCTTATTTTTCCGGATTCAACTAATAATGAGACCTTATTAGGTATTGATTTTATTACCGCTGCTGGAGTAGTTATTGATTTTCGCCAGGAACTTTGGTACTTCAGTAATAATAATTTTGTAAAATACAACTTGTGCTTCGAACCTACCTCACGTAGCGTGTCCTGCGCCTCTACAGATGTACTTAGGGATGACGAAGGTACTCACCTTAAACCAGCTGAGCGACAGGCGCTTGCTGACATCCTCACCAGGCACGCAAACGTCTTTAGAGCAGGGGGAGGCCCAACACCGTATGCGGAACACCGCATCGAAACAGGTGAGCATCCACCTATAGCGGTACCTCCCTACCGCCTCAATCCTTCGAAGAAAGAGCTGATGAAAGCTGAAATAGGTAAGATGTTACAAGAAGACATAATAGAAGAATGTGAATCGGCTTGGTGTTCACCAGCGCTGTTGGTGCCGAAGTCAAACGGCGGTATACGTTTTTGCGTCGATTACAGGCGCCTAAATGCAGTCACCAAGTCCGACACGTATCCGATGCCACTCATCGACGAGTTACTACAGAGCACAAAACGAGACTGCTACATGAGCACGCTGGACCTTCGATCTTCATACTGGCAAGTAAAAGTAAGGGAAACTGATAGGGACAAGACTGCTTTTATCTGTCCTTTAGGTACCTTCCGTTTTAAAAGGATGCCGTTTGGTCTTAAGAACGCGCCAGCGACCTTTCAGCGTCTCATCGATCGTCTTCGCTCCTGTTCTGCTCTGCAAGATGTAACTTTACTAGCTTATCTGGATGATCTGTTAGTGATATCACAAGGATACCAACAGCATCTGCAAGACCTCGGGGCAGTTTTCAGACGCCTGGCCGAGTTCAACCTCCACGTCAATAGGGAGAAGTGCGCTTTTGCTAGAGAAAGTGTTAAATATCTCGGCCACGTCATTACACAAGAAGGTGTTTCCACCGACCCAGGGAAGGTGAGTGCTGTACTCGAGATGAAGGAACCAGGGAGCTTAAAACACCTGAGAACCTTTCTACAAACATGTTCATGGTTCAGAAAGTTCATACCAAACTTTTCGAAAGTTGCCGAACCATTGACACGCTTTACTAAGAAGAGCCAAGTGTGGTCTTGGGGCTCAGAACAGACCCAAGCATTTAAGGAGCTGAAGCGTCTATTGACCTCAGCTCCGATACTCTTACAAGCCGATTTTAGTCGTCCCTTCATTCTGCGTACGGACGCAAGTAACTACGCCTTAGGCGCAGTTTTATTACAGGGCGACGGCAATCAGGAAAGGCCGATTGAATACGCCAGCCGACTTCTAAACGCAGCTGAGCGCAATTACTCCACAACGGAGCGCGAAGCACTCGCTGTAGTGTGGGCAGTGGAGCGATTTCGACCTTACCTAGACGGCCAACCTGTCGTAATTGGCAGTGATCACCAACCTCTCCGCTGGTTGCTATCTCTCAAATCACCAGCTGGAAGATTAGTCCGTTGGGCTCTCAAGCTCCAATCTTTTGATATCGAATTCCAGTATAACCCAGGAAAGGCGAACGTCGTGGCCGATACACTGAGTAGACCGATTTGTTCTAGCGACTCTCGCGACAATTGCGGTGTTTGCTCCGTCATCTGCGATCTGCCTACGAAGACACCTAGCCAGCTCCGCCTTGAACAACATGCGGATCCTGAGTTGGAAAAGATAGTCAAAGAGCTTGAGGGACCTGATGATGTCGCAGCCCAAAGGTGGTTACACAGGGGTTTCCTCATGGACCAGGGTGTCCTGTACCGTCTCAATCCGGACTCCGAAAGTGAATCCCCTCAGTTAGTAATCCCTGCCGCCCAAGTTGCAGAGATTTTAAAGGAGTTGCATGACTCCTCAACAGCTGGCCACCCAGGTATCGACAGAACCTACCAGAAGGTAGCACAAGTGTATTATTTCACAGGGATGCGGAGAATAATCACCGATTATGTCAAAGCCTGCATCCACTGCCAACGTTATAAGGCCAACAACGCCAAACCCCCAGGGTTACTCCAGACACCAGTTATGAACCAGCGTAACGAGGTGTTGGCAATCGATTTATTCGGTCCACTACCGGAAGGAGACCAGGGGGAGCGATGGGTCTTACTCGTTGAAGACACAGCCACCCGATGGACAGAGCTCTTTGCTCTCAAAGAAGCTACTGCAGAAGCCTGTGCCCAGATCCTAATTGAGGAATATTTTATGCGGTTCGGCCTACCTCGCAGGATTATTTCGGATAACGGTGTCCAGTTTGTTTCAGCGGTGATGCGACAATGTATGTCAGTTCTGGACATCAAACAAAATTTTATCCCATTGTATCATCCACAAGCTAATCCTGCTGAGCGCAAGAACCGCGATTTAAAAGCTATGCTCGCACATCTCGTGGAAGACGACCATACTTCATGGCCGAAGAAGTTGCCGGTGATCCGCTTTGCCTTAAATAGCGCAAAATGTCGCACTACAGGTAGATCACCTGCTTATTTATCCTTCGCCAGAGAAATGCGGTCCCCCACAGAGGTTGTTCATGACCTTCGTGCCATTATTGACAAAGAAAACTTTGTCCCACAAATAACTCCTTATCTCAGGACCTTCCTGAAGTCATTGTCAGCTGTTCGTGAACGCGTAGAACTCCAACAGGATAAGACCAAGCAGTACGCCGATGCATCACGCCGACCTTCTGATGTTTTCGAGGTAGGTGATTTGGTCATGCTTAAGTCGCACCTGTTGAGCAAAGGTTCCAAAGACCTCACATCCAAATTTTACCCACGCCGCGATGGACCTTATCAGATAAAACAAAAAGTTAGTCCAACAACTTACACCATCGCAAGCACAGAACAGCCCGATATTGTTTTGGGAAAATATCACTCCCAGGACCTTACCCGTTACCAAGGTAGCAAGGAATCCATCCCAAATCCTGTCATTCCTAAGAGGAATCGTGGACGTCCAGCTAAGGCTGATAAAATCCCAATCCAAGAGCGAGGGCGTTCTCCAGGATTGGAGGGGGAGTATATAGCAACCCACAACACTACTCGCCAGGGACGAGTTACTCGCGGCCAGCGGCCATTACGCTATTGCCAATAACTGTCCCGAGAAGGTATTTAACGCCGCGCGCCCGGTGCGCTCTCCCCAGTCCGCCTCCTATCCGTGTGCTGCGCGCACGTGCCGTTGCGCCTACCTCCCGCGCCCGCGCTTACCGCCGCGTACCTACTTTGTTACACGTTAAGTTATTTTATTAAGGGTTTTCTGTACTCACGTTCTTCTTTTTATTTACAATATACTTTACTTCTTTTAAACTCAGTGGTTTCCATTCTCTCCAAACACCCTGAACTCTCATTCTCATAGCATGCAAAAATTTATAATGATGTATTGATAAGCAATTATAATTTATATTACTAATTACTATTATTACATTACTAACAAAATTTATTAAGTTATATATTATGTTAATAGCCTAACAAATGTCAGGCTATATTATTATTTAGTATATTTATTTATTATTTAGCATATTTATTACTGTTATATATCACATTATATTAATTATAATTTTTACAAATAATCAGATACAGTTGTTTTATGTTGCATGAACTTTACTCTCTTACGTTGCATATATAAGCACTTATCCACTAGCCAATTTCTTAACTTTATTTTAAAATATTTAAATGGAAGTTCCCTCAGACTATGATGATGAATACACTATAGTTGATATCAATTTTTAAACAATCGATTATATTTTAACATCACTATTCTGAGATTTTGTGTTGTGAACTACACAAGTTAGACTGAAAAGAAATGTATCCAGGGCCGTAAAATAAATTAATAAAAAAAGACTACACATTGTCTACAATGTTTATTATTGTTTGTTGTGTGAAACGTAAATTGTTTTGACTTTGTATACCATTTTTAGTGAGGTTGTTGGTCAGAGATTAGCCTTAGGGTTTGCTATTCTACTCTTTGATGTACGTGTAGCCTTTATTAAGACCCAATATTGTGCGGAGCCAGTGCCATTTACTTAGTTATTTTGCAGAGAAAATCTATAAAATGTCTATAGAAATCGAATCTGCCGAGTGAGTGTATTCACAACTGCCTATTACTACATTCTTCATAGGACTGCCTACAGGGAATTAAGATCATACTGACCGATCATTTGTATTTCCAGTGTGATCCGGCTGATCCAACAATACTTGAAGGAATCTAACCTCACTAAAACACTGCAAACCCTGCAGGTATGACATTTCGCCAACAGGTAGACCAACTGTCACTGAATACTTTTTTCTAAGGGTAGATGTATCAGGGTTTCTCCAGAGTTAGTTATTATTGTACCAGTGACTTTTGACTCGTCCTATAAACTTGTGATTGTGAATACTTTTGAGTGTTTAGGAAAAAACATTTTCAGAATTTTATTCATACTCAAATTAATGTGGGTCAGCACCTACATCCATACTATTACAATAAAGGTGAAGAATTAGTTTGAATTAGGTTGTATTAATTTGTTAGCCCAATTCTGGAGGTAGGTTATAGACTATTCACACTGCAAGTTCAATAGTGAAACACAGCTAATGTTAGAACAAAACTGGTTAACCAACATCCAACCACTTTGCACTAAGCAACTTTTAATTTCTAACTAGCAGACCTAACATTATTTCCTGCCCACCTGCAGTATGGTGCCACCTACCAACTACAATTTTAAATGTAAACTCAATTATTCAGGGACCCACACACACAGAATTTCAATAATAGGGATCTCCTGTATCTTAGGATCCATTTAAAATATATTTACCTGTCTAGCTTGTACTGTCCCCTGTTCCACAGATCTCTGTACAAATTATGAAAACAGCATTTATTTTGGAAACTAGTCCATAGTCATGTAGTTGTATACTACAATATTACAACTATAATAACTAAAATTATAGAGAACAGAAAGTTGTTTGCTTGTATGTCATCAATAAACCAAACTATTGAACTGCGACCCATGAAGAATCCAGGAAGCCATTGGCAACCTCAGTATATTATATAGGTTTTTTTATATCCTGCTCAGCACAGCACTCTGTTTCTCACAGGCGTCCGGTTGTATTCAAATAAACATTGCCAGGTTTATTATTATTATTACTAGGAGGAGACAGGTGTGTCTCTAAACACAGTGGACAGTGTGGACGGGTTCTGCGCGGACATCAACAATGGCCACTGGGATACTGTGCTGAAGGCTACGGCGTCGCTCAAGCTGCCCGACAAGAAGCTGATGGAGCTGTACGAGCAAGTGGTGCTGGAGCTGATCGAGCTGCGCGAGCTGGGCGCAGCGCGCTCGCTGCTGCGCCAGACGCACCCGTGCCTGCTCATGAAGCAGCATGAGACCGACCGCTACATACACCTCGGTCAGGCATCTACTCCATTAGTCCGTTAAACACACTTGACACCTGTACCTACTCATTATTTATATTTAACCTAAAGTAATTTGCTCTATGGATTTGGACGTATTTCATTTCTTTTACTGGGCTGGATGAAAAAAGGGACTGACTTTAATCCTAAAAAGTTTAGTTTCTTTCTGCTTATCTACTCAGTAGCTCTGAAAAGTTGTGAGTACAGCAAAGGAGACATCAGGCATTACTTGACACACAAACATTAAAAAAAAGGGCAAGGCAGCCATCCTGCCTTGGTCATTGTCCATCCTATAAATATTATGGGAACTTATAACTAACCGAGATACGAAAAAATCAAACGTAAACAAATCATTTTTGTGCAAATAAAGAAATTTGTCAACTATTTAAATAATAGTTGATATATATGTATATAAAAATAAGTATATATCGTATGTCCTATAAATATCCACATAAGTGTAGTGAGTGTGACAAGGCGTGTGGGTGTGTGGGTGTGTGGACAGAGAACCTGCTGGCGCGGTCGTACTTCGACCCGCGGGAGGCGTACGGCGGCGGCAGCGGCGGCGGCAAGGAGCGGCGCCGCGCCGCCGTGGCCGCCGCGCTGGCCGGCGAGGTCTCCGTCGTGCCCTCGTCGCGCCTGCTGGCGCTGCTGGGCCAGGCGCTCAAGTGGCAGCAGCACCAGGGCCTGCTGCCGCCCGGTATGACATATGTTCCACATCACCGAACTACTATCCACGCCATACGTACCGGCCGCCGGAAGGCTGTTTAGTCGTTACAGATCCCTTACGATACGAGAACATTTTCAGCACCGAAAAAAAGATACCTACACGGCAAGTGGTGCAGTGATGGAGTAGGTACTTGTGTGATTATTGATACCGGACGTGTGATGTCTGTTCATTGTATGTGTTAGCCTTTGGCTGTCTTCTTTTGGCAGCCAGTTGTCTGTAGTCTGTTGGCAGCCAACATTAAAAAGGTAAGTATTCATTATATCTCCTACATTGAAGCTTGAAGAAAAGAGCCCACTTGTAATTCTATATTTGTGACCGACGACGACGAAGATGTGCACATGTAATGTCGCGTATTAACAGCCCATAGGTATCTCGAAAACCACTGAACCAATCTACAAGAAACTTGCACTGTTCCCGATACTTAGTTAAATAGGTACAAAATAATTATTTGAATTGTATTTCTAGTTTTTGAAGATACATAGATAGGTACACTAGGGAATTGACCGCGGCCGCTGGAGACAGTGTATAGTGTATAGAGTGTATAGTGTAGACGTGGCCGCTCCACAGGTACCACCATCGACCTGTTCCGCGGCAAGGCGGCCATCCGCGACGAGGAGGACGACCAGTGCCCCACTCAGCTCTCCAAGATTATTAAATTCGGTCAAAAATCACACGTGGAATGTGCCAGGTATCATCTATTGAGTTTATAAACATTTTTTAAAATTTTCTTTTGTCCCAGCTAACCCCCGAAGAAGCTGGACCGATTTCGACGGGACTCGTTGGTAGATAGTTGAGAATATAAGGAGGAACATTCTCTACGATCCTTAGGAGGATCTAACCGACATACTGCTATCTTAGGTGTTGTGGTCAGTGTCTTGCAGTAGCGTCTAATACCAAAACATCACAGGCCTTGGACCACTGCATGTATCATTACATCATAGTGATTTGATTTGATACACTCTAACAACAAATTAAAATAATTTCCATATATTTAATATAATTTTATTGATTTGTCTAAGGGAAACTAATAACTAACGAAAGGGGGCTGTTCAAATATTACGTAAGCAGATTTATTACAATTATTTACCCTCCCATCCCCCTTGTCAGCAAAAGTAAGCAAAGCCCTTACCCCCTCCCCCCATGCTTACGTTAACATTTTTCAATTATAAATGTATTTTTTTTAATATTATAATTATAATTTAAAAAATAAGAAAATAGATTTAGGTTAGAGATTAGGTTTTACTGATACAGCAGTATTCAACATAGAGTAAGGGACAAAAATATTATAATCTTACTTATTATCTTCTTAGTATCCAAACGAAACAATACACTGACAGAGGAAATTTAGACAAGTGAATAGCGCGCGGTAATTCCCCTAATTGGTTCTAAAGCGAGTGCCTAAACGTATGCATTATCTCCCGAAAATTCGTTTCGTTTTCAAGCATAGACAATGTGAGGGTTGCTATTCGTATACAAAAGTAAATAACTACCGATGACGTAATCATTATCTAGACTCTCCTACCCCCCATGTCATCCAAAATAAGCGAAACAAAGACCCCCCCCCCCCCCCATAGTGCTTACGTAATACTTGAACGGCCCCAAGGGATTCTAAAGATATATAACAATATACATATACCTAGTTGAATATTTAAAATAAGGTTTACATTTTTGAAATGGATGCGGGCAGGTTCTCACCGGACGGGCAGTACCTAGTGACGGGCTCCGTCGACGGCCTGGTGGAGGTGTGGAACTTCACCACCGGCAAGATACGCAAAGACTTGCGATACCAGGCGCACGAGGAGTACATGAGCATGGAGGAGGCCGTGCTCAGCCTCGCCTTCGGGAGGGACAGCGACACGCTGGCCGCCGGCTCCAACGACGGCAAGATCAAGGTAGGACCGCGCCCGCCCCCTCGCTCACCCCGCCCCTCGCTCACCACACCGCCTCGCTCACCCCGCCCCTCTGCCGCAGGTGTGGAAGGTGTCCACCGGCCAGGTGCTGCGCAAGCTGGAGCGCGCGCACGCCAAGGGCGTGACCTGCCTGCAGTTCACGCGCGACAACACGCAGATCCTGTCCGCCTCGTTCGACCGCACCGTCAGGTAGGCGCCGCCCCGCCACCCCGCCGCCCCGGGCCGAGCTCGCCCCGGGGCTGCCAGCTCTCAACCCGCACCGTCTCCGTCCGCAGGATCCACGGGCTCAAGTCCGGCAAGATCCTGAAGGAGTTCCGCGGGCACTCGTCGTTCGTGAACGAGGCGGTGTTCACGCCGGACGGGCACGCGGTGCTGAGCGGCTCGTCGGACGGCAGCGTGAAGGTGTGGTCGGTGCGCACGGGCGAGTGCACGGCCACGCTGAAGCCGCTCGGCAGCGGCGAGCCGCCCGTCAACTCGCTGCTGCTCACGCCCAAGAACCCCGACCACTTCGTGGTGTGCAACCGCACCAACACCGTGGTCATCATGAACATGCAGGGCCAGATCGTGCGCTCGTTCTCCAGCGGGCGGCGCGAGCAGGAGGGCGGCGCGCTGGTGAGCGCGGCGCTCAGCGCGCGGGGCCGCCTCGTCTACTGCGCCGGGGAGGACCTCGTGCTCTACGCCTTCTGCACCGCCACCGGCAAGCTGGAGCGCACCATCAACGTGAGTTCTCCCCTCACCTCACCTCCCCTCCCCGCCCCCACCAGCACCCCGCGCTGGTGAGCGCGGCGCTCAGCGCGCGGGGCCGCCTCGTCTACTGCGCCGGGGAGGACCTCGTGCTCTACGCCTTCTGCACCGCCACCGGCAAGCTGGAGCGCACCATCAACGTGAGTTCTCCCCTCACCTCACCTCCCCTCCCCGCCCCCACCAGCACCCCGCGCTGGTGAGCGCGGCGCTCAGCGCGCGGGGCCGCCTCGTCTACTGCGCCGGGGAGGACCTCGTGCTCTACGCCTTCTGCACCGCCACCGGCAAGCTGGAGCGCACCATCAACGTGAGTTCTCCCCTCACCTCACCTCCCCTCCCCGCCCCCACCAGCACCCCGCGCTGGTGAGCGCGGCGCTCAGCGCGCGGGGCCGCCTCGTCTACTGCGCCGGGGAGGACCTCGTGCTCTACGCCTTCTGCAGCGCCACCGGCAAGCTGGAGCGCACCATCAACGTGAGTGCTCCCCTCACCTCACCTCCCCGCCCCCACCAGCACCCCGCGCTGGTGAGCGCGGCGCTCAGCGCGCGGGGCCGCCTCGTCTACTGCGCCGGGGAGGACCTCGTGCTCTACGCCTTCTGCAGCGCCACCGGCAAGCTGGAGCGCACCATCAACGTGAGTGCTCCCCTCACCTCACCTCCCCTCCCCGCCCCCACCAGCACCCCGCGCTGGTGAGCGCGGCGCTCAGCGCGCGGGGCCGCCTCGTCTACTGCGCCGGGGAGGACCTCGTACTCTACGCCTTCTGCACCGCCACCGGCAAGCTGGAGCGCACCATCAACGTGAGTGCTCCCCTCACCTCACCTCCCCTCCCCGCCCCCACCAGCACCCCGCGCTGGTGAGCGCGGCGCTCAGCGCGCGGGGCCGCCTCGTCTACTGCGCCGGGGAGGACCTCGTGCTCTACGCCTTCTGCACCGCCACCGGCAAGCTGGAGCGCACCATCAACGTGAGTGCTCCCCTCACCTCACCTCCCCTCCCCGCCCCCACCAGCACCCCGCGCTGGTGAGCGCGGCGCTCAGCGCGCGGGGCCGCCTCGTCTACTGCGCCGGGGAGGACCTCGTGCTCTACGCCTTCTGCAGCGCCACCGGCAAGCTGGAGCGCACCATCAACGTGAGTGCTCCCCTCACCTCACCTCCCCTCCCCGCCCCCACCAGCACCCCGCGCTGGTGAGCGCGGCGCTCAGCGCGCGGGGCCGCCTCGTCTACTGCGCCGGGGAGGACCTCGTGCTCTACGCCTTCTGCAGCGCCACCGGCAAGCTGGAGCGCACCATCAACGTGAGTGCTCCCCTCACCTCACCTCCCCTCCCCGCCCCCACCAGCACCCCGCGCTGGTGAGCGCGGCGCTCAGCGCGCGGGGCCGCCTCGTCTACTGCGCCGGGGAGGACCTCGTGCTCTACGCCTTCTGCACCGCCACCGGCAAGCTGGAGCGCACCATCAACGTGAGTGCTCCCCTCACCTCACCTCCCCTCCCCGCCCCCACCAGCACCCCGCGCTGGTGAGCGCGGCGCTCAGCGCGCGGGGCCGCCTCGTCTACTGCGCCGGGGAGGACCTCGTGCTCTACGCCTTCTGCACCGCCACCGGCAAGCTGGAGCGCACCATCAACGTGAGTGCTCCCCTCACCTCACCTCCCCTCCCCGCCCCCACCAGCACCCCGCGCTGGTGAGCGCGGCGCTCAGCGCGCGGGGCCGCCTCGTCTACTGCGCCGGGGAGGACCTCGTGCTCTACGCCTTCTGCACCGCCACCGGCAAGCTGGAGCGCACCATCAACGTGAGTGCTCCCCTCACCTCACCTCCCCCCTTCAGGCTCCGCACATTACCGCGTGCCCCTCCTGTTTCAGATCCACGAGAAGGCGGTGATCGGACTGACGCACCATCCGCATCAAAACTTGTTGGCCTCGTACGGCGAGGACGGCCTACTCAAGCTATGGAAGCCTTGATCGGCAGTCGGATAACTGTCGATCTTCGATCACTAATATTTATGAGTTTTGTACCTAAACGTCAATAATGTGAAAATAAAAATAAGATTTTGTCCAAATTCAACCTTTGTTTTTGCCAGTACACAATTAAACTTCGAACTACTGCTTGTGGAACTCATTTATTAGAAATTCTTTGGCACACGTAACCAAATTTTGTGAACGAAACCATAGCGTGATTCAGGAATTACTCAAAAATGCACACCGCCATCTATGATTCCAATAAGTCACTAAATATATTAAAATTCTAGAAACATAAATATTGTTGTATAAATATAACGAAATGCGTTTAAACAGTTTTTATAATATTAGGGATTCATTAAGGGTTCCCTACCCGAAATATTTAAACACAGGATTATCAAATGTCGTGTCTATAATACGGGCAGTATTAACCGAAACTAACGTACGAACTAACTAACTAAACTGAACCTATTAAACCCGTAGGTTTAATAGGTTCAGTTTTGGGGTTAATACTGTTAATAGCAGGGGAGCCCATGAGGGGATTTCGGGATTTACTCGAGCGCGGCAGATTAATATATAGGGGGATACCTTGTACCCAGTTAAGTACTTCCACCAAATATGAGCCTCATATATATGGCCGCCCGTCAAGGATAAAGGATCAGATTAGTCAAAAAAAATTTTTCATCTGACATTCTCGAGCGCGTCATATTAAGTTAGGGTGAGTTAGTTACATGATAAAACATGTATATTCCTCTAATCTGACAATTTAAGGGTTACGTAAAGAAACGGGAGGGCTACAAAGTTGTAAAAAAAAAAAGTCATCTTGACATTCTCGAGCGTGGCTAATTTTTTTTTATTTTGTAGGGAATAACTTAAGGATTACGAAAAATATATAATCTGACGATTTCCACAAGCCCAAGTAACAAAAAATCATCGATAAAGTTTAATGCTTGCATATACGTTATGTGTACGGTGCAACCCTACATTTGTTAAGTCAGCACTTTACGCGACACATGCGCTTCTTATACTAATTGAACCAGTTCGCGTTCAGCTAGCAAGAAAGCCGTGCGTTCTCAAAGCTCACGTTAAGCTAACAAGAGCCGCGTGTGTTCCGTAACATTTTCACTCACATTTCACAGTCATTCATTTCATTAACCTTTAGTATAATTTTGGACAATACACCATTTCTCTTATGAACTATCGTATTTTATTTCTATCATTCATCATAAAGAACTGTGTAGTCTAACAAGTGACTATACATTCTTTTTGGTCCTTCGAGCCGCGCATAATAGTTTCGTGTCGCGTACCGTGGACTATTTCTGCGTGAGATAATCTAGTAACTATCAAAAAACAATCAAGTGTTTAAGTGTGTGTGCTGTGTTATTCAGAGTTGGGACTACCAAGTGTCCCAAGGGATCATCAAGGATCCGTAAGCAGTACTTAAGCAAGGACATTCAAGTAAGATCGTTTCAATTTATTTCTTCAATTTAATAACTCCTCATCATGGAGAGTTTACACGAAAATCAGTCAGAACTTTTCGTAGCCATAAGCAAGTTGAGCACTAACCTCAAGAAGGATTCTGCAGATCGAAAGACTGTGGATTACTTCAAAAGGCGCTTAGAAACATTAGAGCAATATTGGTCTGATTATCAGTACAATCACGATCGTCTTCTTACGGAAGAAAGCAAGTCTCATCCGTACTTTACCAGGAGACAATACGAGGAAACAGAAGAATTATACAAGGCTACCAAGACACTCATCAATCAGCAATATCAAGCATTATTGAAAAGGATGAAGTATGAGCCTTCTGGACTACAACAGCAGACATCTCAGCAAGGAGACACATGCTCTGAGCAAGAAGAGCTTGTGGAGAAACCATCAGTCCAGTTGCATTCAAAAGGTTCACCCAGCAAACTCGACGAAATGCTGAAGAAACAAGCAAGCAACTTCAGAGCGTTTCAGCGCACAGTATCAGGAATTAACTTAGAAAACATTTCTGAGAAGTGGTTGTTGGAAGATACTTTACGTACTCTGCAATCCCGTTGGTCGACAATAGATTCCTTACATTGGGAATTGGATAGCGAATTGGAGGGTGCCAATGCAGAATACGAGGTGTCGTATACAAAACAAGAAAACATCTACAATGATTTAAAAATGTCAATCAACAGTAAACTATGGTCTGTAACCCACAAAGATAAGTGGACACCGAAAATGGACATACCTTTCTTTAGTGGCAATTATCAAAATTGGGTCTCATTTAAAGACCTATTTGTCGAAGCCATTCACAGTAATGTCTCCCTATCAAACGCACAGAAAATGCAATTCCTCAAAAGCAGGGTCAGAGAAGAAGCTGAACGTTTGATACAGCATTTACAAATTAGCTCCGACAATTATAACATCTGCTGGGAGATATTAAACAATAGATACAACAATATAAGATTAATTTTTACATCTCCTGCCAATACTTTACTAAACCTACCAGTAGTTCAACAAGCATCGGTGAATCAAATCAAGAAGATCCACGATACGACTCTGGAGTGTTTAAATGCAATAAAAAACCTAGGTGTGCAGGTTGGCAGCTGGGATCCATTAATAGTACATATCTTATTACAAAAAATAGACACTGAGTCGCACAATCAATATTTGGAATCTTTAAAAAACCCTAGAGATCTGCCGAAATTACAAGACTTTTTAAAATTCTTAGAAAGCAAGTTTACGTCATTGGAATCATGTCGTAAGAAAATTGAGTACCCAAAATCATCATTAAACAAAACTAAAAATACATTTCCTAATTATTCTAGAAATAAATTTACCAACTCTGATTTTTCAACAAATAAAGCAAATGCGTCATTGCCCAATGCGAATTCAGCAAAATCATGCCCATTGTGTAAAGAATCGCATGGAATATATTATTGCGATCAGTTTCTAAACATGTCGCCGCAAACAAAATTACAAACACTTACAAGATTACATTTATGCAAAAATTGTCTTTACGATCATGGCGGTAAAGCATGTATTTCAGATAGATGTTGCCGTGAATGTCGTGGTAAACATAACACACTTCTACATGAAGCATTTATTAATAAATCGTCGTGCAATTTGACTACAGAGGCAGTGCCGACAGTCCTTGCAACAAGAAACCAACAAGAATTACAAGAAAATGATCACGTTTTGCAACAAGGCAACAACGTGGTGGAAATATTGTTAGCCACTGCGATGATCAAGGTTCAAGCAAGTGACGGATCTTATCATAAAATGCGTGCGCTAATAGATCAAGGCTCCCAAGCATCTCTGATATCTGCGAAGGCGGCTCAAATCCTGGCTTTATCAAGAAAGCAATGCAAGGGAGTCATCTTCGGCATAGGAGAAAAGAAGAACACCTGTAAAGGAGTTATGAACATAACATGTTGTTCACACTACAATCAATTTACTTTCAACACTGATGTATTAATCATGAATACTCTTATTACTCATTTACCCGGTCACACATTTATCAAGCCAACATGGGCACACCTGGATGGCATTCAGCTCGCCGATCCAGATTTTCATATTAGTCGTCCAATTGATATCTTACTGGGAGCAGATGTCTACTCATATATCATATTGGATGGCATTATCAGAGCAGACCTATCTCTACCCATCGCGCAACAGACTCGATTGGGGTGGATCTTGTGTGGCAATATCAAGACATTAAACTGTAATGTTGTCCTTAATCAGATGGACGAAGTAAAACAATTTTGGGAGATAGAAGACATAACAGAATCATCAAGTTTGTCAGCAGAAGACCTACAATGCATAGAGTTTTACAAACAAACGACAAAAAGACGTGAAGATGGTACGTATGAAGTAAGACTACCATTTCAAGAAAATTTTGAGAATCAATTGGGATCATCTAAACACAAAGCTGTTGCACAATTTCGTCAATTAGAACGGAAGTTTTCCAACAATAAAAACATTGCAAATCAATACAAATTATTTATTCAAGAATATCAAACATTACGACACATGAAACCAGCAACCGGTAATGAGAAACCTGAGTTTTATTTACCACATCACTGTGTGTTACGAAATGAATCTTCTACAACAGCACTTCGTGTTGTTTTTAATGCATCAACTAAAACCACTACCGGACGCAGCTTGAATGATGTCATGTTAAAAGGTCCTAATCTCCAGCAAGATCTTCAATCTTTAATAATAAGGTGGAGACAATATCAAGTAGCCTTTACGGCAGACATAGAAAAAATGTTTAGATTTATTTGGGTAAACGATCGAGATCAAAGGCTACAGAAAATTATTTGGCGTGATTCTACAGATATCGTACATCGAGAGTATCAACTTACCACAGTCACATATGGCACCAAGGCCGCGCCATTTTTGGCAATGATGACATTGAAGCAGTTGGCAGAAGATGAGAGACAGAATTTTGACGGTGAAGCAATCAAGGCTTTGGAACAGTCCTTTTATATGGATGATGTTCTACATGGGTCTCATTCTGTCCAGTCAGCAGTAAAATTACAGCAAGATCTAATTGAATTACTCAAATCAGGGGGATTCAATTTAAGAAAATGGACGTCCAATGCACCTGAGTTACGGCAAGATGTATTCGGAGGAAGTAATAAGCAAGAGAATTTTGATTTCAAACAAACTGAGTCAACAAAAACATTAGGATTACGCTGGAATCCCAAAACAGATTTATTTACATTCCTTTCCAAGATTGACACTTCAGCCAAAATACCAACAAAACGGTCTATGTTATCAGACATATCAAAATTGTTTGACCCATTGGGCTGGCTAGCACCTATCTCGACTAGGCTCAAGTTAATATTCCAAAAGGTCTGGACAGCAAATATTCAATGGGATGACAAGCTGCCCGAAGATATCAACAAAGAATGGTTAAACATAAGAGACGATATGCACAAAATTAATCAATTTGAATTAAAACGTTGGTTGAAAACGCCAGAAAAGAATACAGTAGAGTTGCATGGATTTTGCGATTCGTCAAACAAAGCCTACGCATGCGTCGTTTATTGTAAGCAAGTAAACAATGGCGTCACTCATGTATCATTGATAGCAGGAAAAACAAGGCTAGTTCCAGTAAATAAAGCCGTCTCGCTACCAAGATTAGAACTTAGCGGCGCTCTTCTATTGGCAAAACTGATGTTCAAGATTCAGCAATGCCTTTCCAATCATACCATCAATATATACGGCTGGTCAGATTCAATGGTCGTCCTCGCCTGGCTGCAAGGAGATCCAGGCAGATGGAAGCCCTTTGTTGAAAACAGAGTGCGACAAATAACAAAGATAATACCAAAGGATAGCTGGCGTCATGTAAAGTCAGAGGAAAACCCGGCTGACTGCGCCAGCCGTGGAATGAATGTCCATCAACTGAAACATCACTTGTTGTGGTGGGAAGGACCCTCGTGGTTGCCAAATTACAATGCAAATAAGCAAATTGAACAAACAATGTTCACTACAGCCGAGGAAGCTAGGAAAGCGATTAAGATAAATTACACATCGGAGCAAGAAAGCGGTGTCAGCATTATGAATGAATTGTTAACAAGATATAGTTCATTCACAAAACTAACAAGAGTTTTAGCATGGGTATTAAGATTTATCAAGCAAGTCCAGCACAAGCAAAACAGTCAACAAGGATATGTTACGCTACAAGAAATAAAAAAATCTAAATATATAATAATCAAGCATGTACAAGAAGAGGTATTTACTCAGGAAATAATTAACATACAAAAAAATAAACCTATAGCGTCTCAGAGCAAGTTATTACAACTGAACCCATTCCTTGACAAGCATGGACTCCTCAGAGTGGGAGGCAGGTTGAGCAAAGCAAGCATCAATCAAGATATGATGCATCCGATTATCATACCTTACAGTGGGCCCCTGACTAATTTAATAATTGATCATGTACATTTACTTACCTTTCACGGTGGAGCCCGAGTTACGTCAGCTGCGATTCGTCAAAAATACTGGATAATCGGCGGTAATCGTGCTGTAAAAAAGCGTATACGTACCTGCATAACATGTCGTAAACACAATCCAAGCAAGATGGCACAGCTGATGGGATATTTGCCTAAACAAAGGTGTAACGTTGCAAAACCGTTCCATCACACGGGTGTAGATTTCACTGGGCACGTACAGTCGCCAGCAGGTCAAGGTATACAAAACTGTCAAATTTCTCCAAATTATTTTAAACCTTAAATTGTTGAAGATAAAGTTCAAAATCAACTGAGAAAATTTGACATTTTGTGGTAACTTGATGTGCTGGCCACCGTACTAATAAAGGCCAACAAGGGTCGTGGTATCAAGACCACAAAGGGATACGTCGCCGTTTTCATATGTATGGTGACCAAGCTTGTCCACTTAGAGCTGGTCTCCGATCTCACGTCGTCCGCATTCCTGGCAGCTTTACGAAGAATGGCTGCAAGAAAAGGCTCGCCGCGCCATATGTACAGCGACAATGGTACAAATTTCGTTGGCGCTAACAGAATTCTGCAAAACGAATTCGAGCAAATACAGAAATCATTTGATCAAAACTTCCTTATTGAAATAACTAGTATGGAGATTGAATGGCATTTTAATGCTCCCTCGTGGCCCTCAGCAGGTGGGCTGTGGGAAGCGGCCGTTAAAAGTTTAAAATACCACTTGCGAAGAGTTGTTGGAGATCAGAAGCTAACTTTCGAAGAGTACTCCACAATTCTGGCACAATTAGAAGCAGTCCTGAACTCAAGGCCTTTATGTCCCCTGTCGGAAGATCCTAATGACTTGGATTTTCTAACGCCATCAAGCTTTATCAATCTCAATCAGAGCATGACAATACTCGAAACTGAAACGGATATGCGAACAAGGTGGCATTTAACCCAGAAAATAGTACAGGATATTTGGAAACGATGGCATTTAGAATATCTCAGCCAACTGTCAGCAAGAAGTAAATGGAGACGTTCGCAATCTAACATCAAAGTCAATGATATCGTGACAATCAATGATGCAAACTTACCTCCCGGGAAATGGGCGCTAGGTCGCGTCGTTGAACTGCATCCTGGCAGTGACGGTCATGTTAGGATAGTCACATTAAAAACAAAGAATGGACTAATCAAGCGTCCTATCATCAAGTTATCGATACTCCCTGTACATGAACAGGTGAATAAACAAGAATCGAACCCAGACCAACCGAACAATGATAACCTCAATAGAGGGCCGAAAATGCGATCAAATTACAATTTTCTATCGCTAGCAATGTTACTTATGGTTTTCATGAGCATTTTTACCACATCACACTGTGCTTACAATGTGACACAGTTAAAGGAAAACCAAGGTCTATATTTTGACAAGGTTTCTAACATGCAATTAATCAGAGACGAGTGGAAGATCATAACATATTACGACATGGATCCATACTGGCAAGGGACCACAGCATGTAGTAAATACTTAAACTACTTAGATCAGTTATGCAACAGGTATAAAGAGACATCACACTGTGACGTCATTCAAGTACAATTGCAACACGAATACTCGGAACTAGAGTACTATAACCACCTGTTGCTGAGCCAGCATTCCAGCACGCGCCGTGCGCGAGATATGCGCCGGCGCAAGCGAGGCCTTATCAACGGTGTCGGGTATCTGGCGAATAGTCTGTTCGGTGTACTTGATGAAAGATTTGCCGAACAATATAAACAAGATATACAATTAATACAAAACAATGAAAATCATTTGGTTTCACTTATGAAAAATCAAACTTCGGTCATTGAGGCAGAATATAATATTTGAAGAGGAACGAAAACTCAATCAACAAGCAACACAAGTTGCTGAATCTCTTATCAATCAAGTTAGATAAATTCAAAAATACTTTGGTGAATGAGACTGAAAGAAACCGAATCATGAATGATTTTAGTATTAGTTCAATAGCTACAAGTAACATCTTAAGGCATTTAAAAACAATCCAAACAACTTTACTAGACACGATAACTGATGTTTATCACGGAAGACTCAATTATCACTTGTTATCACCGGAACAACTAAAAGACACGCTGAACATCATTTCAAGTCATCTGTCGAAAGATCTTTCATTGCCTATCAATAACTTACAAGTCAATTTTAGAGAAATTTATCATTTGTTAAAGGTGAAAGCAAGAATATCCAAAGAATATTTAATCTTTGAATTAAGATTACCGTTGGTGTATAGAGACTCATTTGCAATCATGAAGGTCATACCAATACCTCAAGTTGTAGATAATGTAAGCATGGCTACTATCACACCAATTGCTGAGCATTTAGCAATCAATTTGAAGAAGGACTCGTATTTACTCATGTCCGAATATGATGTAAAGTCATGTCTACATGATGACATCGATACATATCTGTGCGATATTGAAAGGCCAATTTATCACCTCAACAGTAATGACAAATTATGCGAATTAGAACCTGATACAGGAAAATGCAAAGTTAAAGTTTCAGCTTGTTCAAATCAGTGGACAGCAATTAGCAAAGCCAACAAATACATATTCCTCTGTTGTAGCCAATGTCAAATACGAGTGCTATGCGATGATCAGGTGACTGCAGGTTACTTAAAAAGGGCAGGAATATTAGGAGTCGAACATGACTGTCTAATCAAAACTGAAGGCTATACAGTTTATTCACGAAATGTGGGTTCGACCAACCTAAACACCAAAGCATCTCTCCAGATTCCAGATATAGAACCAATCAACCATATTATTGACGCAGACATCCCAACTCCACTTTTACAAAATTATTCACTTCTATCCAACAACAAGGAGATACAGGAAATCAAAAAGCAGATAAATAATCTAAAAGCAACGGAAGATTTACCGCAGCCAATTTCGTATCACGACATACATCATTACACCGCATTTTATGTGGTGTTATCTGGTGTTATGTGTTGTATTGGTAGGCGCCGTTGTCATCGTGGTACGGCGGGTCCGTAGCAGGCGAGCAACATTCCATGCGGTGGCGAGGGCCGCATTGGCAAGCTCTCAGGCAGGTGAACACGCAACATCGTCACCGTCGTCGGTTGAGCCCCCTGGCTCGCCGTCCATAGTTCAAGTTTACAGTGTTAGTGCACGTAATCAGTGTAAGGTGCCGTGTGACACAGACTACAGTGAGATCACTAAAGTGCACAAGTCTACGACACCCATGCGTCGTAGGACAGAGTTCAATTAGAGACTTTAGGTATTCATATCATAAGGACCAAATGGCATCATCTTGTTATTCATCTTACATTCATCTTCCCGTTTGGGAGCATGTACGGTGCAACCCTACATTTGTTAAGTCAGCACTTTACGCGACACATGCGCTTCTTATACTAATTGAACCAGTTCGCGTTCAGCTAGCAAGAAAGCCGTGCGTTCTCAAAGCTCACGTTAAGCTAACAAGAGCCGCGTGTGTTCCGTAACATTTTCACTCACATTTCACAGTCATTCATTTCATTAACCTTTAGTATAATTTTGGACAATACACCATTTCTCTTATGAACTATCGTATTTTATTTCTATCATTCATCATAAAGAACTGTGTAGTCTAACAAGTGACTATACATTATGCCTGTTTTCCTTCCCCTCTCCGCGTTTCTATTCCTCTCTCACTCTTTCTCTATATATTACTCTCTCATTCCGTTTCCACTTTGAAGATGATTATTAAAAAAAACACAAAAGAAAATATTTTTTTATAATTATTTTCTTATAAATACAAGTATTTTACTGAAAAAAAACCTACAGATTTTTATTTGCATGCTATTTCCTGAGCTTTTCAATTAAAACATAACATACCATCACGCCTGTATTCCCCGAACGGTTAGGTAGAGGTGTACTTAATCTACCCACAGTTCGCCGGTATGTTTGGGTCCCATGTAATAGGGGGCGAGCCTACTGCCATTCACCGGGCACAAATTCAGACTCCGAGCTGCTACTGTGAATTTCATAAAAATACTCAATAACACTTTGCTCGACCTGGGGATCGAACCCAAGACCTCTACCCAGTTGCGATTGGGACCACTAGACCAACGAGGCAGTCAAGGCAAGGCAGTCTTTTCAATTAATTAAGTTCAAATGATTTAAGAAAATAAAAAATAAATTTTTTTAATTGTCAGATTAGGCGAATCCCTCCAAGTAATCGTCAGATTATGAAACAGCACGTCTAGGGCATAAAGATAAACCATATATATCTTAATCTGACGCGCTTGAGTATTTCAAAATGGCGAATTTTTTTTGCACATTCTAATAATGGCTGCGAGTTTGCGTCACATCCAAATCGTCAGATTATTATATAAGAGCTTTTTTTAGGTTTACTTAACGTCCCCTGAGAAAATCTGACGCGCTCGATTAAATGTTTTTTTTTTCCATTTTCAACCTTTACGTACGACCACCCCCATCATGGAAACAATCAGATTAACATACGTACATTTTTTTAAATACGTAGGACATGGATGCTATAAATATCATCTGACGCGCGAGTATGTCCAGGCCACAGTTTTTTTTAACATTTTTGAAAATCTATTGCCGCTCCCCCCACCGATGTAAAGGTAATGTTATATGACATTTTTTTCTTCTTATCATCTAAGCTTCGCAACCCTATAGGTCTCTATGACGCTCGAGTAACTACCGATTTAGCACCTTGGGCTCCCCACTATATTTCGGGTGTCTGCCCCGTAGGACAAGCGTCGCCCAGGGGTCCCCGCGACTCGACCTATTTATTTTTTGTATAAAAGTAGATGACGAGGCGTACCTCTTGATACACATTGCCTACTTTTTGATTACGTTTTTTAAGGGTTCCGTAGCCAAATGGCAAAAAACGATTAACCCTTATAGATTCGTCATGTCTGTCTGTCTGTCCGTCCGTATGTCACAGCCACTTTTTTCCGAAACTATAAGAACTATGCTGTTGAAACTTGGTAGGTAGATGCATTCTGTAAACCGCATTAAGATTTACACACAAAAATAGAAAAAAAAAATTTGGGGGTTCTCCATACTTAGAACTGAAACTCGAATTTTTTTTTCTATGTGTATCTATAGATAGGTCTTCAAAAATGATATTGAGGTTTCTAATATATATATATTTTTTTTAAACTTAATAGTTTGCGCGAGAGACACTTCTTAAGTGGTAAAATGTGTGTCCCCCCTGTAACTTCTAAAATAAGAGAATGATAAAACTAAAAAAAAATTATGACCAAGTAATCTTTCACCGAAAATTGGTTTGAACGAGATCTAGTAAGTAGTTTTTTTTAATACGTCATAAATCGTAATGGCACGGAACCCTCTGTGCGCGAGTCCGACTCGCACTTGGCCGGTTTTTATATTTATGTTATGAATATTATCACATCCATATAGGCGGTCGATTTAATATTTAATTCATCAATACAACTAAGACTTTATTATAAGCCTTATCCATTACGAGCTTATGAGGAAAACCTCCGCGGCGAGTTGCATGCAAAACTAGTTTGGTCCTATGTTGAATATTAACCAATGAAAATTAATGACATTTTCAGTCATAATCTCATTATTATAAAATATTTTTTAAGAAAAAAGTAAAACCGCCTTTAAAAAGTTATAAAAATAATGTTAGGTATTTGTAAAACAGTTTCGGAAGTCGGTGGCTTTTAATTTGAGTAGATCTTTTGTTTCCGCCACCGACTTCCGAAACTGTTTTACAAATACCTAACATTATTTTTATTACTTTTTAAAGGCGGTTTTACTTTTTTCTTAAAAATATTTTATTTCAACATTTTTACTGATCACATCTTCAACAAATTTGAATGAGACCACCTCAGGAGCATACACTTTCAAATAAATAAAATTGCCTTATTTATTTTCTCGTTTTCCAGTGGGTTGGTTTTTTATTTACCTCAGTTACAATAACTTAGTGTCAACCGCTAATTGTCTTTTTACAAAATATTGCTTTTTCCCAATGCGGGGACGTTGCTTATTGAGGAGTTCTCCTGGCACTTCACCATATGCATTGTGACGAGCATAAAATGCAACTTCATTAAAGTAATCAAATTGAAATCCCTAAAATACCTATCACTGAGGAGTTGCGGTGCAGCGGTGGTCTTCATCATCAGTTTCACTTCGCCAAATGAAACTTCCCTGGAGCAAATTCATGAGACTCCTAGTACGAATACAATATTTAAAGATTTCCTTAAATTTATCCAGGATCCCATCATCAGATCCTGACCTTATGGCAATAGGATGACCTGGGGAGTATACCCTTTTAAACAAAAAAAAAATCCAAATCGGTTGCACTGTTTTCGAATAATGGGGTAATATGCATTAGAGGTCATCCATGGTTTCCATTAACAGTTTCACTTGACCAAAAAATGCTTTCCGAGAGAAAATGCACTTTAAAAAAATCCAAAATGATTATAGGTTTGCCTATAATATTTGAAGAGTTCCCTCGATTTCTCCAGGATCCCATCATCAGATCCTAATTTGCTGACAATGGGACCGCCTCGAGAGTATATCCTTTCAAACAAAAAAATAATTTCATAATCGGTTCACAATTGACGGAGAAATCGGTGAACATACATAGAAAAAAAATATATACAGACGAACATAGTAACCTCCTCCGTTTTGAAATTTCTAAAGTCGGTTAAAAACTTCGAGCAACACGGAAAGGGAGAAGCCACGGCAGAGGGGAACGCTACGCATGCGTTCCCCTCTGCCGAAGTACAAGCCCAAATGGGCATATGCATTTAATAAAACTAGGTAGCCGCTCGGATTTTTAACTAAACCAAGTCCAGCCGCGCGAGTGAACACAGCGGTCCTTAAAATGCCAAATTGTTCGGTTTTCTGCTGCAAAAAGAGGTCTGGAACATCAAATCTACTAAAAGATGGTATTACATTTCACATGTAAATAAATCTTTACCGTATTTTTCTATTTAATTACATTTAGACATTCGTGTATTCTATTTTAAATTATTATCAGATTTGAGTACCAACATCCGAGTCCGATCGCCTGTACAAAATACGGATCGGTCGAGTGATAAATCCGAATTCTTGCCGATGAACAATTTAGGGAGGTTACCTGTAACGTTGAACCAAACGCGTAAGCGCCATGAATTTTACGGTGTTTTCGACCTTTCTTATTTTTCGGGTTAGCGCTGCATGTTTTTTCGTCTGTTAGACGGCTATTTGCTGTTTCAGCGCTGTGCAAGGCTTGTTGGTATTGTTTAATTTTGTATGAGTGTCGTTATTACATTCGTAATGCGATTGTGTGCACATTTCCCCCCGCAAAAAATTTCAGAACTATTTGGTCAGTAATATATCGCTAAGGCTCCCTACCGTGTTGCTGGAAGGTTAAAAATAACGTGGTCACGGTAGGTACATAAAATTTCATTTAAAGCTAAACGGTCAGCCTTGAGCGCCATATTCAATTTTTTTAGGGATTTTCGCAAATTGTTCGTCTATAACACATTCTAATTTATACATTTTGGTCGTTATTTTACACCAAATTTCAAGATTTTCAAGCAAACATTTTTGTAAGTACTCATTTGTGAATCTATACTTTACTTATATTATAATTTACATATATTATAAAGCTGAAGAGTTTGTTTGTTTGTTTGTTTACTTGAACGCTCACGCTCACGCTCGCGAGGGCAGTCCTCTTAACATAAAGGAATATCATCATAAACAACAACTTGAAGAACTGAAAGAGAGTATCAATTTTAATACATTTACTGAAAAATCCGATCTTGGAATTCCCAATTACATTTTCACATGGGCCAAAGGACAGTGAAAATGCTCTAGATACATTATCACTATTAACTGATCCCCATATAGTGTAGGCTTTTCATACACTCGAATGGCAGTTTATATGTATAGTGGTCAAGTTTAGTGTATAATAGTGCAAGTATAAAAGTGAGAGCGGGCGAGGGTGGGTGAGGTCCGTCAGGGTCGGTCAGTGGCGGTGAGGGACGGTCAGGGACGGTCGGGCAACCGGCCCAGGTAGGGGTGGTGCAGCGCGGCGCGCGCCGGCACGCGCTCAGGGACGGTCAGGGGTGGTCAGGGACGGTCAGGGACGGTCGGGCAGGTCGGGCGGCGTGAGGCGCGCGTCGGCCAGGTAGGGGTGGTGCAGCGCGGCGCGCGCCTGGCACGCGCTCAGGGACGGTCAGGGGTGGTCAGGGACGGTCAGGGACGGTCGGGCAGGTCGGGCGGCGTGAGGCGCGCGTCGGCCAGGTAGGGGTGGTGCAGCGCGGCGCGCGCCGGCACGCGCTCAGGGACGGTCAGGGGTGGTCAGGGACGGTCAGGGACGGTCGGGCAGGTCAGGGCGGCGTGAGGCGCGCGGCCGGCCAGGTAGGGGGTGTGCAGCGCGGCGCGCGCCGGCACGCGCTCAGGACGGTCAGGGGTGGTCAGGACGGTCAGGGACGGTCGGGCAGGTCG
>OY292523.1:15187459-15212210 GCA_958496365.1 Subacronicta megacephala | reverse complement strand
CATTTTTATAGAACTTATGAAATAAACAGTTTTAACAACAGTACTGGTACCAGTAACTGGTAACAGTACTGGTTTATGTACTATTCTCATATGATCGAATTCTAAATATTAATTAATAACCTTTATAGCAACCCACAACACTACTCGCCAGGGACGAGTTACTTGCGGCCAGCGGCCATTACGCTATTGCCAATAACTGTCCCGAGAAGGTATTTAACGGCGCGCGCTCGGCGCGCTCGCCCCAGTCCGCCGCCTATCCGTGTGCTGCGCACACGTGCCGTTGCGCCTACCTCCCGCGCCCGCGCTTACCGCCGCGTACCTACTCTGTTATACGTTAAGATATTTCTAGGCTTTATTGTACTCACTTTTAAGTTCTTTTGTTTATAATATATTTTACTTCTTTTAACTTTAAACTCAGTGGTTTCTATTCTCTCCAAACACCCTGAACTCTCATTCTCATATGTGGCGCTCCAACGTTTTTTTTTCGTGTGACAGTTAGGACACGGTAGTAACATTCAGTTTTACAGTGAAATTTCATAATGCCAGTGACTAGAAGCAGAGCAGTCAGTTTAGAACGGAGGGAAGATGCTCCGCAAGCATTACCCGACCCCTCGCGCTCAAACTCTCCGACGCCGGCGCCCGCTCGACAAGATGGCGGCGACGCCGACGCGTCCTATTCTCCGTGCCCGGACGCGAACGCTACGTTTTCTGGGGAAAACGTGGCCACTATAATAGCATCCCTCCAACGCTCACAGACGGAAGCATTTAGGGAATTGCTATACTCCGTGTCACGCGCGAACGCTTCTACCCCAGAGTCGCTAGGACACCTAGGGCATAGTACCCTCGATGCGATAGAGGCTTATAGCGAATGCGCGCAGGTGTCGGACTCCAACATTCTACGCGGACTGGCATATTTATTTAAAGATGACGCGGCCACGTGGTGGCAAGGTATAAAGTATTCCGTGACATCATGGCGCCAAGCAAAGGAAAACCTGATAAGTGCCTATGGTGATCGCCGGCCGCCTCATCGAATATACATACAAATATTCGCATCACCACAACAAAACGAGAACACGGACGTCTTCGTGGCACGAGTTCGCGCTCTTTTAGCCAGATTACCAAAAGGTGATATTACCGAGTCGGCACAGGTCGATATGACGTACGGCCTCCTCCACAGTCGGATACGAAAAAGGCTGCGGAGAGAAGAGTGTAAGAACTTTCAAGAACTCCTCCGCCTTGCACGTAATGTAGAAGATTCATTCGAAGAAGAAAAGAATACGACGAGTGAGCGGCGAACGCAAATAAATACGCGCCCGCCACCTACGTCGACGTCTCGTACACAATCCACCGCTCGCGCATCGACATCGTCGGATAGCGCGACCGCTCACGCGCCGGTCGCTAGGGCTCCGCCCGCCGCCGCTGCGGTGCCGCGCTCCCCACCGCCGCCCGCGCGATCTCCGCCGCCTCAGGTACAGGACTCCACCGCTGCCGCCACGAAGAAGCAACGACCCACCTGCGCCTACTGTAAACGGTATGGACACCCGAGGGACCAGTGTCGTAAGTTGCAGAATCAAGGTGAGTCCCAATCCTATAATAACTCTGCGGAAGTGCGTGATATCGGTGATAGTGATAAAAAACTTAGTGATCAAAATCAATCTTTCTATTGTGTTCAATCTCGTGAAATACATAAACAAAGTCAATGTTCATCGCCAATCGTTAAAACAAATCAATGTTTTTCATCGAAAAACATCGCGTCAGTAACAGACTCTAGTAATAATAATAGTAAACAATGTACCCTGTTACGTAATTCATTAAATGGTGATGCATGCAATAATAATAATACACAGCTTATTCCAAATCAATCGACCCCGAAACTTTTTCAACAAAATAATAATTTTGTCCTTGAAAATTCGAGTAATTCGCAAATTAATTGTAGTTATAATACATCTTGTTATCATTCCGGTGTTTCTAGTAATACTAATGATGTTAATGCATCCAACACCATGAACACCAATTTTCTGTGTTTTTCCGATTCAGTTCGATGTGATAACAATGTTTACGATAATGATTTTGTGAATTTTAATAATAATAACTGTGTGGTTGCCGAACATTTTTGCCCACGGCAAGATAATAATAACTATCCCATTGAATCAATGTTGTGCACAAATGTAAATAATGAGTTTTATTCCGTTTCGCAAAAATGTTCGATTGACGAATGTAAACAAACCGATCGCCTAAAACAAACAGGCCATAACCCACAATTTTTGAAAAATGTGTGTACTAATTTTAATGCTGAAATGCAAACTGGTCATAACCCACAAATTGAAAAAAATGTGTGTACCAATTTCAATGCTCAAAAGCAAACGGGTCATAACCCACAATTTTTTAAAAATGTATGTGTTGATTCCAGTAAGGAAAACTACTGTTACTCTGAATCTAGGAAAAATGATAATGTGTGTTTATATGAATATTGTGATAATAGTGTATGTAGTGGAGAAGTTTTATCTTGTAATAATTCTGCGAGACCCTCCATTGGTCGTGATTTACGCCCTATTTTTAAAATTAATATTTTGGGTTTTAATGGCACTGCCTTGATTGATACAGCTGCCAAACACTGCATTGCGGGTCATACGCTATATACTCTCCTTCTACGTCAAGGTCATCCCCTCAGCTCTTCCTCGCGCGAAGTTAAGCTTGCCGACGGTGTTATCCGTACTATGGATGTACTTACCACCACCCTAGAGGTGTGCTTAGAAACAACACGTATCACAATTCCTTTCCTTATTTTTCCGGATTCAACTAATAATGAGACCTTATTAGGTATTGATTTTATTACCACTGCTGGAGTAGTTATTGATTTTCGCCAAGAACTTTGGTACTTCAGTGATAATAATTTAGTAAAATATAACTTGTGCTTCGAACCTACCTCACGTAGCGTGTCCTGCGCCTCTACAGATGTACTTAGGGATGACGAAGGTACTCACCTTAAACCAGCTGAGCGACAGGCGCTTGCTGACATCCTCACCAGGCACGCAAACGTCTTTAGAGCAGGGGGAGGCCCAACACCGTATGCGGAACACCGCATCGAAACAGGTGAGCATCCACCTATAGCGGTACCTCCCTACCGCCTCAATCCTTCGAAGAAAGAGCTGATGAAAGCTGAAATAGGTAAGATGCTACAAGAAGACATAATAGAAGAATGTGAATCGGCTTGGTGTTCACCAGCGCTGTTGGTGCCGAAGTCAAACGGCGGTATACGTTTTTGCGTCGATTACAGGCGCCTAAATGCAGTCACCAAGTCCGACACGTATCCGATGCCACTCATCGACGAGTTACTACAGAGCACAAAACGAGACTGCTACATGAGCACGCTGGACCTTCGATCTTCATACTGGCAAGTAAAAGTAAGGGAAGCTGATAGGGACCAGACTGCTTTTATCTGTCCTTTAGGTACCTTCCGTTTTAAAAGGATGCCGTTTGGTCTTAAGAACGCGCCAGCGACCTTTCAGCGTCTCATCGATCGTCTTCGCTCCTGTTCTGCTCTGCAAGATGTAACTTTACTAGCTTATCTGGATGATCTGTTAGTGATATCACAAGGATACCAACAGCATCTGCAAGACCTCGGGGCAGTTTTCAGACGCCTGGCCGAGTTCAACCTCCACGTCAATAGGGAGAAGTGCGCTTTTGCTAGAGAAAGTGTTAAATATCTCGGCCACGTCATTACACAAGAAGGTGTTTCCACCGACCCAGGGAAGGTGAGTGCTGTACTCGAGATGAAGGAACCAGGAAGTTTCAAACACCTGAGAACCTTTCTGCAAACATGTTCATGGTTCAGAAAGTTCATACCAAACTTTTCGAAAGTTGCCGAACCATTGACACGCTTGACTAAGAAGAGCCAAGTGTGGTCTTGGGGCTCAGAACAGACCCAAGCATTTAACGAGCTGAAGCGTCTATTGACCACAGCTCCGATTTTAGTACAAGCCGATTTTAGTCGTCCCTTCATTCTGCGTACGGACGCAAGTAACTACGCCTTAGGCGCAGTTTTATTACAGGGCGACGGCAATCAAGAAAGGCCGATTGAATTCGCCAGCCGACTTCTTAACGCAGCAGAGCGCAATTACTCCACGACGGAGCGCGAAGCACTCGCTGTAGTGTGGGCAGTGGAACGATTTCGACCTTACCTAGACGGCCAACCTGTCGTAATTGGCAGTGATCACCAACCTCTCCGCTGGTTGCTCTCTCTCAAATCACCAGCTGGAAGATTAGTCCGTTGGGCTCTCAAGCTCCAATCTTTTGATATCCAATTCCAGTATACCCCAGGAAAGGCGAACGTCGTGGCCGATACACTGAGTAGACCGATTTGTTCTAGCGACTCTCGCGACAATTGCGGTGTTTGCTCCGTCATCTGCGATCTGCCTACGAAGACACCTAGCCAGCTCCGCCTTGAACAACATGCGGATCCTGAGTTGGAAAAGATAGTCAAAGAGCTCGAGGGACCTGATGATGTCGCAGCCCAAAGGTGGTTACACAGGGGTTTCCTCATGGACCAGGGTGTCCTGTACCGTCTCAATCCGGACTCCGAGAGTGAATCCCCTCAGTTAGTAATCCCTGCCGCCCAAGTCGCAGAGATTTTAAAGGACTTGCATGACTCCTCAACAGCTGGCCACCCAGGGATCGACAGAACCTACCAGAAGGTAGCGCAGGTGTATTATTTCATAGGGATGCGGAGAATAATCACCGATTATGTCAAAGCCTGCATCCACTGCCAACGTTATAAGGCCAACAACGCCAAACCCCCAGGTTTACTCCAGACACCAGTTATGAATCAGCGTAACGAGGTGTTGGCAATCGATTTATTCGGTCCACTACCGGAAGGAGACCAGGGGGAGCGATGGGTCTTACTCGTTGAAGACACAGCCACCCGATGGACAGAGCTTTTTGCTCTCAAAGAAGCTACTGCAGAAGCCTGTGCCCAGATCCTAATTGAAGAATATTTTTTGCGATTCGGCCTACCTCGCAGGATTATTTCGGATAACGGTGTCCAGTTTGTTTCAGCGGTGATGCGACAATGTATGTCAGTTCTGGACATCAAACAAAATTTTATCCCACTGTATCATCCACAAGCTAATCCTGCTGAGCGCAAGAACCGCGATTTAAAAGCTATGCTTGCACATCTCGTGGAAGACGACCATACTTCATGGCCGAAGAAGTTGCCGGTGATCCGCTTTGCCTTAAATAGCGCAAAATGTCGCACTACAGGTATATCACCTGCTTATTTATCCTTCGGCAGAGAAATGCGGTCTCCCACGGAGGTTGTTCACGACCTTCGTGCCATCATTGACAAAGAAAACTTTGTCCCACAAATAACTCCTTATCTCAGGACATTCCTGAAGTCATTGTCAGCTGTTCGTGAACGCGTGGAACTCCAACAGGACAAGACCAAGCAGTACGCCGATGCATCACGCCGACCTTCTGATGTTTTCGAGGTAGGTGATTTGGTCATGCTTAAGTCGCACCTGTTGAGCAAGGGTTCCAAAGACCTCACATCCAAATTTTACCCACGCCGCGATGGACCTTATCAGATAAAACAAAAGGTTAGTCCAACAACTTACACCATCGCAAGCACGGAACAGCCCGATATTGTTTTAGGGAAATATCACTCCCAGGACCTTACCCGTTACCAAGGTAGCAAGGAATCCATCCCAAATCCTGTCCTTCCTAAGAGGAATCGCGGATGTCCAGCTAAGGCTGATAAAATCCCAATCCAAGAGCGAGGGCGTTCTCCAGGATTGGAGGGGGAGTATATAGCAACCCACAACACTACTCGCCAGGGACGAGTTACTCGCGGCCAGCGGCCATTACGCTATTGCCAATAACTGTCCCGAGAAGGTATTTAACGCCGCGCGCCCGGCGCGCTCCCCCCAGTCCGCCGCCTATCCGTGTGCTGCGCACACGTGCCGTTGCGCCTACCTCCCGCGCCCGCGCTTACCGCCGCGTACCTACTTTGTTACACGTTAAGTTATTTAATTAAGGGTTTTCTCTGTACTCACGTTCTTTTATTTTACAATATACTTACTTTACTTCATTTAAACTCAGTGGTTTCTATTCTCTCCAAACACCCTGAACTCTCATTCTCATATAATATTATTATTAAAAGTTACCTACCTACTACTTACCTATTTATCGAGGGGCAAGGCAATGATAACTGTCGTGGTGAGATTTGTCCCATCATTCACCATGCGTCCTATGTGGGAAAATTCTGCTGGTCCTAAAACCATATTCTTCTGGGCTCCCGCCTGCAAATAGGGTTTGGTCATAACAGGGTTCGGTGACTTGAAACAGCCAGTCGATTCCTTTTTTATCCGATAGTCTGCATACCTAGCAGCCACAGACCTCATATAGTCGAGTGTCCCTCGTTATTATACCTAAAAACTACATAACAGTATCTTTACTAACAATGTATTAATGGAATTGACAAGCTTCTATCCTTAATTATTCCTTCAATAAATTAAATATGGCGTATGCCACGGCCGAGATTTCAGTTCGTAAGTTTTTGTATCATCATCAGCCCGTATTCGTCCAATGCTGGACGGAAGCCCCTTAGTGAGAACGGCACAGAGCCCCATCATCAGCTCTTTTCATCCAGTTGTTGCTAGCCGCCTTCCACATTTTTTTTATGTGTGTAGGTAGGTACCTTGCCGATATATTCGCTGTATTAAAAATAATTACTACCTAATTGGTCCCGAAAGACATCGTTGAAAACCGCCGCAGGAAGTCAGGCCCGACAAACATTTGTCTTACATAACATTATGTGTATCCCGGGGCATGACGGCTTAACCACGGAGCTGCTCAAGGCAGGAGGAACACCTGTTTTGACAGAGCTTGTTAAGCTCTTCAATTCCGTCATCCACCCTGGTATGACACTGGAGGCATGGAGCAGGAGCGTGGTGATATAATTTTTTAAAAAGGGCGATAACAAGCTCCTTAAAAACTATCGCCCAATATGTCCTGAGCCATGTTTATAAGTTGTTTTCGAGAGTTATATCGAATCGTCTCGCCCAAAAGTTCGATGTCTTCCAGCCACCGGAGCAGGCCGGGTTTCGGAAAGGCTATAGCAGTGTGGACCACATATACACCCTCAGGGAAATCATTCAAAAGACCGAGGAATATAATGAGCCCTTGTGCCTAGCGTATGTGGACTACGAGAAAGCCTGCAGGCGGACGCTGGCAGCAAAATGATCACTTCACTATTAATTATTTTATTACTTAAAATGTCGTAAATGAAAATAGGAGCGCCTCTACTTTTCGCGTCACTCGCGGTCGCATCCCTTGGCGCTTTCTAGAATATTCCACGTCGCTGCCCGCGCACCCCAATATCCAGCGCAGACGCTTGCCCGCCCCGCTGTCGCCTGAGAGATCCTTGTGCGGAACGGTCGCGTCGCGCGTAGTGTACTTACCTACCTACCCCTGTGTAGTGAAGAAACATTACTCGGGACAGTGTTAATCAATTCTATTTTAATTATTTTATTCAAAAACAGTGACCAATTTGAAAAAAAATTTTTTTGTTTAAAAGGTTATACTCCCCAGGTCATCCTATTGCCATCAGGTCAAGATCTGATGATGGGATCCTGGATAAATCGAGGGAAATCTTAAATATTGTATTCGAACTGGAGTCTCGTGAATTTGCTCTAGGGAAGTTTCATTTGGTGAAGTCAAACTGATGATGAAGACTACCACTGCACCGCAACTCCTCAGTGATAGGTATTTTAGGGATTTCAATTTGATTACTTTAATATAGTTGCATTTTATGCTCGTCACAACGCATATGGTGAAGTACCAGGAGAACTCCTCAATAAGCAACGTAATTGGGATAAGCAATATTTTGTAAAAGGCAATTAGCGGTTGACATTAGGTTATTGTAACTGAAGTAAATCAAAAACCAAACCACTGGAAAACGAGAAAATATTAAAGGCATTTTATTTATTTGAAAGTTTATGCTCCTGAGGCCAAATTTGAATGAGACCATCATTTAAATTTGTTGAAGATGTGATCACTAAAAATGTTGAAATAAAATATTTTTTAATAAAAAAGTGAAACCGCCTTTAAAAATAATAAAAATAATGTTAGGTAGGTATGTGTAAAACAGTTGCGGAAGTCGGTGGCCTTAGGGTATATATTGTGTTCTGTGCGATGGCCAGTCGGTGGCGGAAACAAAAGATCCACTCAAATTAAAAGCCATCGACTTCCGAAACTGTTTTACACGTATATACATTATGTAGTTTTGGGTTTTGCAACAATGACCTGTTTTTGTATAGTATTATTATTTAAATGCCCGTTATCTTGTCCAGTGTTCATTTCACTTTGGTTGCCTGGAAGAAATCGCTTTAAGCGATAAGGCCGCCCATTGTACCTGCATTTGTTTTTGTGGATATATATTTTAAAGTTTGCATGTGTGGTGTACAATAAAGAATAAATAAATAATATCGCAATTCCTACTACCATGCGTAGAATGTGTTAAAGCCGAACAAATTTGTGAAAACCAAGAAAACATTGAATTTGCTAAAAGCTGAACTTTTATCCTTTGGACTACTTTAATTTAAGGCTATACTTTCAGTCGGTTTTAGCCTTAAGGCTAAACGTTCACCATTGTTAAAATTTTCAAAGGCTTGACGGTTTAGCCTTAAGTAAATATACAAATATTTTGAATAACACTCAATGATGGAGACTATTTTTAACTTTTATTCTTTAGTTTAAATTAATTAATAAATTTTAAGCGATTGTGAGTGTTGATTTTAAAACATGTCTACCTATATATATACGTTTAATCGCAAAAGGCACGCAGATCTACCATCCGCAATAAAGAGCGAGCCCAAGCAGGCAAATAATACCACTCCGCTACATTGAAAAGTTTCAGACGGATACTGTTCCGCACAGCCTCGCTCTACTCTCGGAATTATCAATTTAATCTGTGAGGATAATATGTATAGTCAGGGGTGTCATGCATGTTATCGCACAATGGTGTCTCTGGCGATGTTGCTGATGACAATCGGGCTATCATAGGCGAATGGGGTGTTCTGCAACTTCCTGCAATCGTCCCTTCTATTCTGGGTGACTGCTGGAATAGGTTCTGCTGTTGTACATTGCTTATCCTGATATAATCCATTGGGTTGCGCAATATCATCTCACTAGGGCCATAACATATATTTTTTGCATTGTTATTTCTTATGCATTTCAACACATTGTCTTCACATTTTTTATAGCAACTTTCCTTATAAACATTTTGTAAGAAAACTTTTGTTTTATTTATGACGTCTTCTTCGATGAACGTAGTATTGTGTTGCAGGTAAATAGGAATTTCAGACATAAACTCTTCGTACAAATTGTAACCATATTCGTTGTGGATACTTGAGCTTGATGGAGTCGTGAGGGTTGATACTGACAGTCCACCTATACTGTCCAGCGATCTATTGGTAATTTCGATCGAATCCATAGAATTTTCTGATAATCTGTCTTCGCGCCCATTATTAGATTGAGAGACTAAGATCTCGTGACTAACAGAATCTTCTAGAGCACATTCCGTGGATGATTTTAGATTTTGGTTTTTAAAGTCAATGTTTTTATCAAACGAATCGAATAATTCAGGCAACCTAACATTAGCTGAGCTCATCGTGCCCAAAACTTTAGAACCTTTTACCACTTCATCCAAATTCAAGTTTGGCTTCTGTTTTAAATCTGTCAATGCAGACCTTGTTATTGTTTCTGATCGAACCGCTTTAGGGAACATTCTCAAGGTTAGTCGATTACTTGTTACAAGGCATTTTTTTATTTTGTTATTAGAAAATTCACATACTTTACCGTTGTCTATATCAAACAAACTCTCTCCCGAACGTCGTGATTTTTTTCTGATCTCATCTAGACATTTACGGGTTTTACGCTTTTTACGCTTAGCAGTATTTAACAAGGATTCCATTCAAATTATTATTTAATGCAAAATCTGCAAATATTTGAAAATTGACACAGTCTTTAATTATTAATGCTTATTAATTCACGAGAATAATAAAATATGTCATAACGAAGGAATCTTTTTAATTCCAGTTTTCTGTTTTTTCATGAATGAGATGTCAACATTGCAAATAAGTTTGAATTAAAAAGTATGAATGTATTTTTTTGGACTGCCTCGATATGTACCCGGTTAATGGCAATAGGCACGCCCCCTTTTACATGGACCTAAACATACCGGCGAAGTCCACGTCTACCTAACCCTTCGGGGAATACAGGCGTGATGGTATGTTATGTATGTATGAATGTATAAGTATACCGGGTACAGCGTAATGCCAAGACGCTGGCTGCAGCAATGGGCCGTGGAAGTTAAAAAAATGGTCAGAAAAGCCTACCGCCTAGGTACTAATACCTGTTTTTGTCGATGGAAATCTGGTCAAAGCGTTTGTTGGTGGAATCCGCGACCTGGAAGTCAGTGTCGCTGCGAGACTCGGGCACCACAAGACTCTTAAAGTCGCCTTGGTCAATGCTTTAGAAGTAGAGGTAGTTAGACAGGACCATAGAACTCATCGCATCCGGGAAGTCTCGTTCCTAACATGCCACTCTGCGGGGAAAAGGGCCATTTCCAGGTGAGTTGTGCGAAGCGCAACGAGGGTCGCAGGGATGGTGTAGCATCGCCTAGATGCTATATTTGCGGAGAAAAGGCCCACCTGCGAACTAATTGCCCGAAGGGTACCTCGTGGCGAGAAAAGAGTCAGGCAGATAAAGTACGGGCGGTGAAATCCACCGCCGAATAGCAGCAGGGAAACGAGTAGAAGCCAGGACGGCGGGGCGGTTGCTGGCTAGTATGAAAGGATCCCCAAGGATTTCTATCTCGCAAACCCATGATGGAAAGCTGATCATCAAAGGGAATCAATCAAAGTATACAACAATCGTGATTTTTTTGCCGTTTTTATAGATGATGGTAGGGAACCCTTCGTGCGCGCGTGTTACTCGCACTTCTTGTTCCATTTAAGACATCCTCCAAAAATGCCCACCGATCTTCTTGTTTTAGCTGAGAAGAAGAAGCGGGCGCAATAAACTCCCTAGCAACACATTTCTGTATGTTCATTTACTAAGGTGTTACGGCCGCCCGGTCGCGACTTCGGTCTTTGGGGCCAGAGGCGCGGCGCGGGCGGGCTCGGCGCCGCGGCGGTGGAGCGTTATGCACGCCACGACTAGTTGGATTGTCAGAACTTGTCCAAAATCATGGCGTTATCTAAATTATCCCTTCTACAGGTTATTTTAATTTACAGAAAAATACAACTGCGGGCAGGATTCGAACCTGCGTCTTCTGGTTAGGTACACCAGACGCTATGACCGCTAAGCCACCGTGAGTCCCACCCATCATCATCGTCATATTAGTCAAATGAAGTCCACTGCTGAACAAGGGCCTCCCCCATAGACTTCCACAGCGACCGGTCATATGCCGCCCGCTAGGATGAAATTTGTTGGATTGGCAAAGAGCCTAGATGCTAACGCCACATTATTTTCTTTTCCCTGCACGCTGCGTTGGTCGGTTTCGATCACGGCCGAACAAAATTTGTTGAAGATGTTTTGACATCCATATATGCGGTTGATTTAAAATTACCAACTACTTTATTTCCCGCCTCTCGCCGCGACGCGCGCCGTTTAACTAGGAGGAAACCGCGAGCGTTTTCGCTATGAGCGGCTCCTCGTGGCGGGCTTCAAACATACATTTGATCTTTTCGCGCACTCGCCTCGCTCGCCGCGTCGCGCTAAGCCGCCGCTCATAGCGGCAAGGTCATGAAAGAAAAAAACGTTCTTTGGGGTTGCACTAAGCCGTACGGAATAAAAGAAACCAACCTGCCCGTTGAACTTTGTTTTATTTTAACTTAACTTGGTCGAAGTTTATACACTTGATTTTTAGCTTATACAAAACAAAATTCCACTGCGGGGGGCATTAAACGGCGGAAATTCTTAACACGGCTGTTCAGAATATGACGTCAATAGCACACAGACACCTATTAGTTAAATTACGTTCTAAATCTATCGATCCTTGGGTGCGAAATTAAAATTTTGTTTGGTTTTTAATACTCAATTATGATTATGAATAAGTTATAGTTGATGTTGCAATTTCTACTGCTATGAATCTAGAATGTGTTTTAAAAACGTACAAGTTGCGAAAAACCAAAATAACAATAAACGTCCGTTATCATTTTGCTCTAACCAATCGGTAGCCAGAGCTCGTGCCCATATAAGATTCTCGGCCACATTTAACTAGCTAGATAGCTAGCCTACCTAACAGACGGTTAAATGTGGCCGTGAATCTTCACGGCAGTAGTAATAACGACATCAACAATAACTTATTCACAATTGAGTAGGTATTAAAACTATTCCTGCAAAATCGGTTGATCAGTAATTTGTAATTTTGACTCTGAATGTCATATGTATCGAGTGATCGGACATAATTACCTACATATTGATGGAACGGTAGAGTGCCCGAGTTTGAAACGCGCGACGTCTGAGCTCCCTGGACCGAACGTGCTCTAGGGATGAGACGTACTAGGTTAAATACGTACTGAGTCTTCAAGTACGAGTACACCAAAATACTTGTTCCACAAATCTGTTCCACGAGTATTTAGAAGTAGGAACGCGTTTTTAAGTATTCGTTTTCGATTACATTTGTAAACACTTATATACCTACGCTCTGCACAACATTGTGAATTAAAATATTAGGAACAAAGCAAAGAAACAAAAAAGTAGTTTTTTAATTTAAACTTTTTAACTCGCCCGCACTTACTTCTGGTGCACACAAAAAGAAGCTTAAATGCATTGTAATAAATTCAATTGAATAGGAATAAAGTCACTCACACCAAGATCGAACGCGTCTGAGAAAGCGTCTCCGACTTATGAGATTTGGACTCATTACTCGGTAGATTAGTATGTGTTCGTGTGAGTGAGTAAACGAGTATTTGCGGGCGTATGCGTCTATGCGTACCTAGTCTATTCCATACTCCAAAATACTCGAGACGCGTTGAACGCTGACGTGATACCAAGTATTTGGGCGTCAAAGCAAATACTTATTGCAAATACCCGTTCCAGTAAATACGTGTCACCTCTTACTTGCTCCCGTGACCGCGAATGCTTCCCACCGTTTTTATCGAATAATGCACCCACTTACACAGAACTTCAGAGGCTCAGTTGTTATTGTCAGAACAAACAAAAATCTCATATCCATGATTAGGTACTCGTACCAAGGCTTTATTATAACCCAATATTTTCCAGTTGTGCGATCAGGTCCATGTGTTTGAAAGTGTCAGGGTTCTTGGTGAACAATTCTAACAACTGCAATTTAGCACTATCTTTACCACTGTAGTAGATCTGGAATTGATTTGCAAGACATTGTGCTTCTTGACCATCGAGTACATTCTGTAATCAATTAAAACTTATAAGGATGTTAGTATCTAATACACAAAAGTGGGTATATTAACACTGTCTATTTTCTTAATCGCGCGAAAGTAACAGCAGTGTCAAAGAAGAAAAGGTAATGTAAAATCTTGTCAAGAAACACACACCCACGGCACACCTATACTCGCAAAGAAAGGATCACACACTCACAATCCCAATAATAATAAAAATCATTTTGTCGGCTAATATGTTATTTAACCCGTCAAGCGCGATATTGTATACATTGGAATATCTATTGGTTTGAAAATCTTGCTAATTCACCACAGTAGGTATATGAACTACCTATAAGCATAGTGTAATGAAATCATTTCATTACACTATGCTATAAGACTGTGACTTCACTGTCCCAAATAATCTCAACAATATACCTACATAACATTATTAAGTACTAGCTTTTGCCCGCGGCTTCGCTCCCGTGGACGAATAGAAAGAATTTTTAATCAGAAACCAACAGTGATGATCTTTTATAGAGAGGTCTAACCTATCTCAGGATCCGTTCAACAAATTGTGATCAGGTATATCGCAGTTGTTTAAGTTCGAGCTTTCTAACACTGAAAACAAAATTTAAAGCTGATCAGTAGGTAGGTAGTTTTTGAGCCAACCCCTAACAAACAGACAAGAATTCCAAAAAACACATTTTTGGGTTCGGTGAGTAATCCACTTTTTTTAAGTATCTTTATGGCACAGAAACAAGTCCTATACTTAATGAACTATGAGTACTGACCTTGTCATATTCACCACGCATCAACACGAGGCCCTTGTCGGCGAGCTCCGTGTAGTGCACCATGGTAAGGCACTCTGGTGCGTTTTCCTTGTGTACCTATCAATATTTAAGTAAAAATATATATCATACTAGGGGCGTTCAATGTATTCTCGGTATCGACATGAAGAAAAAGGATAATAACGAGTGCCCCTTGGCAACTTCACAAATGAATTACTACACAGTTAAACAGGTAATCCTGCAACATACAAAATTAAATGAAATAGCCTTTATTACTAACTTACATACATACATATTGTCACGCCTGTCTCCCATGGGGGTAGGCAGAGACTATAGATTTCCAGACAATTGTGATATCATAAATATGCGAGTTTTACAATGTAGGGCAGAATCTGAACAGGTCTTTTGAAGAAAGAGCCCTAACAGCCTTGAGTTGACCTTCTTTTTGTCGGGGTTGGAGATGATTTAAGAACTACCCCCCGCCCGGGAGAGCGATGGGGTGTGTCGGACTCCGCTCTGAAAAGAGCGATCTACCGATTAAAACCAACCTCGGAGTTTCGCGTCACCACTTTAGTGCCGGGAATACGGGAGCGTTGTGACATTCGTCCGCAGAGCCTTGAGCTGACCTGTCCCAACTGACGGCACGCATACATACGTCCTCGTGTAGCTCAACCATTTTTTAGGGAGCTCAACGACCCGTTGCACGACGATACCAGATCAGAGACAATATAATCAAGACATTTGCGTAGGTCATGTGAAATACTCAAAAGTGTCAGAAATCTTACACCTACGAGTTAAAACTAACCTACATAGTACTTACTTTTAAATTTATATATGGTGCAATTTACATTAATTAACAGATAATAATACTATGCATGATGACTATTATCTACAAGGCAACTCAGTCAACTCGTAAATGGAAAAATAATAAAAATATATATATTTGAGACATGATAGCCAGCAAGTCGACCAGTCACCACATGCAGCACCCGTTCACGAGTATAACGCATGGATCAGCCATCACCTCCCTCACCATTTTAGAGGGAAGCGGGTGACCCCACCAATGACGCTACCTGTGTTTATTTGCAAATCAGTTAAGTGAGTTATGATCCACAAAATCGAATTAATCTTAATAGCTTGGTGCTGAGGGCACAGTTTTGCTTTTTTGATTTGGCATTTAATAGGTCAATAAACAATAAAATTATTATAGTTAAATAATAATAATTTCATAGTTTACTAAACTGTTACTAGTAGCTGTGACAACATAAATGGAGAAATATCAAAATAACATGTAGTAGTATTTCAAACCTGATATGCAAGAAGTGGTGTGAAATGTACAGTATGGCCGTAGGTCTGGCACAGGATGAACTCATAACCCTGGGAGCGTGGCAGTGGGAACAGGAACGTCGGAGCCAACTGCATGTTCTCTTGTAGCTTACAGTAGGTTTCCTTGGGAATAGCTGCTGAAATCACTTCTTTGTTTTTGTGGTACTCCTCCCATATGAGTTGAATTTCTGAAGCATCTTTGTCTTTGACAAGATCTAATTTGAAGATGTCATCAAGTTTCTTGCCTTTACTCTCGAAATCTTCTTTTAAAGCTCCTTTGGGATTTAACACAGAAGAGAATTGCCTGAAATATTCAAGATTATAAATAAGGTCAGACATATTCTAAAATTAGTTGACGGCGCCTTTAAACGTAACGAGCATGCGAACCTTGTGTCGACCGAAGCGAACTTTTTTTTTTTCTCTTCTTCTTTTGCTTTCTGTTGCAGTTCTACTCTTTGCATAAACTCTTCAGGCGAAGTTTTTTGTAGATCAGCTATACGTGCAGAATATTTTTCATAATAGGGATTTGATTTCAATTTTTCAATAGCCTTTTCCATGGTTGGAGTAGTCATAAACTTCCGTGAACCACCCGTTATATAACTTGAATGCCTGGTAATGCTAAACAAATATTTAATCGCTATCGCCATCAGCGTATGTTCCTACTGGTAAAGTAAGTATGCTTTATATTTACTGTAAATGGTCCCTTTGATTTGTACAATCTACACAGTCATATTTATTGTTAGTAATAAATATAAGTACTTTATTTCTGATTTTATTCTCTGTGGCTGCTGACCTAAAGTCCGTCAAGTGTGACACTTGAAGTGTCACTGTCAGTCAGTTCAGTTGGCAATTGTTTTTTTTTAATTAGTTCCTGACGGAACAGGCTAAGGTCTGAGACCATGCTGTCAGTTGCCAACTTACCAGTGTTAGCCGAATCCGAGTCCATAACTTGACTAGTGTTGGCGGATGATAACTACTTGGAGGATAAGAACTCGGTCATTTATCCGAAATGGATAAATACTTGTTTTTACTCAGTTCCTACGGATATTTACTCAAAAGGTGAAACACACATAATATGGCATAATGATAATACCAGGTGACATAATGAGGATTCCTCATTATGGTTGAAGGCCAACTTCAATCAATCAATCAATTGACTGAAATTACAAGAAGGTTCTCAGCAAATGAGAACGCAATGTCAAACTAAAACAGATACACTTTGTGTAAGAATACACATCATCAAAAAATATGAACTAGAATAACTATAAACTACTTAGACATAAATGGCTACGATGTAGGTACTCACATTTACAGTTCCTGTTTATATAAAGTGGTAAACAATATACAAAATAATTGAGAGTGAATAAAGTAACCTCAGGTTGCCAGGGAGACCACAAGTGCACCCTATTTTAACACCGCCCATTTTTATCGTCAACGTAGTCCTAGATTTTGTAATATGCTTTCTTAACAAGGACCGATTTAACATAATTTTTAAATTTCTTACCGGTGAGATCGATGACAGATTTTGTAAGTTTATTGTAAAAACGCACACAATTTCCTAGAAATGATTTATTGGTTTTAGTTAATCTAAATTTAGGTACCACTATTTTATGTTTATTTCTAGTATTATGGTTGTGAAAGTCGCTATTTATGCTGAACATATGCAGGATATACATGATGTTTTCTAAAATATAAAGTGACTGCAGCGTTAGTATACTGACGTTCTTGAAGACTTCTCTAAGGGAATCGCGAGGGCCCATATTGTAGATTGCGCGGATGGCCCTTTTCTGCAAGATGAAAATAGAATCTACGTCAGCAGCTGATCCCCACAGCAGAATACCGTATGACATAATGCTGTGAAAGTAAGCGAAGTATACAAGTCTAGCAGTAGCTACGTCAGTGATCTGCCTAATTTTCCTAACTGCATATGCTGCGGAACTTAATCTGCGAGACAGGGCTGAGAGATGAGCACCCCATTGCAACTTACTATCAACCGTTATACCTAAAAAAACAGTTTCGTTGATTAGATTGAGTTTGCTGCCTTCAAGAATTAAATTAGTTTCAACTTGTGGTACATTCGCTAATGATAATTTTAAACATTTTGTTTTGCTAGCATTAAGAAGTAAATTATTAGCAGCAAACCAGTTAGATAGTGATTTTAGGCTCTCATTTACACAACTTGAAGGCTAAAGCGTCAGCCTTGGGCGCGAAATTTAATTTTTTCTTGTTTTTTCGCAAATAATTATTCGGCTATAACACTTACTACGTTACGGCTACGGTATGGTACGGTTACGGTAAGGCTGTAGAAATCGCGACATTAACAATAACTTATTCTTAATAGAGTATTAAAAATTTGGTTAAAAATCATTATTGCCAAAGATTTTGGTGTAAAATAGTGGATTCGGCGAAAAATTACAATAATTTACACTTAAACCTCCTACGATAGCAAATTTTTAAGCAAAGATTTTAATACTCTATTGTGAATAAATTATTGTTGATGGCACAATTTCTACTGCCATGTACGTACTAGAATGTGATAAATATAGCCTAAAAATTTGCCAAAAACCAAGAAAAAGTTGAATTTCGTGCCCAACCCTGACGCTGTAGTTTAAAATTGCCAAAAAAACAATGCTAAAGACGTCTTTTGCCATCGAAAAGCCAGCTTTCCTTTGCTACAATTAAAAAAAAACTTTTTAGTTGTCAAATTGACAGTTTTGTCAATTACTATTAGTCGGTATTAGCGATGAGACGAGTCATATTTTATTCAATTCGAATCATTCGAATTTGTAGATTCGAATCGTGTTTCGAGTTGATTCGTATCAGTCGTATTCAGCGAATAGTATCGGAGCGAGTTAGTCCGTGTACACGAATCACAACGAATTTACAGCGAGTCCCAGGATATGGTTTTCTCATTTCAACTCGTAGAATCGCAACAATTCGCTGTCTCACTCGCTCACTTTGTTCCTGGCTGAGAGACGCGGTGAATCAGCTCCAGTCTTCAGCTATTCGAGCCACCGCCAAGTTAAACGCGTAACTCGCTTGCACGGCGAATGCATAAATTGAATCAACTCGGCCATTCGAATGAGCGAGTTCAAAGTCAGATTCGAGTTATTAGAATTAAATTCATTCAAATGGCCCATCGCTACGTCGAGAAGTCGAGTCGTTGATTAGTCGTTGGCTGCTACATGACGACAAATCAAAATCAAATCAAATCAAAATCATTTATTCGCTAGAGACATGGTATTATAAAAGCTGTTACATTTTCCGAAAGCACACAGATATCTCACCTTTATAAGGCATGCGAAAGTTAAATATTTACAATTACAATTTGAAGGGCAAGGACAGGGCAATCAAATACAATCGTGTGAATGAGAAAATGTCAAAATTAAACAATGTTAAAATGGAAATGTCAAAAAGAATACACTAAAAATAATAAGAATAGTCAAGTCTTCAAATTCATTTCATAAATTCATTGGTATTATAGAAACAATGTTCTATGAGCCACTTATGCAGTTTTGTCTTAAATTTAGCTAGTGGTAATTCTCTTATAGGTTTGGGAATTTTATTGAAAATTTTTATAGTCATTACATATGAGTTTCTATAAAATAAATGGCTCTTGCAAGTGGGCATAACTAGTCGAGTAGGATCCCTTTTCCTCACCACGGAATTAAAGTTGTCTTTCATCTGCGTAAATAAGTTTTGATGTTCTTTAACAAAAATACCTGCTTGTTTAATATATAAGCCTGTCAAAGTAAGTAGATTTAGTTTCTTGAAGAGGGGTTTACATGAAACAAGGGGTCCTACTCCACAAATTGCTCTTAAACATTTTTTCTGGACTATGAAAGCTTGATTTACATTAGTAGAGTTTCCCCATAGTAGGAGACCATACCTTAGACTAGAAACCACAAAACCATGGTACGCCAGAAGAGCAGTTTTCTGTGATGACGTTCTATTTAGTTTTTTTAATGCATATACAAACTTATTTAATTTTTTACAAACATAGTCTATATGAGCCTTCCAGTTACAATGATTATCTAGTATAATACCAAGAAATTTCATTTCGTTCACTTTTTGAATTGCATGTCCATGGCTTACAAGATTTATTTCATCATTCTTATTCTTTGAGTTATAATTTGAAAAAGTAACATATTTAGTCTTTGAAAGATTTGCACACAATTTATTGTTTTCTAGCCAGTTAACTATTAAAACTACTGCCGAGTTTAGTAAGCCTTCGTGGCTTTCTTTACTGCTTTCAACTACAACTGATACATCATCTGCAAATAGTATACATTGATGTGGAGTTACTGTAGGAAGGTCATTTATATACAATAAAAATAGCAGAGGCCCCAATATGCTGCCCTGAGGAACGCCTGATTCATTGTATCGAAACTCCGACCTATAGATATTTACTGTTAAATCTTTATCAATTCTTTTTAATTCTACCCCTTGTTTACGTCTTGATAAATAACTTTTTAACCATGCTAGTGTTGGTCCTCTGATTCCATATCTCTCACATTTGTCTAGTAGAATGTCATGGTCTACGAAATCGAAAGCACGAGTCATGTCAAAGAAAATGGTTGACACAATTGCGCGTTTATCTAGATTGAAAGCTGCTAACGTTGTAGATTTATTCTTTTGAAAGCCGTTTTGTTCATCTTTAATAATATTGTTTTTATTTAGGAAACTTGTAAGACGGCTATGCATTGCTTTTTCAAATATTTTTGACAATACTGGTATAAGAGTTATTGGGCGATAGTTGTTTAATTCTTGTTTGCTGTCTTTTTTATGTAATGGCCTAACGAGTGATGTTTTGAGCTTTTCAGGAAATACTCCATTCGATTCGATTAGACGAACAACTTCATTCGACCGATCGAATCACATCGAATCTTGAGAAATGCAAATGATTCGAATCAAATTATTCGACTCAACCCATTGCTAGTCGGTATTAGTCAACGTCAAGTTTCTTCCATTCTGTGATTGTGACTGTCAAATGTCAGTCAATTGTGTGATGGTGTTGGTCGAACGAAATTGAAACTTGAAATATCATAGGTATCATAACTTGGTCTTTAAGAATAATGGTTTCTCTTTCTGCCTAGTAATAAAGCTATTTACATGACGATAATGAAATTATTATGAATTTGATTTATCAAACAAAACCAATACTTCAGTTCTAATTCTATTCGTCCGACATACTTTGTGCTGTACATATACCGTGTAACTTCTAGTATCCTGTTGACCAGATCACAGAGTTCTACTTTTTTATCCTGATTGTAAGCGAAACCGCTTACAATGCTGCGTCATGGTTTAGGTATAGGTACTTAGCCTGAAGGCAGGATATGAATTGAAATTGTTTACTATTTTTTTATCTTAACAGTTGTACCTACCTACTTAAACTTTATTAGCTGGTATATTTATGATAAGGTATGTGCTTAAAGCCCTGCTGTTTCCTTCAGTAAGAAATGGCTTTTATACAGGATTACTGGTAATTTGAGACATTCCAGACATTAATAGATGGACAAAATCTGCCCTATCTGTAACATCTAACACAATATTGTAATATGACCTATGTTTACAAATAAAAATCTGATTCTGATTCTGATCCGAAAATGTTAAAAACCAGAAATTAGGTGTCTATTTTCAACACACTGGTATTTAATTCGTATTCAAGTGTTTGGGTATGGTCTACATTATGTAAATAATTATTTGCTGATACTGTAAATACTGTAATTCATCATCATTAACCCATTTATCACCCAACCGCTGAGCAGTTTCCTATCATAATGAAATAGTATTCTTAGAATTATAGTTCCTATAATTAATTAAGTACTTAAAGAAACATGAAAATTCTGTATACTTATGTAAATTGTAACACCTATGTAAATGAACAGATAGAATGTGTTTGTGTACTAGGGCAGTTTATTGCATCACTTCTGCATCCCAGCGAAAACACTAGGAGGCCATTTAGGGGATGTCTATAATGTAAAAACAACATTCATAAAATACTACCTAGTAGTATATCTTCATTAAATTATTTTGGCTTTTTTACTTTATTGTGTAGACTTTAACATACTGTTTATAACATCTCTCAGGCATCCAAGTTACATCACAATGTTTTGCCTCAATGTTGTCAGTGAATGACAATTAATAATAATAAAAAAAAAAAACAAATCTTTTATCATCAAACACGAAGTCCCCTAGCATGTGAGTAACATGTTAATAATGTTATTAAATTAGTAAAAAAATCTGGAGGATTATATATATCTGAGAAACCAGTGCATTCAGATGAAGTTATAAATATCTTTATAGCAACATTTTAAACCACTCTCATGCAGGCCTTTCCAGCACACTTTACCACGTCGAATGCCCATCAAATCAAATCAATCAAATGTTTTTATTTCAAATAAGCTTTCACAAGCGTTTATGAAACGTTATTGACTCTAGTTGCACAGTTCCAAAAAGTTGGTCCTATGGAGAAGAATCCAGAAAGAAACTCCATGGACACTCTTTTAAAATATATTGTTTTTACACAATTTGCTGGTACATTATGCCGATAACAGGATGTGAGGACATTGGAGGTTTATGTCATAATTAGCCTGAAGTCAGGACTAAAATTACAAGAAGATTCTCAGCAAATGAGAATGTAATGTCAAAGTAAAACAGATACACTATGTGTAAGAATACACATCATCAAAAAACATGAACTAGGATAACTATAAACTACTTAGACATAAATGGCTACAATGTACTCACATTTACAGTTCCTGTTTATATAAAGTGGTCATCTATCCATTAGTCACCCAAAACTAGGTTCCTCTCGGCCCCCCTTCAGTCAGAGATCTACTCCGCCTGCTTTCACCACATCTAGCCAAGTGTTCTGTCCAACATCACTTGAATTTAGTTAGATGGTTACCTTACCACACACCAACATGCTCCACTTTGGTGTTCTTCCAAATATTTATTTGTCTTTATAATATGTTCTTAGAACTGATCTTAGGAATGAAATGCCTTTTGTGTTTGTTTTCTAGGCTTGTTTTTGTATCGTCGATCCATGAGTCGCCTTCTTGATGATAATTGTAAACGCCACATCATGTAATCATAATAATATCCCTATGTTATGGTATGGTATAGCAGGCTATTTTCCGCAACTCCACGACTAAGCGCGTATCTTGCGCGGGAAGATATTGGGTTCTTTCGAGCCACCCTAACTGATCAAACTGACCAACCGTCAAGACCCAATGTTGTCTACGGCCTCCCGGAGAAAGCTCAGGTTACCGAGATACTTCGCCCTGTATGTGGCGACACCAGGACAGTGCAGATCAGATATAGGTCGATATAGGTCGCCCCGCTCGTTTGAAGCGCGCGGTCCTAGAGGCTATTGGACTGTAGCTGAAAGTAAATTTAAGTGTATGCTTGTTTTCGATCAGTCTGTGAAGATACTTAGCTCTGTCAGTTTCCTACAACTAGATCTTGTATTTCTTGTCGAAGATGAACTCCTTTAGGATGGGATCGTTAATCGCTCGCATGATTGGGTAAATAGTTAGATCATCTAAAATATTGGTCGTTTTCGTGTCGCTGCTTTTTCTCAGCATCAGTGTCTTAAGACGTACTGCAGCCATTGCCCCCTCTTGTTGTACAAACAGATGTAGCGGTGGCAGGTCCAGCATGAGTTCCAACGCTGCAGTTGGTGTAATAATAATATCCATAATATTCTTTCGTTCTCATTAATCATGTTCAATTACGAGATTATTAGTTATTGGTACCGCTATGCTGTGGAGTTGTACATAACATCTCGATATACCAAAGCTATTAACATTCCTAAGTGAATGTGTTAAAATGTCACTATGTAGAACAAGGTGTGCTGACAATGGCGCACATGGCACACGCGGACGAGGGTCGGTGACGGGCGCTGTGCCGGCATGGCGGAAGACGAGGACGCGGGGCAGCCCGATGCGGTGCTGCTGGCGCCGCTCTCCGAGGACACGTTCCTGCACAACCTACATGTGCGCTACAAACGAGACATTATATACGTGAGTAGCGAGTGCATGAGCACTGACACCGCCACTGTCGCCCAACTAAATGTGTGCATGTGTTGCAGACGTACGTGGGCAACGCCTTGGTGTCGGTGAACCCGTGCCGCGCGCTGCCGCTGTACTCGACAGAGTTGGTGCGCGCGTACCTGGCGCGCCCTCCCTACCAGCTGCCGCCGCACCTGTGAGTGATCCGCCCCCGCCGTAATGCTGCCGATGACTGTGCCTGACCATTAACTCGCTCGTTTGTGTTGCAGGTACGCGGTGACGGCCACGGCGTATAGGTGGGTGCGCGACAGAAACGAGAGTCAGTGCATTGTCATGACGGGTGAGGACTACAATGTACTATGTAGATATAGGTCGCCCGCTCGTTTGAAGCGCGCGGTCCTAGAGGCTAGTGGACTGTAGCGGTAAACCGCTTGCGGTGAGCCGTCAAATATTTGCTCTTGTGACACTAAGGCAAGGTTCATATCTGACGGAACATGCGTCGCGTATTATCGGTCGCGTAACGCCAGAACAGACAAATGTATAGAAAAATACTTGACCTTTCACATTCAACCGATGATACGCTCGACGTATTTTACGTCAGATATGAACCTTCCCTTAAACTTACTTTCATTTCATTTAGTGCGTGTGAACCGATTTTAATTTCAATGTAGTAGTAAAGTATTTTTTTGTGAATATTATTTAGATTTTTAGGACGACACTGACACACTGAAAGTATAGAGATTTACTAATGTAGCAACAGCGGCACAGCTACATGTCGGGGCAATGAGAGGCGAGATAATCTTTATGTAAGCAGCGTAGCGTAGCGTAGTGTGGGGCGTCAGAGTGGCAGGGGGGGGGGGGAGGATTTTTCTGCGTGCCCACAATGTTATGTGCAAAGCAATCGGCGATCGGCCCCGGGCCTCGAAATCCACGATACGCCACTGACTGATGATATGTTTATAATGTGTGCCGATACCGACCCCTTTTTTATGGCAATAAAATATGTTTTTCTTTCTATATGTGAATGGTGGCAAGGCAATAGTGTAGCTCGTATAGCTGACTGGGCTCATTCTTGTGTCCTGCTGCAGGCGAGAGCGGCGCCGGTAAGACTGAGGCGGCGCGTGTCTGCCTGCAGTGCGCCGTCGTGGGCGGGAGCGGGGGCGGCGCGGGCGGGGGCGAGGCGGGGCAGGGCGGGGGCGCGGCGGGGCAGGGCGCGGGG
>OY292523.1:15165168-15187259 GCA_958496365.1 Subacronicta megacephala | reverse complement strand
CGGCACGTCTGCGCTTCCCTACCCGCAGCAACCACAAGGTGAGTACGCGCATGATCGTATGTATTGTAAGAGTGGGTATCGTAGAGCTGAGGCTGAACCGTGTGGTGGTGGTCCGCAGGCATGCCGCTGCCGTACGGGCCGGGCGGGGCGGGTGGGCCGGGCGGGGCGCCGTACCCGTACTACGCGGCGCCGCTGCCGACGCTGTACAACCCGTACGCCACGCTGCCGTACCCGCACCACGCGCGCATGCCGCCGGCGCAGCCCTACCAGCCCTACCAGTACCCGGCGCCGGCGCCCTACCAGCAGCACCAGCAGCAGCCGCCGCCCGCCGGCTACAACCCCTACCACCAGTAGCACACCACTACCAGACATGAGCGCCGCTCCGCACTTACCTAATTTAGTCTCGCTTCATCATCTATACTTGGTTAAATGTTGACTCGAACGTGAGGTCGTCAGCACCACAATAATCTACTACAATATCTCAGAACTCAAGTGCGCAGCATTGAGTTCCAGCTCAAACGTAGCTGAGACAAACATAATACATAAACAACACTTTATGGAAGACAACAGCGAACATAGTGCCGCTAGTGGAGGAAGGCTTTAAGTTATCAGGAATGATTATTAATGTTGCATTTTGTTACGTTAATCACAGCCCGCACGGATGGTAAATAGATTTATAGTATAATTATTTTTTAATATTTTTTTTTAATATGGATAAAACGAATTTTAAAAGAATGGGAATGTGATCTAGATGAAATATTAAGATAATAATCTCTGTCGATGCTTACGACGCTATAGTTTATAATAAGAATGTATGTATAATTAAGTTATATGTATTATATGGGGTAGTAGAGGAGAATAAAATATCTATTTATTAATACATGAAAAAAAAACTAACCGTTTTGATTTTGGCAATTAAAGTTCATAAGTCGACCACCGGGCGACCACTAGTTCTTTATAAATGTGCTCGACCACTAGAATGAAGTTAACTATTCAAATAATTGTATTATTGAAAATAAATCGTAAATAATGTGCCCGTGTTCACAAAAGACACATTAGCGGCCGCATGCGTGCCACACCAAGGTGCGTGTGCGTTTCAGTATAGCATAGTGTAATGAATTCTAATAGTGGGCGCACTCCTTTGTCTGGTTCCAAATGCCGACAATTGTCTAGACATTGAAAATAGCTTAGGGTTGTCAAAAAAAAACATTTTGCAAGGACTTACGTTCCTACAGGTGATAATGTTTGTAAGTAAGTGATTTCTAGCAAGATATTATTCCATTACATTTCAATTTCATTACTATAAAAGATTATATTAAGCCAACCTTAAAAGATAGACATAATTATGCCGTCGCGGACTTTTTTTTTAGAAGTTTTAAAGCGGAACATTTCCGTCAAGATTTTTGCATAACTTTAACTGTTTACGCAGCGCACGCAACGGTCAAAAGGAATATTTTTTTTCCCGTTTTTGCAAAATTTTTCATTTATGCTCCACTCTGCTCCACTCATATTGTTCATAGTGTGATGTTACATGTGACGCCTTCCTCGATTAATGAACTATCCAACACAAAAAAAAAATTTCTATTCCAACCAGTAGTTTAGTGCGATCAAACAAACTCTTCAGCCTTATAATAATATTATAAAAAATAAATAATGTTATCTTAATATATTACTGTAGATATAGATTATAGATAATAAAATCTATACTAATATTATAAAGCTGAAGAGTTTGTTTGTTTGCTTGAACGCGGTAATCTTAGGAACTACGGGTCCGATTTGAAAAATTATTTCAGTGTTAGATACCCCATTTATCGAGGAAGGTTATAGGCTTTATATCATCACGCTAAGACCAATAGGAGCGAAGCAGAGATGAAAAATGCTACAAAAACGGGAAAACATTAAATGCAAAAAAGCCGAGAAACCACGCGGGCGAAGCCGTTGGCGGAAAGCTAGTAATAAATAAGTTTAAATTCACCAAATCTTACTCAGGTACTTATTCATTATCCTGTAAAAATATCAACATTAAGAGCCCAATTTTAATAAAATGTAAGTATGTATATAATTATTTGAAATTCTTTAAATGGTAGATATAACCGTATCAAAATCCATCGGAAAGTAAAATAATTTAGAACTAAACGCACAGCGTCGCGGGTAGCGACTTTGTTTACTAAGTAGAGATAATATTTGTTTACGTATAATAGGTAAGTAGGCACTTACCGATTCTCATCCTTTGGAAATCGACGAACTCTCAAGTTTTCATTATTACTTCTGCACGATGCCGACAAACAACCGTAAACTGCACATGTAGAACGCATTGTAAAATAAATTATAATTAGCGCTAGCGCAAGCTCAGCTCAGTACCGACGCGCAGTACATGTCGGGCGGACGGGACGCCTGCGACTAAGGGTCGGGGGGACGTCGCTCTGCCCCGCAACCCACCTCATCGTTGACCTGTCTAGACGGCGAGTTTCCCCACTATTAGATTTCATTACACTATGAGTATAGTGCGTGAACATCGGGATCGGGAGGCAGGCGTGGGCGGGGAGGGCCACACCCGGTTGCGTGCGCAAATCCTCTTCACAGGACAAGGGCCCATACACACAGTCACACTCATACACATGGTCATACTCACACTCATACACACAGTCACTATGACCCATACACACGGGCGTGCGCACGACGGTTGAATGGCACGCACTGGTGCTTATTATTTAAGAATCTGTCATTGCAAAAATATAAACTTCATGTATAAAAAAGTAATTATTATTTTGTCATTTTCATGAAGTTAAAATAAATTGTAGAATAGTTTTGTAATTAAATATTGGCACTATTTCATTTTATCCTTAATTTTCTTTATGGGATGACGGCATACGAGCCGGCTAGCTACCTGATGGCAAGAAGTCATCGCCGCCCATGGACTTCGCAAAACCAAAAGTGGAAAAAGGAGAAGGAAGGATTGAGGGAGGAATTAGGCCTCTGGCCCTCTCTCTCACCGAACGAAGCGCAGTAGGCGAAACACTACTACTACTACTCGGACGTCGGTCATCTGCGTGAGATGACCGACCGTGAGATTGTGGTACTTCCCCGGTCAAGCCGGCTCAATTCATGCTGCGAACAGCGTGGCCCTACCACAACAAATTTCATATATTTGTTTGCTAGTGTTTCTAAGCTTAAACTAACCATTCACTGGATTGTCGAAATGTCTTATCGAAACCGCGCATATTTATTCTGAAAAGTGCATTGACCTCTGAGAGAACACGTAGGGGGTACTATTTATTAGTAAACTGGTTCTTATCTGTGTAACGTTAGGCGTTGTGAACGTACCTACATTCGGCCTTTGGGCGGTTGGTGTGTAGCCTTACAGGCACTATGGAGCAAGGACTTAGAATTTTTTTGTTGTAGTCCTTTGTACACACGGCTACACACCAAGCTATACAAATCTAATTCAGACCGACCTCCTATTGTAAAAGATTTCCTAAAATTCAAGGCCAGGCTATACTGGTTTTGTTCAGCTTTATGTGTAGCCGTGGGTCTGACTCGAATGTAGTCTTGATAGTTTTTTTTTTTTTTGTTGTTAAATATTATTTGTTTGTTGTTCAACGTGACATAAACTATGATTGCGAATGCTATGCTCTACTACATACAATAATCCTTTTGCTACTTTGCCCCGTCTGTACTTTACTGAACAATATATTTGATATAATTAATCCGTTATTTCCCCGAAACTGTTTACCTCTGCAATGGAAGATGCTTTCAAGCTTCTACAATGGAAAGGACTCGGCATTAACATAAATGGCGAATATATCACTCACCTTCGATTTGCAGACGATATCGTAGTCATGGCAGAATCGCTGCAAGAGCTCAGCACAATGCTCAATGACCTCGACAGAGTTTCTCAACAGGTGGGTCTTACGATGAACATGGGCAAGACAAAAATCATGTCGAATGCCCATGTCGCGCCCATCCCAATATCCATTGGGAACTCTGCTCTCGAAGTTGTTTACGAGTACGTCTATCTGGGACAAACTGTCCAGTTAGGTAGGTCCAACTTCGAAAAGGAGGTCACTCGTCGAATCCGACTCGGCTGGGCAGCGTTCGGGAAACTTCGCAACGTCTTTTCATCGGGAATACCGCAGTGCCTTAAGACAAGTCTTTAACCAGTGTGTGTTACCAGTGATGACGTATGGCACGGAGACGTGGTCTCTCACTATGGGCCTCATAAGAAAGCTCAAGGTCACTCAGCGAGCTATGGAGAGAGCTATGCTTGGCATTTCTCTACGCGACCAAATCAGGAATGAGGAGATCCGTAGAAGAACGAAAGTTGTCGACATAGCTCAAAGGATAAGCATGCTTAAGTGGCAGTGGGCGGGGCACATAGCTCGTAGACCTGATGGCTGTTGGGGCAAAAAGGTTCTCGAGTGGAGACCACGCACCGGAACACGCAGTGTGGGACGACCTTCAACAAGATGGACAGACGACCTGGTAAAGGTCGCTGGAAGTCGTTGGATGCAGGCAGCATATAACCGGTCGTTGTGGAAGTCTATGGGGGAGGCCTTCGTTCAGCAGTGGACTTCATTTGGCTGATATGATGATGATGATGATGAATTAATCCGTCTCTTACAATCCTTTTTTGACTTAATGACACGTGAAAATCGTAAGAAAGCGGTCCGAAATATGGAGCACAACAAACTTGTTGTAGGTATGTTAAAGGAAAACAAATTTTAATATCACATAATTGTTGCTATTTATTAAATTATACAATCTAAAGTTCGCGATAACACCTGATTAACATTACGTTAGCTCGCCTCGCTCTGCTTAGTACTTCGGCGCGGGGCACTCTTCCTTTGAGTAGTCTCTGGTGGGCGAGTAGAACTGAAACAACACGAACACCACTAGTACTATTACATCATTTAATAAAACTTTCGTTGTTCGCTGAATTAAATCTTTTATCCACTAGTCACATTTTTCATTATGTGATAGCTCAAATAATAAAAAATGTGACCATTAGAATGGAAATATTTGTTTGGAATAGTTTACGAAGTTTTTTTTAATGAGGATTACAGCTGTTTAGTATGTTTGCTGGGATGGCAAGATTGATTCAGTTGTGGAAAGGAGAGTAAATGCATGAGATAAAGTGGTGCTGTTCATGCGGTTGTAGCTAAACAGTTCGTGTCAAAAAGGCACAGACTGTTTAGCTGGCTATCCACAACAGTGCTTTTTTTTTTTTTTTTTTTTTTTTTTTTTAACGTGCGGGGAATCCTTTTACGGACTTCCGCCACCTTGGGGAGGTGGCGGGGCGTGTCGGACTCCACCCCCAGATCGGGGGTGACTACCGACTAAACCCCACACGGGTGTTACGCCTCTCCACTTAATTGCCGGGGTTACGGGAGCGATGAATCATTCATCCGCGACATCCACAACAGTGCTGGTACAACCTATATGGACGTGAATGTTGGCTATGGCTTAACATTAAACTAGAATTGATGCTGAGGAAATGCATTCCTTGCATACTTATCAATTACTTAATGTGGCCAATAAGTCACAATAATATTTAATGTTTTGTGAAGTATGTGTAGTGTAACTCAAATCAAATAATTTATTTGCATAATATGGGTTTACACTGGTGTTATATCTCAGAATGTAAGATTAATGAATGAATGAAATGAATTAATCTACTTATAATACTAATGTCAATCAATATCAATAATAATGGAACTAATTACTTTTATATGGGAATAATGATAGTGTTATAACACTAAAATTTTAATGTCCAACGTAACAAAAATATGGAGTATAGTTTAAGATGGTGCCACATACCTTATACTGCTTTGCCCTGTATTCTTCCCAGGGTTCTGGGTTTGACTTCTTGTTCCAGGACACATCAGGGTTGCGTGTGGCCAGCCTGCCCAGGTAGAACACTGCGCCCGCACATCCGATGCCCACGCACACATACAGCGGGATCAACTATACATACACATAGTGACATGATTACTAATGACACATGACTAAAATTAAAACTACAATATTACCTTATTTATTAGCTACCTACATTATTGAATGTGTGCTACATGTAGAAAAATCTCATTATGTTGCAAGAATAACTTTATTTTGAGAAATCAATAACTGAAAAACAGTAAGAATTTTAAATAAAGAAAATGTACCTTTATAAAATATTAATATTCAGTATCATATTTTGTAGCCCTTGTAGCTGGGAGATATTGGAATCACTTGCACTACCCCATAATTGTATTCCATATAGCCAGATTGGTTTGGAAATATTTTTTATACATTTATTAATAACTTGTTATCAGTAGACAATTTGCTGTTTCTGCCAAGTAACCAATATAAAAGTTAGTACTGGAGGTTGAGTTCTTTTCTTTTGGTTTGAATATGCTTTTTCCAAGTTAAGCAATGGGTCTATGCATACCAAGATACTTGACACTGCCATCATGGGGTAGAGCAATGCTTCCAAGGTGTACAGGAGGGCAATCACCTTTCCTTAATGTGAAAGTAACTTCTAGAGACTTAGACCAGATTTAATTTTACATTTGTGGAGCTATTTATTAATTTCATAGAGGCCCTGCTGTTAGATCAAAATTTATTTTTATTTGCTATTTATGGCTATAAATAAATAACAAATGCTGTATTGGTGTTCTGGTTGCAAGAAAGAACAGCAGTGTTGTTGGCGTATGTTGCCGTGGTCAAGCCAGGCAGTATTAGGAGATCTGCAGTGTGTAGAGTATACAGTATTGGCTCTAGTATGGTACACCTGCTTTTAGTGGAAGGTAGAAGTTGATTCAGCCTCTTTCAACTAAAAATAATTATCAGTAAGGTACAGTTTGTTCGCAATAAGTAAGCCAATCGGAAGTTAGCCATTCTGAACTACACGATTATAAAATCATTTAATTAAGTGTTTTAATACATAAATATCGAAATTAGTAAACAAAACAATTAGAACTGTGAAACATTTATGACTCTTATTATCTTCACACCAACTCTTTCTGTTAAAATTTACCTTCTAAGCCACTTGCAGACAACTTCCGATCAGCTTACTTATTTCGAACAAACTACAATGTCATTACAAGGTAGTACCCATATCCAGTAGCATGACTATTTTCAGTTTTGTAACATAGACTTTACAAATGGCAGCCTAATAGAAGATACATCTACCTTTACTAAGTCTTCTGAATGCATCAAAATACCAAGTATGAATCTACACACAAATTCAAATAAGAAGTAAGTTCATCATCCTTTTATGAAATACACAAACATAAAATATAGCAATGTTAAAGAAAGTGAAGAGGTTAATTATGTAAGAAGTGGACGACCGAGGCGTAGCAGATAATCAACAAATACCTAGTTTTACTTACAGCTTTGTGCTTCTTCAAACTTTGAAGTGATAGACCTTGCATTCTGATAGCTTTGGATGTAAAAGATACAATTTCTTAACTACTTGCCCAAAAGGCAGAAATACATGCGATCGAATCGATTTATATTAGCAGCGCAAACTGCGCAAGTTTGACAGCCTTCGTGTTCGTTATGTGCAGCAAAAATCTGACACGACTGACACTTCAGTTTCTGACAACGTGACAACATCAAGAATGAATGAATGTTACTTTTTATCTTGAGTGTGATATAAAATTTATGGAATTAATTTATTCTTATTAATATTAATTTTCTACCTACTTAAACTTGTAAATATTTACACTTAACATTAAGCATCCACAAAACATTAAAACTGTCCAATAAAATAGGCATCGAAGCATTCCTCAGCATCTCGCCATCGTTCGGCAGCGTGCCCAATAGATTGGCAGCGCTTACGCGCTCCCCGAGAAACAGGTCAGCCCTCTGCTCACGCGAAGTGACGACCAGACTCCTTGAAATTTCCTTGTAAAGGAGACGAGCACTCGGACCCCACGACCCGAGTGTTTCGACCCCAAACGTCTCAATAATATAATTAGGTACATACCCCACGCGCGACTGCCACAGGCCTGTGTATGGAGCAAGGGTATCAACACAAGCAAGTTGTATGCCATATTAAAAGCGCTACCCGTTTTCCAAGGCAAAAGCGACATACCATCTGATCTCTTCCATCGTCACGTTCCAAGCCATAAGTTTCTAAAACAGCTGGTACAACGGGCGGTAGCACGACGAAGAACATTGTTAATGCTAGCATGTCGTGCTATGCATCCTGCACTCCTGCAATACGACAGGCCATGATATCCGAAGCTGTCAACAGCTTTGCCACAGTGATAGCGATGTGGCGCAAGGGGGAACAGGGGGCGCAAAGGCCAAGGCAAGTAGCGAGCTGAAAAGCTGTGTCATCCAACATGATCCATATGTTGGATGAAGGAATTCACCTACAGCCATTAGACGAGCACACTTTTGTCTACTTTTTCCAAAAGGTGTCAGTACATCCACAAATGTGAACAACGGAGGGAGTAAATATATTTCGGTCCAAAACAACAATATGGATTAATGGTCAAAGCTGAATGTATATTAATTTTGAAAAGTCTCTGAAATACCATTAAAATTTTGTATTTTTTCATCAATGAAAGTTGAAAAAGATTCGTGAAAGATTGGGGATCTAAACTCTTGAGTAGGTTATGTCGGAATTTCAACTGCCATGCCATTTGTTATGTCGAATAATTTGCGAAAAATCAAGAAAATATTGAATTTCGCGCCCAACTCTGACGCATGAGCCTTAATCAAAAGTTTTAGTATGTACTCAGTGTCGCAATTTTTACTGCCACGAACTAGAGTGCGTAAGGCAGGTACAATTTGTGAAACACCAGAAATATATTGAATTTGGCGCCTAAGGCAAGACAATCAGCTTCAAGGATTTGGCAATATTAGCGAGGAGTGAGCTTCACTATACCTTTACCTGGCGGAAGGAAAGCAGGATAAATATGTATGTCCGACTTATGCCCAATTCCTCCCTCAGTACCCCTCCTTCTCCTTTTCTTCTTCCCACCCTCACTCATGTCGGACCGGGTGCTTTGTCGTACCGACTAAAAAAATATCACTTGCCTTCCTTTACCACCGTTAAAGTCCCACGGTTAGACTTTGGCTCTGCGAACACTGGAACTGGACCTAATCAAGGGAAAAGGTTTGCCTCACATGCTACTCGAAAACTCGCGTATGGCTAAGATTAACTGATTTTATGACTGTTCCCTACGAATAAATATAATGTCGCTTTTCCTTATTCCGTACCAGTCCAGATACATGACAAAAAAAATACTGGCAATACATCGTTTAATGTCAAATTGAATAAAAAAAATGCACTAGACTTTTGACAACTGATAGTCTAAATTTCATCAAAGGACTTTTGTGTTGTTATAACCTAATTTTAATGACTTGGTGTTATTCTTTTGGACACGATATTCCTTATAATCGAACAGAACTAGAACGCTTTCAAAATGAGCTTTTTATTGTAAGTACTAGTGGGTTCAGTAAATTCAGTCCTGTGTGTTTATTTATATCGAAACATTTTCCGTTCTCCGCTACGCTGATGTCTTGTTTACGTCTGCGGTAAAGTTAGGGTTTTCGGATTATTCCCTTGGTTTCAACGCTTTAGTCGAAACGACGGTGACCACTCCATGCGTTGATTGAGGGTGGGTTGTGGTGTGAACGGGTCAAAGTCGGTCCATCCTTCTGGTGCTATATATAAACATATACAATATCTAGATGTGGTAATATAATCGAAATTGTTCAAGTGACTCGTGTGTTTCAGTGGAAGTCGTTCAAACAAGACATTCAAACCGAAAAAAAACATCCCAGAGGGCACGCACCAGTACGACCTGATGCGACACGCGGCAGCCACACTGGGCTCTGGTAATCTACGTCTCGCCGTCATGCTGCCTGAGGGCGAGGACCTCAACGAGTGGGTTGCTGTCAACAGTTAGTATTATCAACTTCAAATATATCTCATATTTTACATGATATGAACTGGCAGGTAAGGAAATTAAAAAACATCTAAAACATAAGTGTTTCTCAGATCAGCCCAACAATGTGTTGTTATTAAACCAAGCAGCAGGTTTTTATTGGTACTCGCAGTACAGTTTCTAGTTTTTTAGATGATATATTTGTATCATTTTAACGACTGAGCCCATACTAGTGAATATTTTGTGAGCTCTGTCTAGTTTACAGACTTCTTCCTTTGGAAGGTCATTTTGATATATTATTATGATTGAAACAAAACAAAACAGTTGAAACACACACAGCTTGAACAACATTTATGCTGTGAAAGGGTGAGAGTTGATACTGTATTTATTTTGAGGATTCATATCATAACAACATTGGGATAACCTATGAAAAAATAAATGTATCTTAGTTAACTACACAGTGCCATTCATTCATATACAGAACAATGTCACAATCTCAGATAGCAATGTTACTGTGTCAGTCATTAGATCTACATAATTATGTCTTACCTGCCCTTACCTGTACATTATGAGTATATTTAGTAATAAGAAATTATCAAGGTATATGTATATTTGTAGTATGGAACAGTATCATTAATTTATCATTGTCCCTACATTTAAAATTTGCTTTCATATCTTGGGTGTATTTTGACAAACACAAATTTGAAAGCGCAATCACCCAGACCCAATTTGTAGGCCATATAATATGCAAATTGCTCAGCCACTGTGTCTGTCATTTGGTTTCAAGTTTACCAAATAAGCTTGTGTTCATAGTAATGCCAACCTTTTTACTGAAGCAAAGTAGATAAATATATAAATGTTTAACAAGATTCACACATGTTTTGTAATTTTAAGTGTCATCATATAACCATTAGCCAGTTGTATCACAGTGTCTCTAATTGTGAATGCTATACCAATGAAAGAAACATGTTTGGTGTTGCCCATTGTTCACTCCATTAATATCAACAGCAGCTCATGCATGTATAGAGCATTGTGTGTAGTGGGGTGCCCAGTGAGTCACCCTCACTTGATAAGCAGCTTACATCCTCCTGCCTTGTCCTTGATACTATACATATTGTTGCCTTCTTAAGGAAAAATATTAATTAATTCTAATACAAAAGTCAAACTAAAATGTTGAATGTCAATTTAACAGGAAGTCATTATGTATACCTAGTAAATTTGTAACCCTTTACATATTGAGAAAGGCTGGCAAGTGTTAAATGTTTTTAAAAAACGATTTCTCCGAGTATCTGAAGTACAACAGGATCTTGGCCATCATAAAATTAACTAACAAACATAAAACTCATTTCAATAAAGATAGCAGCAAAGCAATTCTATTCAAAAATCGCAACACTATCGAAAATTACAGATTAGCTCAGAAGTATGTGGACAAATAATACATATTGGTACATACATCCTTTCTAGGAAATTTGGCACTGCCCCAAATTTTGATTAAAATATATGAATATTATGCAATTCCAACAATATTACATACATTTACATAAATGGATCAAATTGAGGACCTCCTATCTTTTTTAAGGCATGCTCCTTGCAAAGATTATAAAATTATTTTAGTGAAGGAACAGAAAGTCACATTACCTCAAGGATGTAAATAAAAAGAAGCGAGGACCACCTTTTTAACAGATGTGCCAAAATCAGTGGATGTATGTAAGTATATTTGTCTGCATCTTTCTCAGAAACAAGAAATCCAATTGAGATAATTTGTTTTGAATTAGACCCTTAAATTAAGAGAACAGTTGAGCTGAGAAGCGTCTCATTGAAATCGGATGAATATCTTGAAAACTACTAAAGTAGTTTTAATACATATCTTGAAAACTACTAAAGTAGTTTTCAAGATATGGGCTGTACAACACGTGTTCCTGCACGACACTAGGTGAGCGCACCATAGTCGTCTGTCGTAAATGTAGGATTAAAAGCGGGCATCAAGCCCGCTTTTAATTAGAAAATTACAGAGGTAATTAGAGATACAGTGAAAACTTCATGATCATCATCATCAACCCATATATTGACCCACTGCTCTGTCTGTTAAAACCTTACTTAAAAAAACTAAGAAAGTGGTAAAAAAAACTGACTAAGAAAAAATTCAGACTTATGAACATTCATGAATGTCACTGACTGACTGCCTCGTTGGTCTAGTGGTCCGAATCGCGACTGCTACCCTAGAGGCCTTGGGTTCGATCCCCAGGTCGAGCAAAGTGTTATTGAGTTTTTCTATGAAATTCTCAGTAGCAGCTCGGAGTCTGGATTTGTGCCCGGTGAATGGCAATAGGCTCGCCCCCTATTACATGGGACCCAAACATACTGGCGAACTGTGGGTGTACATTAAGTACACCTCTGCCTAACCCTTCGGGGAATACAGGCGTGATGGTATGTATGTATGTATGTATGTATGAATGTCACTCGTGTCTGACGGACGCGTCACGTACGAGTAACGCACGGCGATACGTGGCGACGCGCGATTCCACATTTGCATGACAGTTACATTTTATACACGAGCCATAAGATGTCAATGAGGTAACAATGTCGATGATCCGGTTCATAGTTACAGCCTGTTTTGTGACATGAGTGCAGAGTAATGCGTAATGTGTTTGCTAACGAGGCCCGTGTTTGGTCGGCAGCCGTAGACTTCTTCAACCAGATCAACATGCTGTACGGCACTATCACGGAGTTCTGCACGGAGGAGTCGTGCGCCGTGATGTCGGCGGGGCCCAAGTACGAGTACCACTGGGCGGACGGGCAAACCGTCAAAAAGCCCATCAAGTGCTCTGCGCCCAAGTACATCGACTACCTCATGACCTGGGCGCAAGACCAGCTCGACGACGAAACACTCTTCCCCTCTAAAATTGGTAAGCAAATATCTTTTAAAGTCGGCTTCATTGATACCTAGGTACTTACATCGTAGAAATTAGTAGTATTTTGTCATGACGTTACACCTACATAATGTGATTTGACATTTGGTTATTGTTTTTTCCTGATCATTATTAAGAACACTATTAGGGACGAGATAATAGCTACGGAGATCAACAGATTGCAAGGTTAATTAGGCTGCGCCACCCACTATCAGTTCATGGCTCATCTATGTAGGGGTAACCTTAATGTGCCTCAGAGAGTACGAGAACACACCTATGACAAATGTTAGTGGTAGTTTGAAGCCCAAATAACTTGACAACCAGTCTACTCTTGAAATCGGCATTGCCTCATGGTAATGTCTCCTGGCAGTCGTGTGTAAAATACTGACCCCAAAACAGGTGGAAAAAAGGATAACAAGTAGTACCTTGTCTGTATCTGTAATAATATGACTGCCAAGCCATGTCTTGCGTTCAAATCCAAGGCGCGAACCTGTGACCTGACGTAATCATGTTCGTATTTATAATTATTATCACTCGCTTAAACGGTGAAGGATAACATCGTGAGGAAAATAAATCGTGATAAGACGACGTACTACACGCCTGAGTGATTTCGTGGTGGACCGTACCCAGCAGTAGGACAGTACTTATATGGGTTGATGACGATGATGATGAACAAGTTGAAGGGCTTGTGTTCAGTGGTGACGTTATAACAAGTGTGCAGCCGTGCAAGATGGATGTGAATGTTGCAGGCGTGCCATTCCCCAAGAACTTCCTGGCGATGGCGAAGACGATCCTCAAGCGGCTGTTCCGGGTGTACGCGCACATCTACCACCAGCACTTCCCCGAGGTGGTGCAGCTCGGCGAGGAGGCTCACCTCAACACCTCCTTTAAGCACTTCATCTTCTTTGTGCAGGTCGGCAATCGGCATTCAAATAGTTTTATCCTATTTGGTATTCGGATTCGAATAATCACTACATAGTATAAAACAAAGTCGCTTTTTCTGTCCCTATGTCCCTTTTTATGCTTAAATCTTTGAAACTACGCAACGGATTTTGATGCGGTTTCTTTAATAGATAGAGTGATTCAAGAGGAAGGTTTATATGTATAATACATACATATTATAGTACAGAAAAGCCCTGAAACAACGCGGGCGAAGCCGTGGGCGGAAGGCTAGTAATCTATAAACCTAAGTAGTTATGTAGGTTCCTTCGGTGGTTTTGTTTCCAAATAACGTTTCCAGAAAGAAAGTAAACGAATGTAGGTAATTCTTGACGTTTTTACGAAGTTTCAACCGGCTTCACATTTTTAAGGTGTTCCTGTTGTTTGTTTAATTAAAACAACCAGTGCCAACTCGATCATTCATACAAGCACCAATATTTTTTTTATTAAATACTTACATTAAAAAGCGGCGGTAGCCTAATGGCTAGGGCGTCGGACTTGAAATCATGTTATTGCCAGTTCGAACCCCACCCATTGCACTACCGACGTGAACCCACTCGTAATACAAGCATTTAGTTTAGTACGAGGGGTTAACAGGAATACTAGTAATGTGTGACCTAAATAGCGATTAAGCTTTTGTTTTAAAAAACATACTGTCAGTGTCCAACCATTGTCCGTCGCGTTTTTGTAGTCATTCGAATTTGGTCGGATAACCAGCCGTTATTTACATGTTTTGTTTATTGTTAATATATAATTAGATAATGCGAAACATTCCAAGCTGAATATTTTCAATATACCTATATTTTTGAAGAAACGTACAAATTTTTGGTTTACTCCTACATGTTGGGTTGAGCCGGTTTATGTTATGAAACCGTCTTTTCGACTTTTAGCAATATTATTCAATAACGCATGCATATGTACGCTTTTAAAACTTTATATGGATAATATAAGCATAGTGTAATGAAATCTATAGGCGCACTCCTTTGTCGGGGTCGAAATGCCGACAATCGTCTAGACATTGAAAATAGCTTAGGGTTGTCACAAAAAATATTTTTCAAGGACTTTTACTTTTTAACCCCCTACGCAAAAACGACGAGGTGTTATAAGTTTGACGTGTCTGTGTGTGTGTCTGTCTGTGCCATCGTAGCTCCCGAACGGATGAACCGATTTGATTTAGTTTTTTTTGTTTGAAAGGTGATTTACAGGTGATAATGATTGTAAGTTCAAAAGTAATCTATGTGTTAGTAGTATTACCTTCACGATTTATTGTTTATTCTTCGCGACAGGCCCAAGTGATTAAATAAAACGGGGTTTAAAATCTCCAGTTTATTTATATCTTTAGAGAGACATTTATTGTTTGATGATTTTAATTTTCGGTTGTTAAATTTCACAATATAGGTAATTGATTCTCATCCTCACATACAAACCAATTAAAAATTGCAATGAAAAGCAAACACGGTGGTGAAAATTTAATTTGAATTATGCGATTATTATTAGCTTTCTTCAATGTTGTCCCCTACGAACGTGGGAAATGAATAGTTAAGTCTATTTTAATTCTCATTCTGTTGATAGTAATAAGATTTATTATGGCATGCGGGAGATTTTCAAGTTAAGACTTGTGATCGTTACTCCGATTTATTTAGAACTGTTTGAATGTTAGAATATACAGATAATGTAGAAAAGTAAAAATGCTCATATAAAACCTCAAGTAGTTTTTAAACATTCCGCCCACCAAGAACTAAGTTCTTTACACAATGTAAAGTTATGAAATCTATGGGCGGATAGTGAACGTGAAATAGTGGACTGTATAACGAATTAAGTATTAAATTTCAATAAAGTAGGTGTTAAATGCACATGTTTTCTAATATAAACTTAAATGTTTGAAGTACAGTAAAGATAAAGTATAAAAACACAAGTTACTAAAATCAACACACCATGAGAATGTAAAAAGAATCTAAATATTTCTGGTTTGATAATTAAACATATAATATACCTACATCTTTACTAGCACAGTATGCATATTTTGCTAAGTGGGCGTTAAATATACCATTCTTACATATTATTACTGTACCTACTCGGTTTATGTTAACTATAATCCTCATCAGCGAAGTTTATCAAAGGTTCACCAATAAGAAAATGACCTGGTGTAAGAGGAAGAGGGTCGTCTGACTTATCGCTAATAGCAGTAATTGGTCCGGTTTAAACAACTTTCTACCTGTGCTAATACTGCAGACAGCTCCTCGTATGTAAGTTTCGTATTAAATTACTCATTGTTCGTCGTAAACTCGAAAACTTAGCCCATATGATTTCTTCATTGATATTACGAATGTAAATGTAATGTAGTAAATGTTTTAATTTTCTCTTCTTCTCTGTGTCTTCGATGATAAAATCGGTCTCAAAGTCTTTCACTCCTTTTGTTAGCCATTTTGGCCTTCTCCACCATAAATAATTATTAATAAACATACCATCACGCCTGTATTCCCCGAAGGGTTAGGCAGAGGTGTACTAATGTACACCCACATTTCGCCGGTATGTTTAGGTCCCATGTAATAGGGGGCGAGCCTATTGCCATTAACCGGGCACAAATACAGACTCCGAGCTGCTACTGGGAATTTCATAGAAAAACCCAATAACACTTTGCTCGACCTGGGGATCGAACCCAGGACCTCTAGCGTAGCAGTCGCGCTTAGGACCACTAGACTAATGAGGCAGTCATTATTAATAAATTCTCTAGAAATTAATCCTCTTGAAGCGTGATCAGCTGGATATACTAAAGGTAAAGGGAAACGTGCTATATCTGACACTACTTGTCGTATTGTGTAGTCTTCTTCTTGCTCAGGTATAATAAGGATATATTCAAAGTTGTCTGAGTCTCCATTCCAACTTACGCCAAGAACTTTCATCACATCTTTGATTTTAACTTTAGTTGTTGAATCCTTCTCATTCTCTTTTATACCAGACTCGGCAGTCATTGTACCGATAGTTGTGACCGCCAATGGTTTAATAGCCAAGAGCCTCGACTCACACCTGCGGAGGCTCTCGTTAAGCAGCTGGGTCAAGGGCGTGATACAGAGAGCGGTACTCCTAGATACGGCGCGTATTGTTAGGAGGTTCCTCTCTTTGGGGCCCTGACCACCGGTAGCTTGGACCCTGTTCCTGATACCGGTGGATGACTATTTTTTATATTTTTAAATGTTTTTATATAATTTGTAAAAATATTTAAAAATTTAAACTAATATGTTGAAAAATAAATGGAAGATAATAATAATATCTCAGAAACCTTCAGACGCACAAATTATATTTTCGGCGTACATTTTTGCACAAATATAAGCTCTCTGTTCATGTAAGGAATCGTATTTTTTTTTTCAAAACGACAAGGCACAATTTTTTATTTGGCGCACATTTACAGCAGATCACGCGCTATTTTAATTATACATATCACTCTAGGACTCTAGTGCACAAACACCCCGACCCGAAACTACTTTCTGCAGACCAGCAGCCATTTGCTCGGCTTCTATATTAATCGAGCCTTCGAGTTATCATTGATATTATTGTGCAGGAATTCAACCTCATCGAACGACGGGAGTTGGCGCCGCTGCAGGAGCTGATCGAGAAGCTTACCGCTAAGGAGGCGCGATGAGGCGGAGCGCCGCAAGCCCCGCCCCTCCCGCCCCGCCTCACCTGCCCCGCTCCCTCTTCGCCCTGCCCTCGTCCCTCCGCAGTATTCCCCTGCCCCACATGACGGTCGCCGGCGCTGGGCACTACTCGGCACTGGTTCGTGGCGGCAGCTGGTGGTGCTATTAACACTTGTTTCTGTTTATTTTGTACGTTTTTCCGGGCATTGCAAAACACTCGCGTTGTGGTTATATTTCCTATTTGAAATATTGTTTCACAAATATTCTTACGACTGTCGAAACAGCGCGAATACTTAACGAAGCTAGTGTACTCCTAGCTCCTAGCATAACGACTCGTTACTTGGGTTCTACTGTGACCTCATTTACAGCTGCTAACAAAAGCATGACCAGACCACATGAGAAACTAGCTAAGCTGCCACAACAACGGCTCTCCTTGAATTAATTTTGTTTAATAATTTAATCCCTAACCCACATATTAAATTGTTTAAAAGGACAAAAGCTGGGTACACTCCCTATCCAAGATACGAAAATATAAAATGCAAACAAAAAACCAATAGAAGCCAAATATTGTTGGGCCGCTTTTTAAAGAAAAAGTGCAGATATTGCTTGGCCCAGGTTTACTCATTTCACAAATAATTACAAAAAACTAGTAACAAAGAGAATAACTAATAACGAATAAGGTGTAACGTCAACAAGTTAAGCAAGAGTAAAAATCATGGCGGATAGCATCCGACCAAATTAAACAATACTTGTTCCAATATAAAAAAGTCAATGTAACTGTACACTGAATTGTTAGCATAAATATACAATAAAGTAAGATTTGGAATCATAAACTTTTTAGGTTCTTTATGTAGGTGGCATTTCTAATAATTTATTAAATAAATGTTGATATTACGGTTTATCGTTGTAAAAACGACACCCTAAGAATCTTATTTACTATTTGTTTATATTTTATTTTTTTCGTATCTGATATGGTATAGAACTTGATGCAAATTGGCAGGTCCCGTGACGAGATGAGGCGACTACTACAGCTTTGATAATATACATAACTGTTCCTTCCGTAGTTATCAGCCTTGCCAAAAGGTGATGCGCAGGTAATACACATAAGAAAGTATTATTGTCCAAAAATAACAAAAGATTTTAGGAAAATAATGATGAATACGAAATAAGTATGTACGACCGCGACCCCAAAACTGTCTGCATAGTTTGTACCGTAAAATTGACCATGTGGGCAATATTGTTGGTATTTGTACATTTATGTTATCCTTATTTATTAGAACCTTAGGTACTTTAATCTTAGTCCTGTGACTCATAGTCTGGAAATAACTTATCCTCTAAAATAAATTAACATTGAGATGCTAGTATAATAATCTAAAAAATGTTTGTGATACAGTCATAGCTGGTTGACTCAAATTTAACATAAGGTTTGCCACCCGCTGCCAGGCTATCTATATACATATGCGCAATGTATATATAAAGAAAAAAAAAACCAATTGGTTTATTATGAATGAGTAGGGTCGCTTGCAAACGACATGCATCGCATTCTATACAAAGCTTTTAGTATAGAGCCGTGCAAACATCTTCAGGAAAGATAGAACGACACGGCCGTCTATTTATTTAGGACGATTGCGGCTCACTGGTAAGCCACCGTTCGCACGGGTTTTTTTTTTATTTGCTGCTAAAAATGACAGTGCCATTAAAATTTAGCGCGGCGGCTCAGACTAACTCTACACTAAACTCAAGTCGAAGGTCTGTTCTTACTAATTGTTAAAAAAGCGCTCCTGCGAACGTACTATACCTGTGCAGGGATAGGTATAGCGCCGCCGAGCCACATTAGGCCTTCCTATACAATAAGTTTATATAGAGATGCAATATATCTTTAAAAAAATATTTAGATTTGATACATGAACTATAAAATGTAGTATCCTATGCTACAGTTGATTTGGTAAAAAAATGATTATAGTTTGAATGTAACGATGTGAGCGGCGCCGCTCACACGCTCTCATCAGGTCTGTGCTATTCGACAACTATTTATTTTCGGTGATAGGACTAACGGTATTCCTGTCTGGAGTATTTATTATTAAATCCTGTTATTGTGTACGAATCCCTTATGATCTATCGTTTAATGCAATGATAATCTCTTGTAGGATTAATATAAGTAATATAGATATATTTTGTGCATTTAATATATTTTGATTTCGTGTTCAATCATATCGATCTGTATTGTGACTGACAAGTGATGTATTTAATTTAAAATTAGACAATTTCTTAATAAAAAATAAGTTTTCATAATAATCATTGTTTTTTTACATATAAAATCAATTTGATTGCTGGTGACGTAAAAGTCCAAGTAATTGGCCGTCGAAGGTTTTGGTTAAAATAGTGGATTCTGTCAAAAAATACAATTTACACCACAAATCTCTTACGATAGCGATTTTTAAGCAAAAGTTTTAATACTCAATCGTGAATAAGTTATTATTGAGGTCGCAATTTCTACTGCCATGTACCTGGAGTGTGTTATAGCCGAATAAATTGCGAAAAACCAAGAAAAACATAAATGTTGCGCTCAATGCCGACGCTTTAGCCTTAACATTAACGTAATGGAACAGTTTAATAATAAAATCACTTAAGACAACAATATTGGTTACATCTGAGTACGCTACTCTGACTTAAGATGCAGGTGGAACAGGAGCTTTTAATTAATAGTCTCGAAAACTCCAAGTTGCAAACATCACAAAAAGTTCAAGCAGCAAGATAATCAAGTCTCAAAACATCCAAGTCTCCTATTATTAAATTTGTTGTATGAGTGGATGTGAAGTGTGATATTGTAATAAAAGTCACGCATTCTAAAAAGCTGTGTTGGATTCTGATTTCTATTTCTATGTATCTAAAACAAATTTTATGTACAATAATTTTACTGAAAATTATTGTTGTATGGAGACAATCAGAGCTAATTCACTGACGTCCGCACAAGTAGCTGGTAACCGACACAATAGATTTTGCAGTGTCTATTATATGGAACTTGACGTGCACCTTTTTTTTTACTTATTTCAGGCAATAATTTTTATATTGAAATTTGTCAGAGAACATGCAAAGGAAATCATTGGCGTATTTAATCGCTATTTAATTATAATACATTATATCAATTCAATCATTCGATTAAAACCATATTGATAGTCAGGAGGTACTCTGGTAGAGTATGTTTCTCTAAAGAACGTCAAGTGGTGACGACAAAGTTCACAGCGGTAGACAGGGATACGCAATGTTCGGCCACGGGCGGCGGGGACAGCTAGTCACCGGCTACGGGCGGCGGGGCCAGCTAGTCACCGGCCACGGGCGGCGGGGCCAGCTAGTCACCGGCCACGGGCGGCGGGGCCAGCTAGTCACCGGCCACGGGCGGCGGGGACAGCTAGTCACCGGCCACGGGCGGCGGGGACAGCTAGTCACCGGCCACGGGCGGCGGGGACAGCTAGTCACCGGCCACGGGCGGCGGGGACAGCTAGTCACCGGCCACGGGCGGCGGGGACAGCTAGTCACCGGCCACGGGCGGCGGGGACAGCTAGTCACCGGCCACGGGCGGCGGCGGCGGGGGCGGCGCGAGGAAGGCGGGCGGCGGAGCGCCCCAGGGCGGTGGGTTGAACCCGCCGCGCCAACCCATACCCATCATACCTGTACACACCAGCATGAAAATTACAATCGCCCATGTGCTGTTCAGTCAAAGATAGCAGAACGATTTTTAAACAAAACTTTTAGTGATTTAGTAATCAGTTGTGAATAAGTTATTGTTTATGTCGCAATTTCTACTGCTATATACCTACCTAGAATGTGTTATACACGAACATGTGGCAACATTGAGTGTTCAATTGCGTTTAGTATCCGACTTCTGTAGTGTTTAAGAAATGTTTTATTTTCAAAGTATTTAATCAAAAAAATATCAGTTAATTAATTATTCAGTGGGACAGTAACGGCTAGGGGAAAAAAATATTATATTAAAAAACATTACCTAATTATAAAATAGGATTTTAAAAACTTAATACAAAATAATATCAGGCTAAATGATATTATGGTTCTTTGAATGTAATATTAAACTCTGCTAATCAAATGAATGTATCAAAACGTATTTGTTGTTATAGTAATAAATTAATAATATCATCTATTCAAAATGTAAAGCTTAGGGTCAGTTCACACAGTGATGCGACGCGACGATGCTTGAAGACGCAGCGGACGGACAACGATGGAGACAAATTGCCGCGGCGCCGGCGGCCTCAGGCCGCGGCTCGCGGCTTCGCGAATCGAGACAAAGATACGCATTTTATTGTGATAATTCGAAAATGTTCTGATTATATTCTGAAACCAACCCATTGCACAACCGATGAGTGCGGTGGGTTAACAAGAATACTAGTTATGTATAACCCAAATTACAAATAAGCCTTTTATCTTAAAAAGTTCGGACGTTGTCGCGTCACGCCATGTTTCGGTGTGAACTGACCCTAAGATAAATTCAAAAATATATTATTTTATGAGAACTGATACTGACCGGGCGGCGGCGGCGGCATGTGAGGCACATTGGGCGGAGGCCCATCTTGCCGTCACCCTGCAAGTGTACACAACACGTTACTATACTACTCACCAGATTACACGGAATGCATAGGACAAGTGATGTCTAAGGCATCACTACAAAAAAATATCAATGAATTGTATGCGCAATTATTAGGTTGTGCAAG
>OY292523.1:14901895-15164968 GCA_958496365.1 Subacronicta megacephala | reverse complement strand
CGGCGCCGCCAGCTGCAGCACCGCCGCCCGCGCCGCGCCCGCCACCGCGCCAGGGTGCTTCTCCAATTCCTTTATAGTGAACACTGACCAAACAAATTTAAAAGCTTCTTTTTTGTAAGGTCAGCTACAAGAACCTATTTAATTAATTGGATGCTTCTAACTTCAGGGTAGCTGAAATGACCACTGTAGATAGGTACAATAAGAAAGAAAAGAAAAGAAAAAGGTTTTATTCTCGCACAAAATGACGCACGACACTTGGACTAAAAGCCAATGTGTCAGAAAAACTAAAAAAAATAAAGTACAAAACATTGACTGGTAAGTTTAGGTATTCTGCTAAGATTTAACACGATGAATCGTATAAAAATTCATCAAAATGTCGCTATTTTAGCCCCGCAATCTCTTTGGCACTAACACCAATGACCCAAATTAACTATAATTAAATACCTGTAACCATCATTTAATACACGTAGGTAAGATTTCAGCTAAGATTTCTATTGTAATGTGGATGAGCTAACCTACAAGTAGGGTTACACCACGGAGGAGCTCCTCCGTGGGTTACACACACAAATTCTTACATGCAAACGTTCGAAAAAAACAATTTTAAATGGAACCAACCGTCGCATTGCATTTCATAATGTACCTTGATCGCAGTCGTCTTCGAAGGTCCTCCAGCAGACGCGCTCGAGGTCGTTGGGGTCGAGGTAGTGGCGCATGACGCACAGCTGCTCCTGGTGCGACAGCACGCTGCTCAGGCCCATGGCGTCCAGCGCGCGCCGGAACTGCTGCGGCGCGATGCGGCCGCTGTTCAGTGGGTCATAGTCCTAACAGTACCAAATAATTCACGAGTGATCACTGGTAACTTATAAAGACGTATTAAAATTTGTGGATTTACGCGGCAACGGTGACGTGGAAACTTTATTTTCCAGCAAGTTCTAGGTAATGCCACAATATAATACATACTTATATTGTGGTAATGCGCTGTGGCGTTACTAGTTGGTTGGTGATTATAATTTATTAAGACGTATCTACAAGATATTCGTCCGTCAATCCTATGCCTGAGAGCAAGTAAAGCCGTCAGTTTCCGCTATCTTACAAACCCTTGAATATACTTATTTGGTGGTAGTTTAAAGTCCAAATTATAATGACAAGCAGTCTAAACATACCATCACGCCTGTATTCCCCGAAGGGTTAGGCAGAGGTAAACCCACACTTCGCCGGTATGTTTAGGTCCCGTGTAATAGGGGGCGAGCCTATTGCCATTAACCGGGCACAAATCCAGACTCCGTGTTGCTACTGGGAATTTCATAGAAATAACACTGCTCGACCTGGGGATCGAACCCAAGACCTCTAGCGTAGCAGTCGCGCTTAGGACTACTAGACTAATGAGGCAGTCTGCCAAACCAAGTCTGACAAGCAGTCTATCCATAAGATATCGTTAGTGTTTAGAAATTGGGTTTTAGGCAGTGATGGCAGTTGTCACGGCGTATCTGGTTATACTGGAAGCCGAGTCCAACATAATCGGGAAAAGATTAGGGTGACGACACCAGGTACGTCCTCCATGCATCCTCTTTTATTGGTTTTTACGACTTTTCCACTTACCCTCAGGAATTCGGATACCCTTATGCGCCTCTGCATCACGAACTCCTGGATCCTAAGCATGATGTCAATGAGTTGTCGTGGAGGTCTTGGCTGCGCCAGTGCAGGGTGAAACACTTCCGAGGCCCCCAGCGGCGCCGTGGACAGCCCGGCGTCCAGCTCGGGCCGCACCAGCTTTGGTAACGTTGTGTCGATTACTGCGTTCGGGTTAAGGTACTCCTACATAGCACATCAATAGTTATCAGTATTATATACCTAATGTACCTTGTGGTAAGTGAATGGTCTACGGTTTTAAGTCTTTCATCAATATTTAAAAGTGAATAAATGTAAAATAAAAATACATACAAGAGAAATCATAACTCCAAAATGCTCGCCAGATGTGTACTATGTTTCACATTGGGTACATAAGTAGTAGCTACCTAAGCATAGTTATGGAACCTCATTGCTGAAGGTGTTAGTGCTAACCTTTTTCTACTGCAATGCTAATGGCCTCGAAAACCCTTAAATTTAACCGAAATATATTAAAAATAAATTCGGAAAAGCAGCATCACCAAACTGCGACATTACCGGGCCGAGTCCCTGTATGCCGTACTTCTTGACGTCATCGACTGCTTTCAGGAAATCCACGTAGTCGATGGTATATGAATCCTTAATGAACTTGCGCACGAGCAAGTTGAAGTCCTCCGCTGTCACGATCACGCCGATGTAGTTCAGGATGCGCGCGAAGTGGGCGAACGTTATTCTACCGTCATTTTTGGCAACCTGGTGGATGAACTGGTTTTTAAACCTTGCCATATTGAGCGCGTATTGTATCATTTTCTTAAATCGCAATTAGCCTATTATATAAACCGTCACTGAATACTTCAGCAACTGAAGTTGTATTCTCAATTCGAGTGTATGTGAGTAACTCTCAACTACTACTACTCGTATCTACTCAACTCTCTAGCGCTCTGTCTGAGATAGAGTGATAAGTTGTTCCGTACTAGATTTTCAACCAACAAAAAAGACGAGAAAGAGATGGTGACCACAAGTGAGCAGTAAGTAATAGATTATAATTACAAACAGTTACGGTCTAGTTGATGGCACAGTAATAACGCACCAACTCATAGTCTTGGAAATAGGGCTTCAGGGGCAGGTCCCTTGCAGCTATGGTGGCCAGCAGGCAGCAGAGGCGGCGGATCTGCCACTGGTCCAGCTTGTGGCACTCCGGCTCAGGAGGCGGCGGGCACGCCTCCAGGATGCAGTCCGCTGATGTCTTGTCACGGCCGCCCGTGTCTAGATCAATGAATGGCATAGTGGGTATGTCATTAAATATGTGGGTATGTCATTAGTATGTCCAATACGGTGGACGGTAGAGGTATTGTGTTCAAGGTTGGTTTAGAGCATATAGCAAAAACCCCAAGAAATCCACATGGACAGCACATTAGTCTAGTGGTTACAAGCGAGGTTGCTACGTTAGAGGTCCTGGGTTCGATCCCCAGGTCGAGCAGTGTTATTGGGTTTTTCCATGAAATTCTTATTAGCAGCTCGGAGTCTGGATTTGTGCCCGGTTAAAGGGCCCCTTATTACGTGGGACCTAAACACACTGGCGAAGTGTGGGTGCACATTAGTACACCTCTGCCTAATGGACTCTTCGGGGAATGCAGGCGTGAAGGTATTAAATCTAGCAGAACTTACTGTGCATTCGTAGTTGATGGGGATAATAATTGCTTCTTTGAATAATTCGCTGTAAGTTTGGAAGGCGCGGCTATGTTATTATTGGGCTGATCAACAGATCTGTAAGGTAAGGCTGTGCCTGCCGTGGTAGGTCAGTGGATGGGTGACCATTCATCCATGCCGTTGGCAAAGTCTCACAACCAACTATAATAAACATGCAGGTTATCTATACTGCCGTCGTAACGAAAAAGGGCACAACTAACATTTTTTTTTTTTTTACAAAAAGTATAGTCGGATTGGACTTTTAATTCTGATTCCAAATATATATATAACTAAATTTAAAAAAATATATAGTTGTGCCCTTTTTCGTTACGATGGCAGTATATGTAGACCTTTCTTTCGTGGTTAAAGCTTAAGAGGTGATTACCTAAAGCTGGGATTAGTGCAGAGTGATTTAGATTTTTCGATTGTAGGCGTAGTGTGCCAATGCCTTCGCATTGAGGCATCGTATGCCTACTGGAAATTTGTAGCCATGTGTTACCTACTGAATGCTAATAATTTGCTGTGTGCGTGATCTTGCTGTCTCGTTTTGATCCCATGTTATGAACATTTTTTTGAGAATTTCTGCTAAGAAATAATTAATTACAGCTCTAAGTTTAAATCTTTGTCCGGTTAATGAAATGAAATGATATTTAATTTTATTTCTGTAAATAGATCTTTTAAAGACACTTTTACAAGTCGATTTTTTACATTTTTTTAACTAGATGGCGCTGACGTTTCTTCTCTGACGACCTCTGAGAAGAAACGTCGAAACTAACTCAGAGAATCATGGTCTCTTTTAAAGACTCTTTTTATTTAATAACTAGGGGAAATATAATAATAATAGGTACTGGGAAAATATCACCGGTGCACAACTTTCCGCTTCTGGGAATACTGACGTAATGTAACGTGTTATTTGTGTAATCTGCTGAGTCGGGTAGGATCAGTATCGCTGAGGAGGTCGATGCGCGCCTCTATTGATTGCATGACCTGGTTACTGTTCTAAATAAAACCATCCGTTTCGTACCTCAACACGTAATGCCTTGGCCTCGGACATAAAATGGAGAAACAGAGATGTTTATTCCAAAAGCTTCAGAAAAATAAATTGGAAATCTATGTAGGTAGGTACGAAATAATTGTCTGTTTTTAAGACTTAAACATTATAGGTATTTATAGGATTTTCTTCTAATAAAACTGCAAATATTTATGAGTAGGTAGTTTTTACAGAAAAAACAGTTTTTTTAAAATAAAATAATTCATATTTGTAATAGTTTATAATACGTTACTTTATAATATTACCTATTATTAGATAATAGTTGAGCACCTAAGATTAGTGAACAGGCTTGAAGACGAATCCTACTTCCTTTATCAATTCCTTCCCTAACCCATACATTCAAATTCCGCGCCTTGGTCGCCCATAAACCTACGCAAGCCACACTAACTCCCTCTCACGGCTATGGCGAGAACTGTTCAGTTGGCTGTCAAGTCTGTCATCGATTCAAAATCCGAAGCGGCCGCTCGCGAGTAAAATAAGAAATATTTTGGTGAAAAACTCTTTACAAGTGCAGCAAAGTGTACAAAGGTGGTGAGGTGAACCCAGTAAGTACCTAGACTAATCCATCTTCCTATTTCTCTCCAGTTTTCTGCCTGGGTCGAGTTGAGGGAATATCCTTAAAGTAAAGCTTAAACATAAATTTTGGTCCATTTCGAGCGCAGATACCTATGGTAATAACAGTGTGTAGCTAATCTCAGGTTCAATTTCGATCGAAAACTCTGAGAATTAGTCGTAAACTACATCTTTCATTGTAAAAGTATTAACCTTCCAAATAGTGGTGGTTATACAACCGGTAATACTATTCCGATTCACGAGTCATCTTTATTTAGTCGTATTACCTTCTACCGAATCGTTTCTTGGAAATCTTAGATACCTACAACTTTTATATTGAAAAATAACTATCGTATTTAGTTTATTTTATAATATTTACCTTATCAAAAGCCCTCACCACAATAAACACCTAATATTACCTTACCTATTATTATTTCACCTAAGTTGAGTGCAGTATATATTTTATCTAACCTACCTACTTATTTCATTAACTCGAGCAAATATGGAGGGAAGCAAACTTAAAATCCTTCAATCACAACGCGAATATGTCTTCCGAGCTATTCAAATCCTTTACGACTTATCTAACGAAATGGTTCAAGATCGTTCAAAGGTATCGGCGTTCAAGTCGAGATATACTCGAATACATTCAATTCGTGAAGAATTTGTTTCGTTGTGTAATGAAATACAAACCCTGGAGTTAGCAATAAAACCTGATGTGCAAATTGATCAACATGCCCTAAGTTCATTTGATGATTTGTATTACGCGGTAATCAACGCGGCTAGTGCTTTGTCGTCAAGCGCGAAGAACGGCAACGTCGCCGGTCCATCGACGGACGGCACGGGCAGCGCGTCGCTCGCCCCGCTTGCTTCCGGTTCCGACCTCACGTATAATGGGAAATCTGCATTTAATGCGCGTTTACCGAAACTTGAGTTACCCAAATTCGATAGTAAATGTGAAAACTGGCAAACGTTTTATGATACGTTCACTAATTTAATTCACGAGAATAATTCTATTTCTCAAATAGAAAAATTCCATTACCTTGTCTCATGCTTACACGGACCCGCTTTATCCATTGTAAAAGGGGTTCCTATGACCGCGAATAATTATGAAGTGGTTTTCAATACCTTAGTTGAACGATATCAAAACAAACGGATTTTAACTTTAACATATTTAGATAAATTTTTAAATTGTCAAGCACTGAAATCGGGTAACTTCCAAGAATTGCAGGTTTTAACTAACGTGTTTTACGAATCATATCATGCACTCCAAGCTTTAAAGATTAATAACTTAGGCGATTTTATCTTATTTTACTTAGCCTCGCGTGCCCTAGATCAAGATACTCGCAAGCGATTTGAATCTCAGAACAGTTCAGAAATACCTACCTTTAGTGAACTATTGAAGTTTCTTCAAGACTACGTAAAGATCTTAGAAACTAGTCAACTATCTTCAAATACTTTGAATCCCACCCGTACCTTTGTTGACGGGAAGAAAACATTGCCAGCAAATAATCGGCAGAATAGCAGCGGATCAAAACGCTCATCTTATCTTACCAAGGCTCAACCAACAACATCATTTAGTTGTTCGTGTTGTAGTGAAGCGCACTCCATCTATAAGTGCCCTACCTTTCAATCTTTAGACTCTCGTGCTAGACTCGCTTTAATTGAAAATAAAAATATGTGTACAAACTGTTTACGCACTAATCACGTCATAGATAAATGTTTTTCCAAAGTTTCTTGTACGTTATGCGGTTTACGTCATCATACCTTATTGCATACTGAACCATCAAACTCTAACGCTTCCACTCAAGCTATCTCAAGCGCTCACGTCGGAGGCAGTAGCGGCATTGTACTACTGGGTACGTGTCAGCTGCGCGTATGTAACTCTGCTGCCGGCACGCAGCGTACCGTGCGCGCGTTGGTTGACAGTGGCGCGCAGGATTGTTTTATCACTACGGCATGCGCCAAAACACTCGGATTAAATCTCCGCCGATGTAACTTTACCGTAGCCGGGATAGGACAAAACACCGTGTTTCAAGTCAAGGGTGTGACGGAATGCGTTTTAAGACCACTCGATAGTGCTGATCCGCAGTTTAACATCAAGCCCATAGTGTTAGATCATATAACCGCTCAGATGCCCAGCATTAAGATACCACCGATAGTTCGTGAACATTGCAAACATTTAATCTTAGCTGATCGCGATTACGATACTCCCGCTGAAGTCGACATACTAATAGGAGCCGAACTATTTCACGAAATTTATGATGGTCAGCGTATTAAGCTAGGGCCCGGCTTACCAGTCGCTCTGCATAGTATTTTTGGTTGGATACTTACCGGTGCAATCAATACTGAATTATCATTACCTCCAGCAACTACGTCATCTTTGGTAGCTGCTACATACAACCTCGATGAGCAGGTTAGGAAATTTTGGGAAGTCGAGGAACCAACGCGCGTACCTATTACCGCACCTGAAGATGATATCTGTGAGCGTTTGTACACTAATTTAACTTATCGAGAACCTAATGGCCGCTATGTCGTACCACTCCTCTTAAAGGATCGCGATCGCCCTTTAGGTGATTCATATAACAGTTCTTTGTCGCGTTTGACTCACCTTGAGAAAAAACTAAGCCGTCAAAGTCAACTTAAAACAGATTATGTTAACTTCATGCGCGAGTACGAAAGTTTGGATCATATGTATCCTGTATCTCAAACTAGCTCACAACTTGACAATCGTTATCTCATACCGCATCACTGCGTCCTTCGCCCAGAGAGCACAACCACTAAACTGCGCGTAGTGTTCGATGCAAGCTGCAAGACCACAAATGGTGTATCTTTAAACGACAATGTGTTTACTGGACCTAAGCTTCAAGTTGATATTGTTGATATAATAACTGGCTTTAGATTACATGCTGTAGTGTTTACCTGTGACATATCAAAGATGTATAGAGGAATTCTGGTTAGACCTGAGGATCGCCGCTATCAACACGTGCTCTGGCGGGAATCTCCTAGTGATCCAGTTCAAGAGTACGAACTCGCAACTGTCACGTACGGAGTCAGTAGTTCACCCTATCTTGCTATTCGTACCCTCCACCAACTAGCTTCCGATCATGGCGCTGAGTATCCACTCGCTGCTGAGGCTCTACGTCATGAAACTTTTGTTGATGACGTCACAACCGGTGCTCCCTCTTTACAAAAAGCTATTGAACTGAAAGATCAGTTAGTAAACTTATTGGGCTGTGCTCAGCTCGAGCTTCGCAAATGGAGCAGTAATTCCAGTTCTTTTCTTAACACCTTACCAGTAGACCATTGTCAAACTCCAAAATCTTTTTCAGAAGAAAGCAACAAATCTACCCTTAAAATCTTAGGAGTCCAATATGATCCTGTCGGTGATAACTTCACCTATTCTCAATCCCCAGTTGAAAGTACTGATGTCACCAAGCGTTCCATTTTATCCAGCGTGGCTCGTATATTTGATCCACTGGGGTGGCTTACACCTTTTATCCTAAAGGCCAAATTGCTCCTTCAAGATATATGGCGTCTTAATCTTTCCTGGGACGAACCTGTTCCCAGAGACATATCTCAAGACTGGCTAAATTTTATCTCAGATCTTCAAAACTTAAAACTTATAGAAATTCCTCGTCGAGTCATACCTCTACAGTCTAAAGAATTTCAACTTATTGGATTTTGTGATGGCTCCACTAAAGCCTATGGATGCTGTGTCTATCTCCGTGTAGCTACTCTTGAAGAAGTTCAAATTCACCTTCTCATTGCTAAGTCCAAAGTAGCCCCTTTAAAGGTTCTTACGGTTAATCGTTTGGAACTTTGCGGTGCGGTACTGCTTTCTAAAGTTGTTACTCGCTTTTACGCTTTGCTTAGCAAACAATTTTATCTTAATCAAACAGTGTTATTCTCGGATAGCTCAACAGTGTTGTCATGGTTGAACACTGAACCCCACAAACTTAAAACCTTTGTAGCCCATCGTGTGGTGCAAATTAACGACACTACCATTCCAACTGTGTGGCGACATGTTTCCACCCATGACAACCCCGCTGACATGTGTAGTCGTGGTTTATCCTGTTTGCAATTAGCTAGGTGTGATAGTTGGTGGTCAGGTCCACAGTGGCTGAGCAGGGACCCAACAAACTGGCCTGTGTCAGCTCATGAAGATCAGGGCAGCGTTAGTGAGCTCAAGTCATCGTCACACTTGTCTCATACCATTGTTATGAAACAAGAAGCTGACGTGCTTGACACCTTAATCGAACGATCCTCCTCTCTTTCACGTGTGGAAAGAGTAGTAGCTTGGATCTATCGTTTTATTAACAATGCCAAACTAAAACATTCTGAACGGAATCTAACACCTTTTCTGGCCTCCACGGAACTCCACCAATCTTTAGATTATTTAATTAAACACGTCCAGCATCAACATTTTAAAGACATCATAATCCTACTTAAATCTAACAAACCTCTTCCGAGGCATCTAATGAAACTCTCTCCATTTTTCGATTCCCACGAAATCTTGCGAGTGGGGGGACGACTTAAAAACGCAGACCTACCAGAACGTGTTAAACATCCATACCTCTTGCCAAAACTATCCCGTTTGAGTAGTCTTATGGTAAACCATTATCATGCAACTTACCTTCATTGTGGGCCCCGCCTACTTCAATCTTTAATTCAGCGTCAATATTGGATTCTTGGCATCCGAAATCTCATCAGATCTTTGTTATCTAGATGTATAACATGTTTTAAGGTAAAACCAATACCTCTTCAGCCCGTTATGGGTGACCTTCCACAGTCTCGACTGAAACCAGGTTACTGTTTTCAGACAGTTGGTATTGATTTTGGAGGACCATTTATGATTAAAGAATGTAAACGTCGCAATGCTAGATCTTATAAGGCATATTTGTGCCTAATCGTCTGCCATGCAGTCAAGGCCGTACATCTCGAGCTGGTCACTGAGTTAACCACCGAAGCCTTTATCGCGGCCTTAGACCGTTTTGTATCTAGACGAGGTCTTTGCCAATTCATAGTCACCGACGGAGGCACTAACTTTGTCGGTGCCAAGCGTTATTTGTCGGAAGTTTCTGAACTGCTTAAGAAAGAAAACATTAGTATTTCAAATCAACTTGCTTCCCGCGGTATTACGTGGAAGATCAATCCACCATCAGGTCCTCACTTCGGAGGCATTTTTGAAAGTGGTATAAAATCCACCAAATATCATTTAAAACGGATCATCGGATCTCAAATTCTCACATTTGAAGAATTTTATACTATCCTGACAAAGGTCGAAGCCATGCTAAATTCGAGACCCTTAGTTGAATTATCTTCCGATCCCTGCGAGGTTGACGCTCTTACAGCTGGTCATTTCCTCATAGGTCGACCGCTAGTATCATTACCTGAACCGGTCTATACCGAAACCGAAACTCTGCGAACTCGTTGGCAGCTTCTCCAGAGATTATCTCAAAGTTTCTGGCGAACTTGGCAAAGAGATTATTTGCACACATTGCAACAAAGAAAGAAATGGTTTAAATCCGGTAACAGTAACCCGAAACTGAACGATCTTGTAACTATCTACGAACCTAATTTACCAGCTAATGAATGGCGGTTAGGGCGTATAGTACAGCTTCACCCGGGTAAAGACGACATTATTCGCGTTGTGACAGTTAAAACATCTAAAGGTTTGCTTCGTAGGCCCGCTGTCAAAATTTGCCCGCTTCCAATAGATAATAATAATAATTAATCTTATAACATACCTACTTCTATTCTATCTTATTCTACCACATCTTATTATCTGAGTAATATATATAAGTATAATATCCTTTCTAAAATTAACATTTTGATTTATATAGAGTATTAACCACTCACCCGATGACTCATGAATCTGCATAGTCGTAAATTCTAACTCTTAAATTTTATCTTATGAAATAACTGGTTTATTTCAAGTGGGGGGATATGAACAGGCTTGAAGACGAATCCTACTTCCTTTATCAATTCCTTCCCTAACCCATACATTCAAATTCCGCGCCTTGGTCGCCCATAAACCTACGCAAGCCACACTAACTCCCTCTCACGGCTATGGCGAGAACTGTTCAGTTGGCTGTCAAGTCTGTCATCGATTCAAAATCCGAAGCGGCCGCTCGCGAGTAAAATAAGAAATATTTTGGTGAAAAACTCTTTACAAGTGCAGCAAAGTGTACAAAGGTGGTGAGGTGAACCCAGTAAGTACCTAGACTAATCCATCTTCCTATTTCTCTCCAGTTTTCTGCCTGGGTCGAGTTGAGGGAATATCCTTAAAGTAAAGCTTAAACAATTAGTATTATTTTTATAAACCTGTTAGTATTTTCTTTCCAAATATCTTTTCTTAACTTTATTTCTAAATTCCTTTTTGAGCAGTGTTTCTCAACCTTTTAAGATCACAATTTTAAAAGTAAAATAAGCAGTGTAAATCTAAAATAACATCAAAACATTTTACCTACATAAGTAAAAGATTTAAATGTTACGCGGACCATTTAAAGCTCTTGTGGACCACTGTTTGGGAACCACGGGTTTAGAACTAAAACTAGTCACATTAAAACATGAACGTGTGTGATCCAACATACAACATGTGCCTACCTAGCATATACAGAGACAGCGAGACTCAGAGGGAGATGTTGCACAACACTTTGAGCAAACGAAACGAAATCAAACAAATTTATATTTTTGACATTTTACTTACAAAGTAGCAAAAATAAAATAGCTATGAAACACGGACACGGCTGTGTAGTGAACGCACAAGGCTAGGTAGCTCTCAATCGAGTGTCAAAGTAGTTGGACCACATCTGGCTCTCTGAAAGCACAAAGTTCTCACATACATTTCGGAGCTATCACACACACAAAAATCAATCAACAATTATTTCACTCCTCTCCAAGAACAATAGGTGTACCTAGTTATTTTATATCTTTTATTGTTTCCGTATTTATAAATTCTAGGGGTTATAACTTATATAAATACTGCAAATATTTATGTGTAGGTATACTTAATCAAAATATATAAAAATCAATGCCACTTTTCGTTGTAATTTCATAACTCAAGGTCAAGAACGGGCTCACCTATCCAAACCAAATGTTTAGGGTTTGTTCGGACTATTTAGTAGATGGTTTATGTGAAGTTTGCACAAAATCGGTCGAGCGGTTCTTCATTTATCACATTTTTTTACATACATATTATTGTACAGGAAAGTCAAGAAAACACGCGGGCGAAGCCTTGGGCGGAAAACTAGTCTTATATATAAAATTTTTGTGTCACAATATATAATAGCATTACCATATTCCTCCGAAACGGCTTGACCGATTTTTATGAAATTTAATATGCATATTCAGTAGGTCCGAGAATTGGCTACTTTATATTTCTTACCCCTAAGTGTATAAGGGTTCTCCATCCCTAAGATTTTTGGACAATTTTTTTTGTTTTTATTTTTTTATAATGTGGCATTAAAAAATACATACACAAGAAACGTATACTCCACGCAGGCGAAGCTTTGCTTACGGCGTAAGGAGAATAATTAGGCGTTGACTGACTTGTAGTGTAGTACTCGCCTTACCTTTTATGTATTAAGCTTAGTGTAAGTTAATTAGTATCATAGTGTAATGAAATCTACTATGTTAGTATTATAAAGTCATTCGACCCAACAACACGTCTATTATTTGACACCTGCAACGCCCCACATTGCAGACTAGACAACTTAGATTAGATCATTCCCAAGAAAAAGGGTAAAGGGCCGAAGCACACTATACTTGAGAGTATGTACTAAAAACTGTGTCATATTAAATAAAAAAAGGGTTTCCTATAATATAACCCTGTTTTAGATTTTTTTGTCATAATCCAGCAGCGATGGAGTCTTGATTGATGGTGATAGTATATAACTATAATAATAATAAATTATATTTACATTACTATACCTATAGGTACCAAATAAATACGTGAACAAAAACATGATTATGAAATACTGACTTTTGCCTGTGGATTCGCTCACGTTAATAGTTTTTTAAGTATTATGCGAAAAGAAGTAGTCTAAAACCTTCTCCAGATTCTCGTCTATCTCTAGGTTCAGCGATCTAGACGTGAATTACTTACAAACAATCTCACTATCTCATTTATGCTTACTTACTTAGTTACGATATAGGTATATTCCAATACGTAGGAACATAATAATGTCTTTATAACTATTAACCCTTAATGTATGCAGTTGTTGCTTACCTTCACCATGTATGATCTGGCAGAGCTGATGGTACAGCACGCGGCCATCTTGGGCTCGGAAGTAGTCGGCAAGCTGTGCGATCTCCGAGTCTGACAGACCCACCACGGAGCGCAGTGGACCGGCCAAGATCGACACAAACTTGGACTCTGAAACCATCAGGCAATCATAGGGTAGGGTTAGAGATAAGTATAGATATTATATCGCCGTTGCGTACAGCGCCTCTAGCGGTCCAGTATGGTAGGTACTAAACTATAGTACCCACATGATACAGATACATTGTCAATGGATGCTGATGACTATTACGAGCATAAACTCCTGGTTGGGAGTAATGATGACTGAAGCACCGAGAAATGATGCTGGCTGCATACAGGTTGATCCTGTTTTCAATGAACTTAAAGTTAAAAACAAAGTTAAAACTCATGAAAATTATCGACTGTCACCCATGCTACATACATATTGTCACCTCTGCTCCAAAGGGGGTAGGCAGAGACTATAGATTTTCACTTGATGTATATACGATCCTGCCACATTACTTTCGCTTCACCTACATAACCTACCTCGATGTCACCCAGAAATGGTAGTTTATGGTTGTATGCGGTACCTGATATGAGGGAGTTGCCCTCAGGGTCGAGCGGCCGGTACCAGTCCCACAGGTTGAGCCCCACGCGGAACGCGGCCGCGCGGATCTTGTTGCACGTCTTCCATACGTCTGCTAACCGGATTATCTGTGAGGAAACACACCGTACTCTCACTTCTACTTCTACGCAGTGTCGGGTTGATGCTTCATGAAAAGTATCAATTCACTTTCGCTTCCTACCCAAAGCTTTGAGATAAAAGGCAGGCTTATATCCTAAGTTAGACCAGCGGTGAGATGGTCAGACGCCATAAAGAAGGCTGTTGGAGGTAGCATGTACCGGGCGGTCCATACTTCAAAAGTCTGCATAGCTTGGAGACGTGTCATATGTGGTCGCGATCCTCAGTAATGGGGGAACGACGAAGAAGAGGTAGCCTTTTCCGAGGACCAGTCTATCTCCATACCAAAATTAATCATAATTCGTTTAGGCGTGAAAACGTAACATACGGAAAGTATGGGAGTATAGAAGTATCAGAGCAAATAGGCCGCCCTATTTGCTCTACCGCTCCCTTCTTCGCATAAGTTCTCATTACGCTCTTTGAAATCTTCTGCCCGTATTCAGCATGCTATATACAAATTCAGGATTGCTTCATATATAGAACATAAATGGATCTATTAATTTACATGCTAAATCATAACTAAACATTTCTCCGTCGGCTGTAATCATGGTCATCAGGGACATTTAATTATAAAAAACTAAAAATATTCGACTTAAGTGTCTTTATGAGTATTGGCAGAGGTAAATATCAATTATCACATTTTTTATTGCATATGCCTACGAATGCTAAACATTTTATATAAGGATATAAAATATATCCTAATATGGTGTTGCAAACGGCCATAGCTTACCATCAGGCGAGCCGTATGATTGTTGCCGTTGCCTTGTTGCTTGTTAAGCCGTACCTTAGTGGTATAAAACTTCGTGTTTATTTGCTTCGGATATAAAAAGGAAGCTAGGCCCAGCCAGCTGGACAGTAACCGGGTGTTTACACTAGTACAGTTTGTTCGAAATAAGTAAGCCGATCGGAAGTTAGCCGTTCCGAACTACCGCGGTGATAAAATCGTATAATTAAATATCGAAATTAGTAAACAAAATAATTAGAAATGTGAAACATATATGACACTATAATAATTATTTTTACACCGACTCTTTCTATTAAAATTTGCCACTTGTAAACCACTTGCAGACAACTTCCGATCGGCTTACTTATTTCGAACAAACTGTAGTCTACTATACTCATCTTAGATGGAGAATATAACTGACGTCAGTATCATTTACTTTTCTATATCCAACCCGTAGATCCAACCTATATATTTTAGTTAACGCGAGATAGGATTTTGACATAAGGTCCATACATGTAATGTCATCCTATCTATAGTAAACACATTCTTCTGACAGAATTGTTATTGAAACCGGCTTTAGTTTGATAGATACTTGTCATCGTTAGTATAATGATTACTTACCGTGTCATGCATTTTAACAACCTAATTAGAGCCTAACCGAAGAGTAATTAAATGTGAAAATTGTGACCGCACGCATACCTACTTAATTTAGAAAAAATAACGTTTTTATCAATAATTTTGAATGATTTTGAAAAGAGACACCAAATTTAACATGTGACAGGTGACGTGCCGCATCTGTCTGTCAAGCTGCATCGTTTTTTTTTTCATTTTGAATTTCGAACTTTTTACTAAACTTGTAAAGAAGGCTGCAACGAGGAAAATTAAATAAGCATTAAAATGAAACCACGAAACATAATACTAACTATATTTAATAAACATGAGACTGGTTAGCAATTATGTTACTTAATTATAATCTTTGTGTGTTAGTGAATAAAACGCATTGAGATCAACTGCTACGAAAGTCTACGAATCATCATACTGCTACGCCAAACCGTTCGTAGCGGTTTGGCGTAGTAACTACGAATAGTGTTGAAGAGATCTTGCTACAATATTATTATCTTCTCTTATACGTATTTCTCGATTTGAGCAATTTAAATTGGTAATGACTAGACCACTAGTAATTATTTTTTATTTATGTAGTTCAAAATGGAAAACAATTATCTGCTTGCTATTGATCGAGAACAGTACACACTTAATTACATAAGAATTTCATCGTCTAAAGCTCCAGGTATCCCATAATAATAACAAGACCTGAAGGGTCTTCATTAGTCTTACTATTTCCAGTCAACAATCAATTTGTCAATGGGAGTATGTGTGGGTTACGCTTCCACCCCCCATTTTAGTTAGAAACGACATTTTTCCCAATAGATTATACATTGCTGAGTATATAAAGTACACGGAACATCGACGTAGTTGTTATAAAGTAATGTATTACATCATAGCGCTGAGTTCGAGAGTTGCAAATGTCGGTGTTATCACAGCACATGCGCGCGGAGTGGCTCTAGCGACCAATGACGTCAGAGGGATCGATCGTGAGGTCGCGGCGCGCCTCGGCACAGCTCCTCGGCTCCTGTCACCTCCGGAACACGTGAACAGCCCTGCGACGATGCGGCCCTCTATTATGTAAGGCCCCGCCACGTGCATTCATGTCTGGCAACCACCCATGTGCGGGCTAAGCTTCAGGACCAGGAATTGCCCTTCGCAGAAAACCTCCCTCCGATGGGGCGACAGTTGTCCTCCGCCGCAGATCATTAACACGTCAGGCTAGTGACAAAAACAGTGTTGTGTATATTTTTACTTACTATCGTGCGTTTTGATGGGACAAATGAGCGGAGTGACGTGCGCCGGCCGTTCATAGATTTTTATTGAAGAGAGGTGAGTATTCACACTTATTATTGTATACCTACATACATAATTACATATCCTATATATCCTATAGAGAATCGGTATCAGTGTAACAAAAGAAAAAAACAGGAAACAATAACTAATGTTGTAATTAACAAATAAAAACTCATTAAGGTAAAACTATACAACAAATTGAATAGTTTTTACTAAAAGCGTCGCGTAACGGCGTAAGATATATGTACTACCTTGTGTAGTCTTGCTGGCTGCAAGTCTCTTGTTTCAAGTCACAATACTATATAACTAGTCGAACCTTTTTTTCATAAGTAGATGATGCAAGACGTTGGTCTGAGTATGACTGTGGGTGCGATTTGAAGCGGGCACTGGCAGGTCGTGTAATTTATAAAAAAAAGAAAGAAATACTTAATTCTACGTTGATCAATCTGCGGTCTGCTAGGTTAAGTTGCGCTTACTGCAGTCAATATATAGATGGGTGGCGACTCTTAACACATCAAGACCCCTCCGTGCCTTAGGGAGCACGTTAAGCCGTCCTTATATGAAAACCTACGAGGATTGTAAGTGGTAGGCAGAAGACCTAAAGCCCGACTACCAGTATTTTCATATAATATCAGAATAGCCTGGAGATTGCAGCCGCTTTAATATTCAATTTCATATCTTGTTAGCCTCAAAGCTCATCCCAACATAGTTGTGAAAAGACCAGCTGTGATGATAAATGATGGTGTTAAGATAGGTATATTAAACTATAACTAATATTGAGCTGAAACTCGCCTAGCGTAATCCACATATTTTATACAATTAAATTGAAGTGTCTGTTTGTCGTGCAAGATAACAGCTTTATAGGTACTAAATTTATATGAAAGTATATATACACTTATATGGGTATTCCGGCTATTCTCCGAGACGGCTCGACCGATTTAGATGGGACTTTCACTGGTAGATTGCTAATGGAACACTTCATATCTTCAATTTTTTTAGTCTCGGACGGTTTACTTACCATGTTTTCCTTCACCGTTTTATACGAGCCCTTGTCTGGGTTCGAACCTGCATTTTTTTAACAAATCGTATGTTGTGGCACTTACCACCACCACCGCAGTGGTAGCATCCCAGACGGATTCTGGTGCAGAGTTGTATAAACATAATAATACATACTATCACGCCCGTATTCAGGGTTAGGCAGAGGTGTACCATCCCAAAAATGCTCATAATAATTTTATTCTAGGAGGAAGACTCATTCAAGATGATCAACATAGCGGGCGTGGTCTCCATCGTGCTGTTCTACGTGCTGATCCTGGCGGTGGGCATCTGGGCGGGGCGCAAGAAGCCAGCCGGCAATGACTCCGAGGAAGAGGTCATGCTGGCCGGCCGGTCCATCGGACTCTTCGTCGGAATATTCACTATGACCGGTAAGGGATCATCATCATCATCATCATATGAATCATCATCAACGAACGCCTTCTCCATAGACTTCCGCAACGATCGGTTATATGCCGCCAGCATCCAACGACTCCCAGCGACCTTAAGGTAAGGTAAGGGATGCTGGGGTTTATTTCCCTTTTTTATAACATAACACCACATACCATCACGCCTGTATTCCAAGTTAGGCAGATGTGCTCGTCTAGGTGCCATGTAATAGGGGGCGAGCTTATTGCCATTAATCGGGCACAAATCTAGACTCGAAGTTGCTACTGAGAATTGAATAGAAAAACCTAATATCACTTTGTTCGACCTATGGATCGGACCCGCATAGCAATTGCGCTGAGTCCAGGCCCTTTTTTATTTTAGGTAATAAGATAACATAACATACCATCAAGCCTGTATTCCTTGAAGGGTAGGCAGAGGTGTACTAATGGGACCTAAATATACCGGCGAAATGTGGGTGTATCATATTTTGCCGGTATGTTTAGGTCCCATGTAATAGGGGGCGAGCCTATTGCCATTAACCGAGCACTACGATGACAAACAAGTACCTATACGGGCAGCCTGAATCCTGATGGAAAGATGTTATACCAGTAGTATACCAACTCGTCGTCGCCGTCGTCTCGAAGCCTCAGTTTACGCCTCATAAGCTTATAATGTCATTGGCTGCATTACCCTTCAAATTGGACATAATAATGTTGCCAGTTTAATTTCACATAGTTTATGTATTTTGTGAAATTTAAGGCTTAAAGCAGAATATTTAATTTTGGTGAGATGAGATACAGTCTTGCACTAAGTATATATACACAGTTCACCGGAGCTTATCGAGCAAATAACCAAACTTCGACCTGCTACTGAGATTTCCTGATAGAAATAATCAATAACACTGCCCGGGCATCGTACCCTTGACCTCTCTCATAGCCGCGCTTAGGACCACTAGGCAAATGATGCAATTTAAATAAATAACACTCTGATTTGCTTAGGTTTATGTACCTATTTAAGAAAATATATAAATCTTCTTAATATGAAATGTAAGTATTCTATCCAAAACTACCTTGTTCCACTCACTGTGGAGTATTTAATTCCATCTTTTTTATTCAAAATTCTTGATTGTTCCTACTTGACCGGACAACTGTATCGTAATTTAACCTCATTGCATTAAACTACAGTACTTAAGTGGTTTCCTATTAGGATATAGTGATTATAGGCTTTTTCCTATACTTACTAGTTATATTGCAATCTATACCAAAACGAATGACTTAATTGTTATTCTAAATACAAAATCATTATCGGCTTATCAAAACGTCAAACGTGTTATGCGCTGTCTCCACTTGAACGCAAGTATCCACTATATATTATATAGGACATATTGTGAACTGAAAACCATAAGAGCAATATAATAGATACATAATTAAGTATAGATTGCAGCAAAAAGGATTTTTGCGATAGCATTGTAATTCTAAAATTGACTTAATCTTGATGTTTTTAAGTTGAGATTTCTTTAAATGGCAAATTATAATTTTCTATCGATAAATTGGGTTTTTACACTCAAATCAAGTGTTGAGAATTTCCCGCGTCACTCAAGTACCTACTTATCTTACTAACAATCGCGATAATACAAGTACTTGTCTTGAATTTAGATAGGTACCAATAAATAAGATAATTTCCTCAATCCTAGATTTTTTAATGGATCATAATTTATTAACTGTACATATTTAGATATATGTCGGAAAAATTTAATTTAATTTACAAGTTATTAAAGTGAAGGGAAAATTCGACTGCGGGCGGGATTGAAACTTGCGTCTACTTGTAAATAAGACTATGTGTCTAATGTTTAATTTATACTTTGATAGATTGACAGTTTCTAAACTCTTTCATTTATTCATTCTCTGTTTAGATCGATGTATTTTTACATGTCTCAATAAAATGGGGGGCTTGGCATCATTAATCATCATAATGATTAACCGCCAGCTGTCCGACCTCTGACCCGGTGAATAATGTTTGTCAGATATTTGATTTTAATCGATACTTCTTGAGACGTCAGTTGTTAAGGTTGATCGTTCGCCTAGCCCGTCAAATCTATACTAATATTATAAAGAGGTAAAACTTGTGAGGTAGTAAGGGGTAATCTCTGGGTAACCGATTCTTTCACCAATAGTAAGCTACATTATTCCTGAGTGACAAAGGCTAAGTATATATTATCCCGTAAAATGAAAAGAAATGGATAGGTCACACGGGCAAAGCCGCGGGCGGGAAGCTAGTTCAATATATTTTGCTTTTTCGCAAATTATAGGCCTATATAAAATATACATTATTAGTATATTACATTAGGTAGTACTTAATTGCGACACTTTACAAAATTTACGACTGAGAACACAACTTTGAAAGCGTTATCAAGCGAATTATAACTTGCCTAAACCTATACTAATTGCCATAATTCTCAATTTACACTAGCTACTATCTGGTATGATAACGATTATTAAGCAAAAGTTTTCATACTCAGTTGTAAATATTGTATAGATTTTGTCACAATTACCTACTCCTTATCTGCTATGAGCCTAGAATGTGCTAAATTTGTTTTTTTTTTTAAAAAAAGCTTACTAGTCATGTTGATCACACATTGCTAGTAATCTTGTTAACCCCTCGTGCTAAGCTAATTGCTTGTGTTACGAGTGGGTTCACGTCGGTAGTGCAATGGGTGAGGTTCGAACCGGCAACCACATGATCGCAAGTCCGACGCCCTAGCCATTAGGCTACCGCCGCTTCAATTAAGTATGTTGACTGCGGAATCTTTTCCCCAGTAATTTAATTGGTTTCATTACCCCATGAAAGAGATAAATAATATCTCTTCCGTGCATTACCCTAATCAGAGCACAATAACGCTGAGCACACTACTGCTTAGCTGCGGAATATTTGGTCATCCTATGTGGGTACCAAACCCGCATATACATGCCACTAGCACGTAGACATATACGTGCCAGTATGAATGTGTCGTCACGACCGGAGAAGTACTACCCTCCCGCATACTATGGACGTCAATTAGCAGTAGGTATACATACTGTTGCGTTTCGTACTGTGCGTGGAGCGACGAAGGCTGAATTCCTCCATCAGTCCCCTTCCCTTTTACTTAATAGGCTCGGCAACGCACCTGCAACTCCTTTGGTATTGTAGATTTCCATGGGCGGCGATGACTACTTACCATCCGGTGGCTCGCTTACTCGTTTGCCGATTTAACCCAAAACATTTTATTATTGTGTAACATTTTATTATTTTATTGTGGTAGGGCCACGCTGTTCACAGCATGAATGGGCCGGCTTGACCGGGGAAGTACCACACTCTCGCAGAAGACCGACGTCCGAGTAGTAGCGTTTCGTTACTGCGCTTTGTTCGGTGAGCGAGAGGGCCGGAGGCCCAATTCCTACCCAATCCCCTTTCTTCTCCGTTTCTCCTTCCCCTCCCTTTCCCTAAATAGTCTCGGCAACGCATCTGCAACTCCTTTGGTTTTGCAGATGTCCTTGGGCGGCGATGACTACTTACCATCAGGTAGCTCGCCTGCTCGTTTGCCGAGTTATCCCATAAAAAAAAAGCCAAAAAAATACAGGAAAAGTCGTTACTTAAAATATGTAAGTTTTTTTTTACTGTCATGTAACATAGAGGTTTGTTTCAGCGACATGGGTGGGCGGCGGCTACATCAACGGCACGGCGGAGGCCATCTATACGTCAGGGCTGGTCTGGTGCCAGGCGCCATTCGGATATGCACTTTCACTCGTCTTCGGTAAGTTTCCATTTAGAACCGAATTCGACTCGATATTTGTGCCGATTGCGAACCGATTTCGACGTTTCTTTTCTATCTAATACAGGCTAACTCGACAGACGTTGTCGAGTCAGTTAGTATCGGAAAAAGTAAAATGAATAAAATCAGTAAAATCGTTCTCGTGACTAAGGGAAATATGGATTCTTTTTTATGCCTTTATACATATAGATATAGTTCCTACGTCAGTTAAGTTGCTGTTATGAAGTAGATTTATACATGATGCTTGAAGTCTGTTATCTACTATATAAAAATAATTCGGGTTTTCCTTCCTGACGCTATAACTCCAGAACGCACGAACCGATTTCCACGGTTTTGCATTCGTTGGAAAGGTCTTGGGCTCCGTGCTATAAAAGCAAGTCCGAAAAAAAACACGGGCGAAGCCGTGGGCGGAAAGCTAGTCTTTTCTAAAAAGTTATTAATTGCTTTGGTATATACACGGCTACAGGTCAACCTATACGAATCCAGTTTAAGCTGATCTCGCATTGTCTAGGATATTCCTACAATAGGAACCCAGTGTCAACTGGTTTTGCATAGCTTGATGTATTCTGAGTGAAATTGGGGCATGAAATAATCGATAAATCTAATGAATTTATAGAATCAATAATTAATCCATGGTCAGTATGTCTGATTATCTGGACAGTCACACTCAAATAACTGTAACAACAGTTTTGTTACTGCTACATGAAAATTAAAAGAACTCCTTTACTCGACGTGGGAATCCAAATAAACAACTAATCAGGGTTTTTTATAAAGAAGTTGTTCATGGATGTATGTTTGTGCGCAGGGGGCATATTCTTCGCGAACCCGATGCGCAAGCAGGGGTACGTGACCATGCTGGACCCCCTGCAGGACTCGTTCGGCAGTCGCATGGGCGGGCTGCTGTTCCTGCCCGCCCTCTGCGGGGAGGTGTTCTGGGCGGCTGGCATCCTGGCAGCGCTTGGTAAGTCATTAAAACTTAAATGTGTTAATACTGACATCGCGTCGTTAAGTTACTCGGACAAAGCTTTAAAACAATAAACGTAACACACTTTTTAAAGCAAATGGAACGTTCTTTTTATGACTGTAAAGTAACGTTATCTAATTAAAGGGTAAAAAGTCAACATTAGTTTATGTTTAAAAAATGTTCTAGTTATGTCCGTAGCTCCCATACTATATCTTACATATTGCATTTGTTAAGCTGCTAAGTATGCCAGAGTAAATAATAAAATGAATGACTTACTGCGGGCAACACTGATGTACTGACTTATAGAAAAAAAAAGAAGACTATATTTTGAAGGAATACATATTTGTGTTCTAAATTCAAAACGTGAGCGTCCTTTTTTGGAACTTGTTATTTTATTTTGAGATTGTCGTTAAGATTAATTCATCCAAAGTGGCATTTTAATTTTTTTATAAAGAGGCGATACGTTTTGAGAAAGTTGGAGGAAAATTCTCGCTCCGAATATTAGATTTCGGTGACGTCACGCCGCACGCGTCAAGGTATTTCAATCCTCGTAATACATACATAAACGTCTATGTCTATCAACTTGAAAAGGAATCATGTTGTAGACATTTATAATAATATGGAGTTTTTTGTATAATGTCAAAACGGGAGTCCTTGTAAAGAATATCTAGAAAACGTATTATTTTATTTTATTCTTGCTACCGTGTAACGTGTATAATATAAAGTAACCGACAGCTTTACGATATTTACATGCAAAAGAGTTTATTTATGTATGGAGTTTCAATACTTTAACAGCGGCGGAGGGACAAATATCTATGGATAGACTTCCGAGCTAAAGATATAAAGTTTAGTTTATTTGTCAATATATAGTCCCATAAAAATAACACAAAAATATTCGAGGCTCGCGCACGGAGGGTTCCGTACCATTACGATTTATGACGAATTAAAAAAAAACTATTTACTAGATCTCGTCCAAACCAATTTTCGTTGGAAGTTTACATCATATATTTTTTTTTGTTTTATTGTTCTCTTATTTTAGAAGTTACATTACTAGATCTCGTTCAAACCAATTTTCAGTGGTAGTTTATAATGGTAATATACACCATATATTTTTTTTTGTTTTATCGTTCTCTTATTTTAGAAGTTACAGGGGGGGACACACATTTTACCACTTTGGATGTGTTTCTCGCGCAAACTATTCAGTTTAGAAAGAAACGATATTAGAAACCTCAATATCATTTTTGTAGACCTATCCATAGATACCCCACAAGTATGGGTTTGATTAAAAAAAAAAAATTCGAGTTTCAGTTCCAAGTATGGGGAACCCCTAAAATTTATTGTTTTTTTTTCTATTTTTGTGTGAAAATCTTAATGCGGTTCATAGAATACATCTACTTACCAAGTTTCAACAGTATAGTTATTATAGTTTCGAAAAAAAAAGGCTGTGACACGATCGGACAGACAGACAGACATGACGAATCTATAAGGGTTCCGTTTTTGCCATTTGGCTACGGAACCCTAAAAAGTTGGTGAATAACGTGAACGATATTTATTTGCACACATTGTTTTTAATTGCGCTTCTCTTTGTTTAGTGAGACTGAATAAACAAAAGCTTACCTATTTTAATTAAGTGAACAACTTACTCTTTAATAGATGGAATAATAAATTAAGGGGTGTTTATAACTAAAAAAACTTTAAGTGAAAAAGTTTTTCATAAAACAATTTTGATCCCGATTTGATTTGTCTTCTCTGTCTTCGAGTCCAACGCAAATTTATTTTCTGGATATAGATTTAACAAAGAGAGCCTCCTCGCGTTGCTAGTCTCGCGAGGTCCAGGACCTTAGGTTATACACACATACATACCTAATGCCTAGCGTATTACCTACCTTTATTAATTGAATTTTAGACAATACTTGAGCTACCTTGTCTAAAATAATATTTATTAAATAAAGGGTGTGTTCACATCTATCATCTGAACGCGCAAAGTTTGCGCATATTTCTCTTTATGTTCACCTCACACACAAACCTCAAAATAATTACTCGGCACAGACACATCACTTAGGTAGTACATTCGCTTCAACTAATTACTTAGCTCCAACTAGTAACGGTTGAATATGTTTCATATAACGTCCTAATACCTATTAGAGTGTGGACTTTGATGGTCTAATATAACTAGAAACTACGTTCATTAATGTTATGTTGTAGTTGTGTACCAATGAAACTGCTATTAGCAACGATCAATTATTTAATTCAGGTTAATGTGAGACTAATTGGAATATTCCAATATTTATGTACCTATATTTAGTTAATATGATATTGTGGAATACAAATAGGATGATATGAATATTAATATTAAAGTACGTTACGGTACGGTAAATATAGTACACACGGCTACAGGTATACAAATCCAGTTTAAGCTGAACTCGCATTGTATAGGCTTCCAATACAATTAGAGGCCAGAGCGTAAACTGGTTTAGTATAACTTGATGTGTAGCCGTGTGTACATAATACATCAATTGGTATTATTTATTAAATTTTCAGTTTGATTAAATATAATTTGCTACTTTGAACATGCTACTGCTATAACAAGCGGCTTATGGAAGTCGAAATTATATCAGCACATTAAAACTTGGAATAAATATCTAGAAAAACTGTAAAGAGCGCGTTGGTCGATTTGGGAACTAAACTCGAGACCCTATGCTCATTAGAAAGAAGAAAGAAAGAAAGAATTTATTCAGCCGCAGTGTAAAAAAGTACAATAGCCACGCTTGCGGCCACAAGAATAATAAGATGTACCACGACATTATAAATATGTAGATATAGTAACATAATAAAATTATATAATCAAAACTTGTGTCTGACAGGTGCACCGAATAATTAGATAGCTCATCACACGGACGAGAAAAAAAAGAAGGACTCCGCGCCACGCGTATCGAAAGTGAAGCACCGTACCGATCTATGTGTGCGTGATGCGAGGGATACCAGGGGAATGAAAATTTCCCCATTTTTGTAATATATTGACAGTTTATTTATTTATTTCAATAAAGCGATATGAAGTCCACTTACATTATTTAATTGAAATTACTAACATATAAGTTGGTACTTAATTAAAACTTAAAGTATCTATTTATTTTCCAATGTTCATCATCTCTGCAGTTTCTTATTGTTTAAATCCAATCTCATTCCATGGTTTATTTGCTATAGGAAATCTATAAACATAATCATATTCAATTCTTGCAAAAAATAATAATACAAAGAACGCATTAAAATGGATTACCCAATCTCTCGGGAAAATTACCCATTTATTTTGCGACAACACTCATACGACTTTGGAGGTTTTGTGTTCCAATAGTAATGATTTTAAAATGTAAAAAAAATCAATGAATCAACAATAAATAAGTGTCTTACTTGTGATTGTTATTCCTCGACTATTTTTCTGGGTAGTAGAATTATTTTCACACCATTTCACAACACAAGAAGGCGTTATTTTATTTTATAACTTGACGTAAACAGTACCTACAATGACGCCGTAGTGCCGCGTAATGGCGGCCGATCGGCACCCTATGATGTAAATGTGTGCATGAGGCATGTATGTACAAACGGTCCGGCATACTTATAGTGCTTCACTTTTGATATGCGTGGCGCGGAGTCCTTCTTTTTTTTCTCGTCCGTGGCTCATCACTATGTAATTGTAACCGAGCTGTGGCTATATATACTATACCTCTTTTATAGCTTATTAAACTCCTTTTCCATTCCTACGAGTATATCTACGAAAATATTTTTTTAAGGCAGTAGTTTTTTTTTATTCCGAAAGACCGTATGTAGTGATTGTTTAAATCATATACATATTGTATGTGAGCCCAGCGGGTTGTTTACTGAATAACTTATTGTACCTACCAAGGGACGGGCAGAAACTTTTAGTGCTCAATATTATATTTAATAATTTAGGCGGTTTACGGTCCAATTTCGTAGCGTAGGATAGTTAAATTTCGATTTTGTTTGATAGCAATAAGTGATGGCTTTGAAAGGGATATCGTACCATTTCCCGGTGAGTCATACGTGAATGGTATCTATGATACAGCGAAGTGATTGGTGTATTCATCAACACTGCGTTTTTTTTTAATTCCTACAGAATTGTATTATTGTCAAAGTAAACTAACCATTATATCTAGGATTATTGAGTTGATTCGTATTATGGTAATATTTTCTAAGTCCCGTTTCAAGGAACCCGCTTTTTGGAACCGTGCAACTAGAGTCAATAACGTTTCATAAACGCTTGTGAAAGCTTATTTGAAATAAAAACATTTGATTTGATTTGATTTGAAAGGCTTTGTATATATTTATACAAACGAGCATATCGTGTGCTCAAAATTAATTGACTTTAAAATCTTAGAATATTAAGTATAGAAGAAACTAGAAATTGTTTCTTACTGCTGTTTTCGTAGTGTAAATAATTGAAGTTTTTGACGAATAAATGCGTCGTGAATATAATGTGTGCTTACCCTTAGACATCAAATATCTAATATTGGCAGCAAAATTGTTACGGACACATTCCAATTTCAAATTTATTATTACCGACACTTCCATCTACCCATTTCTTCGAATCGCCAACAGACAAATAATATTTTCGCCTACCCTGCAATAGTGTGGGTTATTGTGTCGATCGGTCGGGGTGACTTCGTAGGCACGTGTAGGTAGTCAAATATTCAGAACGGACGCGAGGAAGGAAAGAGGATGGGTGGGCAGCTAGAGGTTTTCAGGAGGGAGGGGGGAGAACGAATTATAAACGTGTAAATGTGTGTGATATATTAATTAACAAGCCATGTGATGCTTTCCTGTTTAAATGAAGTTTTTGTTTAATTTGATAAGTAGACTCGAGGGTTTTTATTTTTAAAGGATTGCGCAAATTGGTGAGTAATGGTTTCATATACCTAATTCATTGTGTATTTTATAGTGTTTTTTTTTTATTTCACCAGACTGTTTAACCCAATCCTCATCGCTATTTTTGATTCTGACAAATGACATAACATACCATCACGCTAGTACTCCCCGAAGGGCGGCAGAGGTGTATTTAATGTACCTACCCACAGTTAGCCGGTATGTTTAGGTTCCATGTAATAGGGGGCGAGCCTATGACAAATGCCATGTGCGTGTATAGTGTTTTATGTCTTGCGGTGGTGACAAATGGTCACTCAGCCGTAACAGATAGACTAATTTATTAGTCATGTGACTGTTATTTAGATTCCAAAAGTATTAATACAAAGAACTCAGATCAAATAAAAAGTTAAGATGGAACTTTGGAAACAAAGAAGTGAGGCCGGATAAAACTACGCCTAACGGTGTACGACACACAATTACACGCACACACGTATACCGAAACTACACGTTATCTTGTCAGTCGTGCTATCGAGGTATCGAAAGCTTGACTGACAATATAAGGCGTACTTAACTAATACATATGTGCGTGTAATTGTGTGTTGTACACCGTTAGGCGAAGTTTTAGCCGGCCTCAATTCTTTGTTCGCAAAGTTCCATCTTAACTTTTTATTTGATCTGAGACAGTGAATGAAACCATTTTAAACCTTCATGTTGAATACATAAACATATTAATTACGGGTACAATGCAAAAACTATTTGATTGTGAACACCGGGGGTCCTTATGGGAATTCCATAGGTGGTGAATATCACAAATCTCATTTTTGTAACTAACACTAACAGCGTTAGGCAAGGCAAGTCCCTACCTTGTCGCCTCCCAAGGCAAACCATCCATGAGGATATTCCGCACAAAAAAAAACAGGTAAGTACTTACGTACCCTTCTTACGAGGCTTTTAGTAGGTACGCCCATGGAGAGAAGCGTGGGTGGTGTAGATATTTTTAGCTTACAGAGCCGACATTACTCATAGTACATACCTACTTAGAATAGCATAATTATTATTGTGTGACGGCACGATTTTTTTCAGTGTCACAGCGATCTGACGTGTGTCATGCGACTGTAGATATATATAAGCAAGTACCTACTTACTTGTGTATTTATTGCGTAAGTGAATTTTTTTTTTTTTTTTTTTTAAAAAAAGCTTACTAGCAATGTGGGTCACACATTACTAGTATTCTTGTTAACCCCTCGTGCTAAGCTAAATGCTTGTGTTACGAGTGGGTTCACGTCGGTAGTGCAATGGGTGGGGTTCGAACCGGCAACCATATGATCGCAAGTCCGACGCCCTAGCCATTAGGCTACCGACGCTTCATTTGACAATTTAATGTAATTTTTTTTTCCATTTTCGAAATAAATTCGTTCATCATTTAGGTAAATGATAGGAGAAAGTGAGTAACATGGTGTGCTCTCTGTCTGTCAGTTCCTTATACTTTTCTAGGTAGGTAATAAAAGAGTAAGGTATACTTTAAGTACATTTACATTCCCACAGTTCGCCACCATGCAGCTTTTGCGATTTACCTGGTACTGATTTACAAATATGAAATCGAATAAAACTTTGCTCGCCCTGAGAATCAAACTCAAACCACACACTAATTAGCCGTGGTTGACACCACTAGACCATTGAGGCAGTTACTTAAAATAATCTTTAAAACACTAAACATGTTTTTTGACATCATTAATACACGCTATCCTGGTACGCACGGCTTCACATCAAGCTATAAAAAACCAGTATAGGCTGGCCTTGAATTGTGCGGAAAACCTTTACAATGGGAGGTCAGTCTAAACTGGTTAAGTATAGCTTCATGTGTAGCCGCGTGTACGCTTTTGTCTGTAGTACTTAGTTTGATGCCCTCGGCGCTCCCTGTCTGTCCAACTGGACATGACTGCGGCGTCACCCTCCGTCATCCATTATAGATGGATGGCTAGATGGGGTAGCATGTTTGTGCCATATACATAATAATATGTCTGAGATGACATCTTCCAAACTAGTGATGTCAATATAAAAGTACTTATAACTTATTGCGATTATTCAATGGAAAAACGGTTCTTTAAACTCTCTAACAACGCAGTCACACATTTCTGTTATGTAAAAAGTTAAAAAAAAATTTTTTTTGTTTTTACCACGAATGTAAGTATTTAAACGTGTACGTTTACTTAAATGAATAACTTATATAAATTAATTTTACTGAGTTTTTTATTAATAATGTAAAAGAAAGAATTCGCAAGTTCCGCAATTTCAGTTAAAGAGCTTTTCATTTACCATTGTAATTTGTAAGTGTGGGCTCCCTTTGTCGGCTCGGAGTACAAAAGATGTTGCGTTGGCTGTGGTCGCTCGGCTGTGGTCGCTCGGCTGTGGTCGCTGTATCACTCCACCTTTGTAGACTCGTTGGCAGGAAATAGGTATTATACTATAAGGGATATGGCTGAGATTCCAGTCTATACGTTCCTAACAGATTAGTTTTAGAACCAAATTTTTAAAAGAATAATGTTTCTAATAAGATGCTATTTACCAATACACTTGTATTATCCGAATGGTTAGGTACAGGTACAGGTGTATACTGATGTACCTATACAGCTGTGCCTAACCGTTCGGGGTTCATTTTTCCAACTAGAAAGCGGCGGTAGCCTAATGGCTAGGGCGTCGGACTTGCGATCATGTGGTTGCCGGTTCGAAACTCACCCATTGCACTACCGACGTGAACCCACTCGTAACACAAGCATTTACCTTAGTACGAGGGATTAACAAGAATACCTACTAGTAATGTGCGACCCACATTGCTAGTAAGTTTAAAAAAAAAAACTATCCAGCAATGCACTTGTGGCTCCTCCAGCTTTTCATATTTCCATGGGCGGTGGTTATTACGGAATATTGGTGGTGGTCATAGGTGTTCGTATGACAATCGAGACTTTAAGTGCTATCCAAGGACCTCCGTACTAATAAAATAAAACTCGCTTGGTGGATTGCAACAGACTGACTTTTATTTATTAGCAGAAAAGGGAAGTCAACAGGTTTACACTCATATAGCAATAGATGGCGTTAGTAGCATGATATTTTGTTATTAAATTACAATTTATTTATAACACCCTCTCTTAACAAAATATCCCAATAATTAGAAAACTATTAAATTTCAGTTTATAAAATGTTATAAGTATTTTAACAATAAAAACAATGTTGTAAACTACTTATTTTAATTAACTTCCCCTATTCCCATCAGATCTATGAATTTATAATGTTTATCTGCACAAAGTGCTTTAGTAAATATATCTGCTGGCATAGAAGAGGTTTGTATATAACTAATTTTAATTTTATTATTCACAACACACTCTCTAGTAAAATGATGGCGTACATCAATATGCTTTGTACGCTTGTGAAACATCGGATTTGAAGCCAATTTTAAAGAACTTTGACTGTCACTGTACATGCATAAAGGTTTAGTTTTATCACACATACCAAGTTCTGACATTAAATTTTTTAAATAAATTGCTTCTTTACAAGCTTCTGCCAGTGCCATATACTCGGCCTCAGTACTAGATAGGGCAACTGTTCTTTGCTTTCGAGACTCATAGCTTATTACACAACCTGACAATACAAAACAATATCCTGTATAAGACCTTCTGTCAATGTTACAAGATGCCCAGTCGGCATCAACAAAACCATGTAAATCAGTACTATTTTTCTTAAAAATTAAGCCAAAATGTTTAGTTTTTTGCAAATATCTTAACAATCTTTTCAAATGTTTCCAATGTGTTTCGTTATAACATGTGTTATATTGGCTCAGAAAGCTTATGCTATAAGAAATATCTGGCCTTGTAAGAACTGAAAGATACATCAGTGATCCAACTAATTGTTGATAAGGATAAGTCTCACTACAATTATCATTAACAGCCTTTTCTAATTTTAAATTTACTTCCATTGGAGTATCTGAAGTTTTGCAATCAATCATATTAAATCTTTTCAAAATATTGTCAATAAATTTCTCTTGGTCCAAAGTTACACAATTCTTTTGAACATTTACATTCATGCCAAGACAAATTTTTATTTGACCCAAATCTTTAATTTTGAAATCTGACTCTAATACACTTCTCAACCCTTTGTAAGTATTATCACAGTTATAGAAAACAAAAAAATCATCCACAAATACAGCTACATAAACTTTTAAATTATTATGACATTTTATGAATAGGCAGGGTTCATATTTAGATTTCTTGAAACCTAACTTTAACAAACTGGATTCCACTTTTATGTACCAGGCCCTAGCTGACTGTTTTAGCCCATAAATGGCCTTTTTTAACCTTAAAACTTTATTTTCACAATTCTTGAAATTTGAATTTTCTGGTATTTCCATAAACACACATTCATCAAGATTACCATTTAGGAAAGCTGTTGGTACATCTAAGTGGTTCATTTTTAAGTCTAGTTGAACACTCAAGGCAAAAAGTAGTCTCAAGGTAGAATAACGCAAAACAGGAGAAAATGTTTCATTATAGTCCATACCTTTGATCTGAGTGAAGCCCTTAGCCACAAGTCGGGCTCTATAGCGCACATTACCACTACTGTCACACTTTTCCTTGAACACCCACTTGTTTTTCACTACTGTGCCCTCACTTGGCCTATCCACTAAATCCCACGTGTCATTGTCCCTAAAAGATTTCAGCTCTTCTTGCATAGCACTACACCAATGCTCCCTTTTGGGTCCAGTGAGAGCGTCCTGTAGAGATATTTGTTCACTAGTAAAGTCTTCAACACACATATTGGAAAAACCGTACCTCTCTGGTACACGACGAACACGCTTATCTTCTTGAATGACAGCATGACTTTGAGTAGCGACCAAACTGTCATCTGTTATTAAGCACTCACTATATTCGTCATCCTGATCACTTGACGAATCACTTGCAATATATGTTGGATCTTCTCTGCTAGACCTCTCATTGTTTTCAATGCTTATTGAACTTTCCTCCTCAACACTTGTATTCTTTTCTATATCTTTGTCTGGCTCCCTCTCTTCAACCACAACTTCTGTTGTGTCATTCATATGACTCTCCATGACAACAACATCCCGTGCCACAGTTATTTTATTTGTTTTCTGGTCATATAGTCTGTAGCCTTTGGTGTTTTCTGAATACCCAACCAAATGTAACATTTGCGATTTTTTGTCCCATTTGTTACGTCTCACTTTTGGAATGTGGACCATAACTGGACTTCCAAACATTCTTATATGTTGTAGATCGGGTTTTCTGCCAGTCCACATCTCATATGGGGTAGTGTTATTGTCCAAAACAGCTGCTGGTGATCGATTTTTCAAATAAACTGCTGTATTCACAGCTTCCGCCCATAGATGTTTGTTGAATGAAGCATCATACAGAAGACAGCGCGCTTTTTCTACAATTGACCTATTGTATCTTTCACTTAAGCCATTCTGTTCCGGTGTATAGGCAACTGTCTTTTGATGAGTTATTCCATGTCGCTTTAAGTAATTTTCCATCTCCACTGAGCAGAATTCTCCACCATTATCGGACCGCAATATCTTAATCTTTTGTGACTGCTGATTCTCAACCTGCTCTTTGAAATCTCGAAAGTACTTAAAAGTCTCATTCTTTTCCTTTAAAAAGTAAACAAAGCACATCCGGCTGTAATCGTCAACAAATAACAGATAGTATCTAGCCAAACCAAGTGATTTCTTTTCCATGGGGCCACACAGGTCTGTATGAACCACTTCTAGGACTCTGCTGCTTGTGCTGGTACTAGCAGAGAAAGGCAGCCTACTTTGTTTGCCTTCGCAGCAAACTACACAACTTGATTTGCTAATATCCTGTTTTTCCTGGTAAGTTACACCTTTAACTGCTCCTTTTTTCATTTTCTCAAGGTCATTCATATTAATATGACCTAATCGTCTGTGCCAAGTGTTGCATGAGGTCTGTGCAACTGCCGCTAAAAGCTGCTTCGACTTCTCAATGTTTAATCTGTACACTTCATTTTCCAAGCTTGCTTCACCAATACAAACATCCTGAGTATTGTAAATGTAACATCCATCTTTATTGAAGGATATTCTGTTACCATTTGCGATCATTCTGCTAACTGAAAGCAAATTCGTGGTGAGTGTTGGTATGCACAAAACATTTTTTATTTCTACTTCATGCGTGATTGTTTTCACTCGCGTAGTAAGCCGAAGATCCCCGGAGCACAACACTGAAACTTTCGCTTGATTAGCGACAATTATTTCTTTAACTTTCGGTTCGTAAGATATGTTTGTCAACATGTTCTTGTTTGACACCATGTGAGCACTTGCGCCAGAGTCGACGTACCAGTCGTCTTGATTGAACTCTCGCGTAAGAAAAACTGCACTCAACACGTTCGAGGTTGATTTCTGTTTGTCTTTATTTATTAGGCGGCACTGGCTCTTAAAATGTCCGATCTTTTTGCAATGGTAGCAACGAATTTGTTTTTTCTGGGTTGTATTGACATTGACATTTCCACTGACAGGTGACGGGTGCGTTTCATTTTTGCTACTACCACTATGCGCCTGTAGGTGGCGTTTCTGTGCATGTGCAATGAGCGCGCCTTCAGACTTAACCTCAAATTCCGAACTCATATCCAACAATTTTGTTTTTATAGCATCAGCACTTATCTTCAATCCTGAATGTTCGATTGCCATTATCATTGGGCTAAATCTTTCTGGCAGTCCTGCAAGCAATAGAGAGCCGATCCACTCGTCGTTTATTTCGAATCCGGTGCCCTTCAATCTTTGAGCCGTTTCCACAATCTGATTAACGTAACTGGTCATACTATCACAACTCTCCAGACGTATTGATATTAAGCTTCTTAGGAGAGTAATCTTGCGCGTAAAACCAGAATCATCGAACAATGATTTCAGTTTAGCCCACAACTCTTGCACCGTGGCTTCGGTTTTTATATGGACATACAACGACGGATCGATTGTCATAATGATTTTTGCCCTCGCCTTCTTATTTTCAGCATCCGTTAGCCCCGTGGTGCTGGTTACATCTACACCTTCCAAGATCATGAAGTTTTCGGCGGCAAACGCCCAGTCGTCGTAATTCTCGCGTCCTTTTAGCTTAGGAACGTTCACTGAGTAGTTACCTGACGACATTTTAGCACTGATAGTCTATAAACAGAAACACCGAAAGTCTGCAAACACAAATTACTTTTTACTTTTAAATGGGACTGGGCCCATAACCTAATAAAATAAAACTCGCTTGGTGGATTGCAACAGACTGACTTTTATTTATTAGCAGAAAAGGGAAGTCAACAGGTTTACACTCATATAGCAATAGATGGCGTTAGTAGCATGATATTTTGTTATTAAATTACAATTTATTTATAACACGTACCTTTGGAGAGAACTTAAACTCATCGGTCCCCGCCTCGATATTCTAAGATTGTGACCCTCACCTATAGCATCAGCATCAGCATCAGGACATTACATAATTCCACAGCTGGGTACTGGTTTAGCCTAATGAGGATTAGCAGATTACACATGCCCCTTTTCACAAGAAAATCTCTCAGGCATGTAGGTTTCCTCACGTTGATTTTCTTCACCGTGTATGCGCGTGATGATTCATTATTAATACGCACATGACTTTGTATAACCAGAGGTGCGTGCCTTGGTTTACTTGGCAGTCCAAAGGTCATATCACTAGGCTATAACGTTTTTTTTAGCTATAGACTCACTTTGTTAAGTGTAGTTTAGACTTGCAGATAAAATGATCAACATAGTTATTTCTTAGCAACAAGCCCTTACGTTTCTTTACCACCATTTTGCAACAATAAAAGTTATCACAACAATAAAGTTACACATCCCGGGGCGATGGCTTTGTGAGACTGACGAGTTCAATGTTGATACAGACATCATATTTCCGAGATGTCAACGATGTCCTGAGGCCATGTCTTTGACGCTTTGATAGTTACGTGCAAAACGTTCGCTGGTGCAAGTTATATGTCAATTAGAACCGGAATGTATTCATAAATCTAAAAATGATTATTTTTTAAGGTTATGTTAATTCTTATTAAATTTTAGCAATAAATAATGCGAAAGATATTAATTTTCTAGTGAAAGATTTGCTTATGTCAACAGAAGACGTAAAATGTACAAGAGAAATTCGCCATCATGGTTTCAGTCACTTAGTTGGTAAAGCATCCGGTGTACTTACTTAACCGGAGGGACGCAAATTCGAACCCAGTTTAGGGCCGAATTTTTTTCAATAGACATTAATATATTTGCCAATAGGTGACAAGTGTATGAATGTGGACGAAGTCAAACAAGTATGCAAGAATCTTAGCAGATGGCATTCTGTAATTTCTGGCTACCCCTATACTAAGGTAACTGGCGTTAATTTATGTATGTAGGTATGTATTTAAATGCGACCACTAAATATTTCCTACCAACTAGCCTCTTTATCTCGCAAAATGTTTTCCCAAATTATATTGTCTATCAGTTAAGCCCAGAATGAAAAGGTTATCTTTAGGAGGCAGAGATAGAACGTAATAGGGATGTTAGAGGCACAATTACCATTATAATTAATTACTTTGCGACCGCTCCCTGCCGCGGGGCTCACCTGAATTTGAAACCTTAACCTTTGAAGGGAACTCTGGTAATGACGTCCAATTATTTTGGCAAAACTCGAAATACAATTTGAAGACCGACTGTGCGAAGCTTTTGTGTATAGATAATTGGTAGACTACTAGTAGAAATTTCGAATTCGAATAATAATTAATTTGAGTTGAAATTCCTACAAACCGATTAAGAGTGGTGAGAGGGTTGGGTTACCTAGCTGATAGTTGCTATATATGAGTACCTAACCCACTTATAACAATTGCTAGCTTTCTCACGTAACAACTTTGACAGAACTTGTACAAAGTAAAGTTAAGAAAGAAAGGAATAAATGTAGTTGCTCTCTTACTATTCTGATCCCAGGCTTTGCGGATATAATTCGTTTTACCGCTCTCGCCGCCATCTACCGACTTATTCAATTAACTATTTAATTGTTTACACGGAACGGATCTCCCAATTTGTTACCAAGTAAACCAACGGGGTGAAGGCTTACTTTAGTTGTGAGAAATGCCAAAGGGTTCGGGCGTTCTCTGAAGTAATTTATTTTAATGTTAATTATTATTTATAGAATACTAGCTTCTGTCCGCGACTTCGTCTGCGTGGACTTTAAAATTGTTCTTACCTTGACTTAATGACTAAGCATTAGTCCAAGTTTTAAACTATATGTGTGCTAAATTTCATCTCAATCAGTTGATCTTTATTTGTCTTTGATTGAGTAAAAATAAATCAAACATACAAACATTCACATACGCATTTATACTATGTATTATGAAAGGGTGTAGATAGTGGTCGGAATGTTGAGTGTTAGGCCCTACGTGCCATTCCAGGACAGGCAAAATGGGGCTACTGAGTTTTTCTTTTGGGGATCTTACAGTAGCAGCGCGCCCCTTTTTCGTTTGGATTCAAAAACATACAGTCGATCTGTGGATGTACAATTATATACCTACCTTATCTGGTACATGTGTGTTACTCGTATTTCGAGTTTTTGAATTCATTTACTTGAGATTACTGGCTATTTTTGTGATAGTAACAGAGATTTCTTATTATTTGAGAAGCAATCTGAATTGCTAAGCATTTTGGTTAAGGCTTTGGTTCCCGGTCGCACAATTTGATATTATTTTATTTACTTTTTCTCGATAGACAACAATGCTCATATTTGCTTGCTCACTACAATATCTTTATTAGCATTTTTCACTAATTAGTATCATAGCTAAGTATGTACGTTCTATTTTGTTAATATTTAGAGGCTAATTGTTCGTGACTGAAACGGTTCGTAAACAATTAAAGTTATGGTTTTAACGGCGTGCTGAAGGTGAAATAATTACACTAATTAGGGACATAAGTGTTTATGATTAAGGCAGGATTTTAAGCTATTAACATTCTTTGAGACCTACATTTATTTTAGATGTAATAATACTTTCTTTTTGTACATTATATAATTCGTATATTTTATAGTTTTTCTATGAGAATACTTGCTGACCTGGCAAACGGCAAACCGTAATAAAATAGCGATAAAAAACGGGGGGTGAGGGTAGAGGTATAAAAAATAGCCTATGACCTATTTTCAGACCTACCACAACTACACTAGGTAGGTATATACAAAAAAAACATAAAAGCGGTCAAGCCATTTCAGAGAAGTTCAATAACAAACACGGTGACACGAGATTTTTATATATTAGGTTAATAATAACAGATGTAACTTGATGAGGGGATTACAGGTTTTTCAAGGATGAGTTATTAGTTTTATTATTCTATAGTTTTCTTCTTATATTTTGCGATTCATAGTTACAACAGTATAGATCTACCGTCTAGGAAAAGGAATTAACGTAGCTTACTTATCTGCAGGCTATCGCATTGACGAAAGATAGAAGTAACATTTAGATAAGGAAATTACATTTTGGAAAGCTTAAGTTCAGTGTTCTATTAAGCTATGTTTTGGCAGGTAGATATTTCTATTAATTATAGACTCAAATTGTCGTTGTACAGTCCCTGAAAACAAATGTCGTAGCTTTCATATAAATTCAGTATTGCCTTGTTTCAAAGGTCAAAGAGTTTGCTCTTTGACCTTTGAAACAAGGAGAGAAAACCGACCGAAAGAGATTTCAAGTAAATAGAATTTGAATTACTCGCAGAAGTTAAGCCTTTTTTTATGAATCCATTGAAAGTTTGTTTGTATAATGTTTTGATTGAAACCTGAATAATGTTTATTTAAATGAATGATATTATACATATAACGGCGTCCCAGAGGAAATCAAAAGAGTTTTGTGTCGGGTGTTTTCAGAATTGTTTGCCATATTTTTTTATTTAGTAAATGGGAAATATATCTGCTGGTATTACCTGTAATATAGGTCACTTACAAATAGAAAAGGATGTGTGCTATGAACGTTAATGAGGACGTGTTCAACTTATTGGAAGTTATAGTAATGTTGTTTGGTGACAAACATTAGTTTCGTGATGATATTTATCTAAGTACTTCCTTGGAGCGAAATACGAAAAACTACGACAAATTTCAAAATAATTCCGGCTCACGTCCTTACAGTAAATCTGTAGACATGCATCATTATTATTATGATCTATGATGATAATATATTGTCTTTATTTATTTCTATGATATTTTATGGTACATTGGCGGTGATTATAGACATAGATACTTAATCGCACGTCGGTTGTATTATCATCATAATGTTTAATAATGCTATCGTGGATGCATATCGGTGATATATAATTATTTATTATTTTACACACATACATAGGTACACTCACGCCTTTTCCCATAAGCGTAGGCAGAAACTACAGAATTATTATTGTAATTATAGGTATATACAATGCTGTCGTAGTTGAGCCGATGGCGGTGATTTTCCGTACATTGGTGATAATTATTTATTACTTAGGAAAAGACAAAAAGCACAATTAATTTAAATAGAAACAAAATAAACATTAGGAGGCAAATTAAATATTCTCACAGATAACAACCATCATAGAATGAATTTGTTATTGTTAAAAAATAAAACCACGCATAATTGTACAAATTTGTAAACTTCTTTTTGTGACAAATAAACATTTTTATTTTTTATTTGGCTTTAGCAGTTGTACACGAGACAGAACATGGAATATGACAAAAAAAGAGTTTAGTTGGAAAAATATACCTTATTTAATAACTACAAACATAGGTACACACTTATAACTATGAGCTGTTATCTATTATCCGTAGCTGATGAGAAAAAGTCCACACACAGCATATTACTCTCCCGGAGTATACCTACTGATGATTATTTATCATTATAATGATGTATGTAAGTACAATATTATTATATTGTCGTAGGTGCGACGTTGGCGGTGATTATCGACATGGACCAACGCACGTCGGTGATATTCTCAGCGTGCGTGGCGGTGTTCTACACGCTGTTCGGGGGCCTCTACTCCGTCGCCTACACTGATGTCATACAGCTCTTCTGTATCTTCATAGGTATGTTATTGTAGCCTTTAAATTAAGCAGCACTAGGGTGATAATTGCGTCACGTCACGTGGCGCACGCGTCGGTATTATATGTGATGCTGTTTTTTAGTGGGTAGGAGTCTAACCTATGATGCCGCCTGCTTGTAGAAGATTCATGAGGATTTTTCGTACTTTAAAAAATAAGGTTATGTAGCTAGCAGATCTTTTGATCCTACTACCAAGCGTTGCGCGGTTCATGAGGATTGAATACCAAGTACACTCCTTATGTATCGTTAGTGTCCCACCAGACACCTAGTATACAGGGTGGAAGGGACATCGACGCACAAACGCTTCCCATGAATTCAGTACATGAGTCTGGACCCCCTTGCGTAGATATTTTTCGTTGATTAAAAAAAAACTGCTTTTTCATACAAAAGTGCAACCTACGGTCAAAATGTATGGAACAACAGTTTTTTTTTAAATAACTGACTAAAATATCTATGCAAGGGGGTCCAGAATTATGTACTGAATTCATGGTAAGCGGTTATGCGTCGTTATCCCTTCCACCCTGTATATACTTCATTTGAAGTCATACTGTGACCTTGTCTACCTCGTCCAGGTCTTTGGATGTGCATCCCGTTCGCGTGGGCCAACGAGCACGTGAAGCCGCTGACCTCCATACAGATGGACTGGATCGGGGCGGTGGACCCGGGATACTACTGGTACTATGTCGATAACGGGCTGCTGCTGGTCTTCGGAGGGATACCTTGGCAGGTACGAGAGTCACACAAGAACAAACATAATAGCATACAGTTGTAGGTTTACGCTTCTTCAGTTAATCTCATAAGAAGTACCTATTGGTCAAGCGTCAATATATTAGTCCTGCCGTCTTGGGACCGTTGAGCGCGGTTGCTAAACGTAAGGTTTTTGGTTTGATTTTCAGCAAATAATAAGGTATATTATTCGCAGCTGGGAGAATGGATTTGCGACCGGTCCTATAGTGGCAATAGGCTCTCCCCCTAATACCTACTTGGGGCCTAAAACATACTAGTGAACTTCTGTGTCACCTTGCCGGTTTGAAACCCACCCATTCCACTACCGACGTGGATCCACTCGTAATAGTAGATAGCTTAGTACGCTAGTAATGTGCCCACATTGCTAGTAAGTTATTGTCCATCCACGTGTCTCGCACTACGTCACAGGATGGTTGACTCCAAAGTGCACAAACCGATTAAGTCATAACCCAGTTCCTTGCTGACGTCACAGTGTTGTTGTTTTGCCCAGGTATACTTCCAACGCGTGCTGAGCAGCAAGACGGCGGGGCGCGCACAGATCCTGTCGTACGTGGCGGCCATCGGCTGCATCTTCATGGCCATCCCGCCCGTGCTCATCGGAGCCATCGCCAAGGGCACCGGTAAGGCGGGAACATCTCCACTAGTTCATAGGTTTACTATGATCGTACTGCAATTTCGTCTGTAAGTGGGGTGGCTGATTTTAAATTTATACGTATTTACTTTTGTAATTAGTTATATCTGCTTAGAAATATCAGTAAATTATCAGTCAGAAGTCTGTTTTAGTTAATGAAATGAAATGATAATAATTATATACATTACAAAAATTATATGTAACTAGCTGACCCGACAGACGTTACCTAAGCATATTCAATTAGAACGGGGAATAAATAATGAAAAAAGATAAGTTTCTTTGATATTTTCCAAATTTCTGCGTAGTTTTCTTGTTTTTTTTCCGTAACAAACTTCTACGAAGTATTAGAATACTCAGGAAAGAAGATGAATGAAATCGGTATCGTCGTTCTCAATAAAAAACTCGTGTCACAGTGTCTGTTATCGAACTCCTCTGAATTTTTTTTTCGCCATTTTTGTATGGCAGAACAACTTTTGCCGGGACAGCTAGTTTTTATATACATGGATAGATTAATTAATTACATGCATAGGAACCTTATATACATACTTGGCAATTGTAGCTTTTTTACGTTAGATTACTCAATTTGTGCTTCACGCAGTAGATACCGTAACATTTTAATAGTTAAACTATTTAGTTAAAACTGTATGTTTGTGACCGTCTTCCTAGTGCCTTTAAACAAAAAGAATTCTCCATATCCTAGCGTGGAATGAGACGGACTACCGCGGCGACCTGACGCCGGAGGGCGAGCTGAAGCCGGATCAGAGGTCCATGATCCTGCCGCTGGTGCTGCAGCACCTCACTCCTGACTTCGTGTCGTTCTTCGGGCTGGGGGCCGTGTCAGCAGCCGTTATGTCCTCGGCTGACTCCAGCGTGCTCAGTGCTAGCTCCATGTTTGCCAGGTAAGGAGATTAAGTTATTTTAGTGAAGGAATAATACGACTGCGAGTCCTGCCCGCAGTCTATTTTTCCGTCACTAAAATAACAAATCTTTGCATGGAAAAAGCCTAAAAAATACAAAAAATAGGCAAGGAGATCTTTTGCAATTATAGGTTCGACGGATACCTACGAGTTGAAAGAAAAGTGACTGTGATTTCTTCATTGAAATTATTGATGAGTCTTGCAATTATCTATAATCTATAATTCTTTATATATTCTATTTATTTCTACAAATGGATCTGTTAGAAACAGTTTTTGTACGAGCGAATATTGCTCATACAGCGAATTTTTTATCTATACTTAACTACGAATAAATAATACTCAGGAAATGTAACTACGTTAAGAAAATGACCCAACAAAAGTTGTGTCCAAGTAGGCGGGGCTTCAAAATTGTGTCCAGCGCGCCATCAGTCGGACATTTTCCTTGCAAGTGAGCATATGTCAAACGTTTTAGCTTAATATCATTGTGAATCATCATGCCATCATGTGTTGTGAAGTGGTGCAGGAGACATACAAGATTTAAATGTCCAGATATCACTTTTCACTTGTAAGTAGTAGCTTAATTATAATTATATTCAAAGTTGTTCAAATACGTTATCAAAACGAGATGGTCAATATTATGCAAAATGAAGTCAGTCAATTTTTTACCTATTTTAGAAAGTATTTTTTCTAGATGAAATATTGAAAAGTAAATCGATAAAATTTAGATATTTTTATAAGACTATTTTTTTTTTTTTTTAGTTTCCCTTCCGATCCCATTCGGCAAAATAAGTTGATAGCTGCAGTACAATTAGAAAGACGAGAGTATGACTGGATGCCTGTGAAAACTAGCAGAGTATGCTTCATGCATTTTGCTGAAAAATATTTTTACAAATCATTAAAGGGATATACCATGTTACACAAAACTGCAGTACCAGTTTGTACAAATATCCACATACAACTGAAGTACCAGGTCAGCAGAAACCTTAAAGGACCTTGGTGACCTATTGCCAAGGTTATGATCAGAGCAAAGAAACGACCCAATTGAATACACTAACACTATTTCAACGCTCCAACAATTAAATGATTTTACAATTCTTGTTGGCAAACCATCGGCTTTGTTCGTTTTAGCACCATACAACAAAACGAAAAAGTACACAATCTAAGCCTTTTTAGTAACCGACGAAAAATATCTACGTGGGGGGAGTCCAGAATCATGTACTGAATTCATGGTAAGCGGTTGTGCGTCGATGTCCCTTCCACCCTGTATTAAGTATACATTTAAAAAAATCACAATAGTATAAAATATATATAATTATAATATTGTTTTATTATTGACTTGGTCCGGTCTACTTATTGCATAATATTTTCCACGCCATTTTGACTCTGATGTCATAACAGACATTACAGCACGCGCGTGAACCAATCCCTGTTTTCTCTCTGAATTTAAACCAATTACCAAGCATGTCTATTTGAAACATCGCAAGTGATTCGAATTTTGAATCGTCGTCATTTCGTTTGAAGTAGGCCCACTTTTTGAGCGGAATTTGTTCCGAGTTACGCTTCCTGAGTATTATTTATTCGTAGATACTTAAGTACAAAAACAAACTTAATGCCATAGGCAATTTCTACCAGATAACCTTTGGGTGGTGCACAGATGATCACGGTACTTAGATGCACTAAAAATAATAGGAGTGAGAAGTATGTGACACAGACAATAAACTAAAAGCTTATAAATTTACATATTTACAATAAGTACATAAATTTTGCAATTGAATAACTTGTGCGCGTTTGTAAATTACTTACTTATTACTAAGTCGTAACTAAACCGCTGTCACGCGGTAATGTGTCAATTTACTAAAACCTGAAGTACGTATATGAAAAACTCATAGACCGTAACTTTAAATTATTAAACCCTTTTAACTAAATAGTATTAGTGGTTGCATTATTTAACTACAACAACAATACATACCCAGGGTATCGGCAGCGGCGAAAGACACTTTTAAAAGTCAATGTTTTTATTAGAATCCTTTAGCAGTTATTATAGAAGTTTTATCGCCTTCCTATATAAATAAATAAATAAAATAAAATAGCCTTTTATTTCCAGTAAATTTACACTTCTTAAAATCTATGTATGTATTAGTTTTATCATTCCTATATATCATTATTTTATAGAAAAATTAAAGGTTAAAGAAATAATATTCGTCAGCGCATTATATTTAAATAAACTGCTTTAACAATATACCTATTACTGCATTTAGCATTGGATGTCATTCGGTTCATTACAATCAATATATTTCACATTCTTTGTTTTAAAATATGTAATCAAAAAGGTGTTCGTTCAGTTATAAAGATTTTCTTTTACATGGTATGAGAAAGTTTGTATTATATCTAATAAATTGTTTTACAAGTAATAAGTACAATCATTGCATTTTCTATCCTGTACAAATATTCTACTACTAATAGGTCATTCATACTATCAATAAACAATTTTATATTGATGTGGTTCCACAAAAATTGCGGAAAAAAAAGTGCCTAGTCCCAGAATTCGAATACAAGACTCGCACCTAAATTCTTACACTTCTTGGATGTACCTAAGTGTGTTTTTTTTTATAATATTTAGAGGTCAAACGTGAAATAGTTACACTCTTTATCCATAAACTCGTGTCGAGAATTCGAGATAAATTGAAATTTTTATTTCAAATCCTCCGACGGAAATAGACTCACACAAATCAATTTACATTTATTCTAAGGATATTAGAAATGAAAGAACAGGGTTAATAATTAACTCCGTTCTTTCATTGTTAATATCCTGAGATTTCCTAATGAACAGAAGTCAGACGAAGTCCCGGGCTCATTAATTTTGAGGATAAAAGTAAATTAACGTTATTACCTTCTTAATAATTAATATTCTAAGGAACTATTTTACTTTTTCGTTTATACTAGGTGGTACAATCGACTCGCTTTAAGAGTACAGGTATCAGCAAACTTTAAGGCCGTTTTAATCAGTAATCGTCAGTGCAAAATCTTATCTCTTTGCATTACCGCACATGAATGCAACTTCAAAGAAGCATGCAGGTAAATAGTGTACCTTCAGTCTATTATCTTGGAAATGATAAATCTTACGGGCCGCCTGACGTTCAGTGCACCCTATAGACGCCAGCAATACTAGCAGTATCTCTAGCGCGTTAGTTTTATTTTGTCCCATATCATACCAGTAATTTCACTGGCTACATTCCCCTTCAAACCGGAAAAACATTATGTTTCAACATAATTGATATAAATTTTCCAGTGAAAGAAAAACACGAAAAACAGTGAAAGATCATCATCAATGACGTTGCCTCTTTGTTCTCAGGAACGTGTACAAGCTGATCTTCAGACAGAACGCGTCGGAGATGGAGATCATCTGGGTGATGCGCGTGTCCATCCTGGTCGTGGGCTGCCTCGCGACCCTCATGGCACTCACCATACCCTCCATATACGGACTGTGGTAAGATTTTAGTAAACTAGCAACCTGCCCCGGCTTCGCACGGCTGCAATGATCTTATACTTGTACATACCATGTGTACCAATGTACACCCACATTTCGCCGGTATGTTTAGGTCCTATGTAATAGGGGGCGAGCCTATTGCCATTAACCGGGCACAAATCCAGACTCCGAGCTGTTACTGGGAATTTCATAGAAAAACCCAATAACACTTTGCTCGACCCGGGGATCGAACCCAGGACCTCAAGCGTAGCAGTCGCGCTTAGGACCACTAGACTAATGAGGTAGTCTTATACTTGTACTTTTTTTTTTAAAAAGCTTATTAGCAATAATAATTCTTCGTGCTCATAGAGGTTTGCTGTGACGCAAACGCTAGGCGCATAGTGTGCGCTTATAAACGTTAATGTAACGTATATTATATTATATTATCCAGGACGTAGGAAGGGTTAGAGTTTACTATGAAATATTGTCACCTAATGAATGAGTTATATTTATAGGCAGAGTTTCTCAGAGTTACAGAGGCACTCTCATTAATTAAACCATCCAGGCGGATACTAAGATTTTTTTAACAGAAAAGTTCAATAATAATTTACACGAGCTGGGAATTGAACCCAGTACTCCTCGCTTAGCGACCGTATTTGTATCTAACTGTTGTACCTAACTATTGCCAATTAGCAAGCACATATAAAAAACCAATCTGCTACTAAGAAATTCATACAAAAACACAATTTGCTTGACCTGGGCATCGAACCAAAGACCTCTATCGTGACACTAATGAGGCAGTTTTTACACTTACCTTACTTACATTATTCAAAGTCGTTTGAAGAAAAAGGACATCGTGTAAAAATTACATGTCAATGCATAGATATGTACGAGTATTATACTTCTGACGTCAGTAGCTATACTATTTTCAGCCCCACCCTTATTAAAAACAAACCTCTTTGTATCCTATGACCCGGATCACTTGTCCCTCTTCACATCGACAAGGATTGAACCCTTGATCCTCGACAGTGTAAAATTTCACTTCACCTTTGTTAGTCAAAGGCTTTCGGGAAATTGGGGGCTATTCTGAAAATTTTTTAGTTAGGCAGTTAGATTAAGCCTTTTTCAATTAGCAATTAACGAGGCCCAAATCCAATCCGAGTTGCAACTGAGAAATTCACAGAAAAACCTACTAACAATGCTCGACCTGGGAATCGATTTCGATTCGATTAATAATGAAAGAAAACAATTTTGATTTGACAATGACTTGATAGTTCTGTCTAATCTGGGTTAGGTTTAGGTATTTTGAAAATACTTAATATAATTCCAATCTAGCTTTATTTCGTTATTGTGAAAAGATTATTCTACTGAAATAAAAAGCAACTCTTATCAACGTAAAATAAGCGATTCAGACAGAATTTCAGTGTCATCAGTGTCACACACCAGTGCTACAATAACTGGACCGAAATAATACTTTGAATACATTTCTTAACCCTACTAGAATTTTCATTACGATGTGATTGAAAAATGACACTTAATCTCTCTACATCTACGACACTAGTCGTATCAATGTCTGCGTTCCATAAGATCGTGGTGCAGTAGTTGCAGTACACAGGTGACACGCAGACATTAGATCGTCATTAGCGACTGTTTAGTGTCGGTGCTGCAATCATACGAGAACAGGTTGCAATATTATGTCGCAGCCGGATAGTACTCGTATAATCCGCCATATTACATTACGGCTAGCAGTTATCAAAAACAGGGCCGTTTTGAAATGCTGCAGTTTAACGATTAGCCGGATTGTCATTGCGATACCTACTACTATTTAGATTGTAGGGTGACCATACTTACAAAATCGGAAATCGGAATTTAGTCGGAAGTCGGAAGTGGGAAGTCGGGAAGTCGGGAAGTCGGGAGTCGGAAGTCAAAAGTCGAAAGTCGAAAGTTGGAAGTGGGAAGTCGGGAAGTCGGGAAGTCGAAAGTCAGAAGTCGGGAAGTCGAAAGTCAGAAGTCGGGAAGTTAGGAAGTCGGGAAGTCGGGAAGTCGGGAAGTCAGGAAGTCGATAGTCGGAAGTGGGAAGTCGGAAGTGGGAAGTCGGGAAGTCGGGAAGTTGAAAGTCGGGAGTCGGAAGTCAAAAGTCGAAAGTCGGAAGTCGGGAAGTCGGGAAGTCGAAAGTCAGAAGTCGGGAAGTCGAAAGTCAGAAGTCGGGAAGTCGGGAAGTTAGGAAGTCGGGAAGTCGGGAAATCAGGAAGTCGATAGTCGGAAGTGGGAAGTCGGGAAGTGGGGAAGTTGAAAGTCGGAAGTTGGAAAGTTGGGAAGTCGGGAAGTCGGGAAATCGAAAGTCGGAAGTGGGAAGTCGGAAAGTTGGGAAGTCGGGAAGTCGAAAGTTGGAAAGTTGGGAAGTCGGGAAGTCGGGAAATCGAAAGTCGGAAGTGGGAAGTCGGAAAGTCGGGAAGTCAGGAAGTTGAAAGTCGAAAGTCGGAAGTTGGAAAGTTAGGAAGTCGGGAAGTCTAAAGTCGGAAGTGGGAAGTCGGAAAGTTGGGAAGTCGGCAAGTCGAAAGTTGAAGTCGGAAGTGGGAGGTCAGAAAGTTGGAAGTGGGAAGTCGGGAAGTCGGAAGTCGATAGTCGAAAGTTGGAAGTTGAAAGTCGGAAGTGGGAAGGCGGAAGTTGGAAGTGGGAAGTCGGGAAGTCGGAAGTCGAAAGGCGGAAAATTGGGAAGTCGGGAAGTACAAAGTCGGAAGTGAGAAGTCGGAAGTGGGAAGTCGGAAGTGGGAAGTCGGGAAGTTGAAAGTCGGAAGTCGGAAGTTGGAAAGTTGGGAAGTCGAAAGTTGGAAGTCGAAAGTTGGAAGTGGGAAGGCGGAAGTCGGAAGTGGGAAGTCGGGAAGTCGAAAGTCGGAAGTCGGGAAGTGGGAAGTCGGGAAGTTGGGAAGTCGAAAGTGGGAAGTCGGAAGTCGGGAAGTCGAAAGTCAGAAGTCGGGCAGTCAAAAGTCAGAAGTCGGGAAGTCGGGAAGTTAGGAAGTCGGGAAGTCAGGAAGTCGATAGTCGGAAGTGGGAAGTCGGGAAGTGGGGAAGTTGAAAGTCGGAAGTCGGAAGTTGGAAAGTTGGGAAGTCGGGAAGTCGGGAAGTCGAAAGTTGGAAGTGGGAAGTCGGGTAGTTGGGAAGTCGAAAGTTGGAAGTCGGAAGTGGGAAGTCGGAAGTCGGGTAGTTGAGAAGTCGGGAAGTCGGGAAGTCGAAAGTTGGAAGTCGGGAAGTCAGGAAGTTGAAAGTCGAAAGTCGGAAGTTGGAAAGTTGGGAAGTCGGGAAGTCTAAAGTCGGAAGTGGGAAGTCGGAAAGTTGGGAAGTCGGCAAGTCGAAATTTTAAGTCGGAAGTGGTAGGTCAGGAAGTTGGAAGTGGGAAGTCGGGAAGTCGGAAGTCGAAAGTCGGAAGTTGGAAGTGGGAAGTCGGGAAGTCGGAAGTCGAAAGGCGGAAAGTTGGGAAGTCGGGAAGTACAAAGTCGTAAGTGGGAAGTCGGACGTGGGAAGTCGGAAGTGGGAAGTCGGGAAGTTCAAAAGTCGGAAGTTGGAATGTTGGGAAGTCGGGAAGTCAGGAAGTCAAAAGTTGGAAGTCGGGAAGTTGGAAGTGGGAAGTCGGGAAGTGGGAAGTCGGGAAGTTGGGAAGTCGAAAGTCGAAAGTGGGAAGTCGGAAGTCGGGAAGTTGGAAGTCGGGTAGTTGAGAAGTCGGGAAGTCGGGAAGTCGAAAGTTGGAAGTCGGAAGTGGGAAGTCGGAAGTCGGGTAGTTGAGAAGTCGGGAAGTCGGGAAGTTGAAAGTCGAAAGTCGGAAGTTGGAAAGTTGGGAAGTCGGGAAGTTGGGAAGTCGGCAAGTCGAAATTTTAAGTCGGAAGTGGTAGGTCAGGAAGTTGGAAGTGGGAAGTCGGGAAGTCGGAAGTCGAAAGTCAAAAGGCGGAAAGTTGGGAAGCCGGGAAGTACAAAGTCGTAAGTGGGAAGTCGGACGTGGGAAGTCGGAAGTGGGAAGTCGGGAAGTTCAAAAGTCGGAAGTTGGAATGTTGGGAAGTCGGGAAGTCAGGAAGTCGAAAGTTGGAAGTCGGGAAGTTGGAAGTGGGAAGTCGGGAAGTTGGGAAGTCGAAAGTCGAAAGTGGGAAGTCGGAAGTCGGGAAGTCGGAAGTGGGAAGTTGGGAAGTACAAAGTCGGAAGTCGGAAGTACAAAGTCGGAAGTCGGAAGTGGGATGTCGGAAAGTTGGGAAGTCGGGAAATCAGGAAGTCAAAAGTCGGAAGTGGGAAGTCGGAAGTTGGAAGTGGGAAGTCGGAAGTGGGAAGTTGGGAAGTACAGTCGGAAGTCGGAAGTGGGAAGTCGGGAAGTCGGGAAGTCGAAAGTCAGAAGTCGGGAAGTCGAAAGTCAGAAGTCGGGAAGTCGGGAAGTTAGGAAGTCGGGAAGTCAGGAAGTCGATAGTCGGAAGTGGGAAGTCGGGAAGTGGGGAAGTTGAAAGTCGGAAGTTGGAAAGTTGGGAAGTCGGGAAGTCGAAAGTCGAAAGTGGGAAGTCGGAAGCCGGGAAGTTGGGAATTACAAAGTCGGAAGTCGGAAGTAGGATGTCAGAAAGTTGGGAAGTCGGGAAATTGGGAAGTCGGAAGTGGGAAGTCGGAAGTTGGAAGTGGGAAGTCGGAAAGTTGGGAAGTCGGTAAGTCTGGAAGCCGAAAGTCGGGAAGTCTGGAAGCCGAAAGTTGGAAGTGGGAAGTTGGAAGTGGGAAGTCGGGAAGTTGAAAGTCGGAAGTTGGAAAGTTGGGAAGTCGGGAAGTCAGGAAGTCGAAACTTGGAAGTCGAAAGTTGGAAGTGGGAATGCGGAAGTCGGAAGTGGGAAGTCGGGAAGTCGGGAAGTTAGGAAGTCGAAAGTCGAAAGTGGGAAGTCGGAAGTCGGGAAGTCGGGTAGTCGGAAGTTGGAAGTTGGGAAGTGGGAAGTCGAAAGTTGGGAAGTCGGGAAGTTGGAATATCGGGAAGTCGAAAATTCCGTCAGAAGTCAAGTCGAAAATTCCGTCAGAAGTCAAAAGTCGACAATTGAGTTGAAATTGGAAGTCGAAAGTTGAAAGTCGAAACTCGGATGTCGGAAGTGGGAAGCCGAAAGTTGAGTCGAACGTCGAAAATTTAGTTGGAAGTCGAAAGTCGGAAGTCGGGAAGTTGGGAAGTCGGGAAGTCGAAAGTCGGAAGTTGAAAGTCGAAAGTCGAAAGTCGAAAGTCGGAAGTCGGAACTCGGAAGTTGGAAGTGGGAAGTTGGGAAGTCGAAAGTTGAGTCGAAAGTCGAAAATTTAGTTGGAAGTCGAAAGTTGGAAGTCGGGAAGTTGGGAAGTTGGGAAGTCGAAAGTCGGATTGGGAAGTGGGAAGTCGGAATTTGGGAAGTCGGGAAGTTGGGAAGTCAGGAAGTCGGGAAGTCGGGAATTCGGGATTCGAAAGTTGAAAGTCGAAACTCAGTAGTCGGAAGTGGGAAGTCGGGAAATTGGGAAGTTGTGAAGTGGGAAGTTGGAAGTTGGGAAGTCGGGAAGTTGGGAAGTCAGGAAGTTGGGAAGTCGGGAACTCGAGAATTCGGGAAGCCGAAAGTTGGAAGTGGGAAGTTGGAAGTGGGAAGTCGGGAAGTTGAAAGTCGGAAGTTGGAAAGTTGGGAAGTCGGGAAGTCAGGAAGTCGAAACTTGGAAGTCGAAAGTTGGAAGTGGGAATGCGGAAGTCGGAAGTGGGAAGTCGGGAAGTCGGGATGTTAGGAAGTCGAATGTCGAAAGTGGGAAGTCGGAAGTCGGGAAGTCGGGTAGTCGGAAGTTGGAAGTTGGGAAGTGGGAAGTCGAAAGTTGGGAAGTCGGGAAGTCAGGAAGTCGAAACTTGGAAGTCGAAAGTTGGAAGTGGGAATGCGGAAGTCGGAAGTGGGAAGTGGGAAGTCGGGAAGTCGGGAAGTTAGGAAGTCGAAAGTCGAAAGTGGGAAGTCGGAAGTCGGGAAGTCGGGTAGTCGGAAGTTGGAAGTTGGGAAGTGGGAAGTCGAAAGTTGGGAAGTCGGGAAGTTGGAATATCGGGAAGTCGAAAATTCCGTCAGAAGTCAAGTCGAAAATTCCGTCAGAAGTCAAAAGTCGACAATTGAGTTGAAATTGGAAGTCGAAAGTTGAAAGTCGAAACTCGGATGTCGGAAGTGGGAAGCCGAAAGTTGAGTCGAAAGTCGAAAATTTAGTTGGAAGTCGAAAGTCGGAAGTCGGGAAGTTGGGAAGTCGGGAAGTCGAAAGTCGGAAGTTGAAAGTCGAAAGTCGAAAGTCGAAAGTCGGAACTCGGAAGTTGGAAGTGGGAAGTTGGGAAGTCGAAAGTTGAGTCGAAAGTCGAAAATTTAGTTGGAAGTCGAAAGTTGGAAGTCGGGAAGTTGGGAAGTTGGGAAGTCGAAAGTCGGATTGGGAAGTGGGAAGTCGGAATTTGGGAAGTCGGGAAGTTGGGAAGTCAGGAAGTCGGGAAGTCGGGAATTCGGGATTCGAAAGTTGAAAGTCGAAACTCAGTAGTCGGAAGTGGGAAGTCGGGAAATTGGGAAGTTGTGAAGTGGGAAGTTGGAAGTTGGGAAGTCGGGAAGTTGGGAAGTCAGGAAGTTGGGAAGTCGGGAACTCGAGAATTCGGGAAGTCGAAAGTTGAAAGTCGGAAGTCGGAAGTGGGAAGTCGGGAAGTCGAAAGTTGAGTCGAAAGTCGAAAATTTAGTTGGAAGTTGAAAGTCTGAAGTCGGGAAGTTGGGAAGTTGGGAAGTCGATAGTCGGATTGGGAAGTGGGAAGTCGGAATTTGGGAAGTCGGGAAGTCGGGAAGTCAGGAAGTCGGGAAGTCGGGAATTCGGGAAGTCGAAAGTTGAAAGTCGAAAGTCGAAAGTCGAAAGTCGGAAGTCGGAAGTCAGAAGTCGGAAGTCGAAAGTCGAAAGTTGAAAGTCGAAACTCGTTAGTCGGAAGTGGGAAGTCGGGAAATTGGGAAGTTGTGAAGTGGGAAGTCGGAAGTTGGGAAGTCGGGAAGTTGGGAAGTCAGGAAGTTGGGAAGTTGGGAAGTCGAGAATTCGGGAAGTCGAAAGTCGAAAGTTGAAAGTCGAAAGTCGGAAGTCAGAAGTCGGAAGTCGAAAGTCGAAAGTTGAAAGTCGAAAGTCGGATTGGGAAGTGGGAAGTCGGAAGTTGGGAAGTCAGGAAGTTGCGAAGTCGGGAATTCGGGAAGTCGAAAGTCGAAAGTCTGAAGTTGAAAGTCGAAAGTCGAAAGTCGGAAGTCGGAACTCATTAGTCGGAAGTGGGAAGTGGGGAAGTGGGATGTCGGAATTTGGAAGTCGGGAAGTTGGAAAGTCAGAAAATTGGGAAGTTAGGAAGTCGGGATGTCGGGAATTCGGGAAGTCGAAAGTCGAAAGTGGGAAGTCGGAAGCCGGGAAGTTGGGAATTACAAAGTCGGAAGTCGGAAGTAGGATGTCAGAAAGTTGGGAAGTCGGGAAATTGGGAAGTCGGAAGTGGGAAGTCGGAAGTTGGAAGTGGGAAGTCGGAAAGTTGGGAAGTCGGTAAGTCTGGAAACCGAAAGTCGGGAAGTCTGGAAGCCGAAAGTTGGAAGTGGGAAGTTGGAAGTGGGAAGTCGGGAAGTTGAAAGTCGGAAGTTGGAAAGTTTGGAAGTCGGGAAGTCAGGAAGTCGAAACTTGGAAGTCGAAAGTTGGAAGTGGGAATGCGGAAGTCGGAAGTGGGAAGTCGGGAAGTCGGGAAGTTAGGAAGTCGGGAAGTCAGGAAGTCGATAGTCGGAAGTGGGAAGTCGGGAAGTCGGCAAGTTTAAAGTCGGGAGTCGGAAGTCAATAGTCGAAAGTCGAAAGTCGGAAGTGGGAAGTCGGGAAGTCGGGAAGTCGGCAAGTCGAAAGTCAGAAGTCGGGAAGTCGGAAGTCAGAAGTCGGGAAGTCGGGAAGTTAGGAAGTCGGGAAGTCGGGAAGTTTGGAAGTCGAAAGTCGAAAGTGGGAAGTCGGAAGTCGGGAAGTCGGGTAGTCGGAAGTTGGAAGTTGGGAAGTGGGAAGTCGAAAGTTGGGAAGTCGGGAAGTTGGAATATCGGGAAGTCGAAAATTCCGTCAGAAGTCAAGTCGAAAATTCCGTCAGAAGTCAAAAGTCGACAATTGAGTTGAAATTGGAAGTCGAAAGTTGAAAGTCGAAACTCGGAAGTCGGAAGTGGGAAGCCGAAAGTTGAGTCGAAAGTCGAAAATTTAGTTGGAAGTCGAAAGTCGGAAGTCGGGAAGTTGGGAAGTCGGGAAGTCGAAAGTCGGAAGTTGAAAGTCGAAAGTCGAAAGTCGAAAGTCGGAAGTCGGAACTCGGAAGTTGGAAGTGGGAAGTTGGGAAGTCGAAAGTTGAGTCGAAAGTCGAAAATTTAGTTGGAAGTCGGGAAGTTGGGAAGTTGGGAAGTCGAAAGTCGGATTGGGAAGTGGGAAGTCGGAATTTGGGAAGTCGGGAAGTTGGGAAGTCAGGAAGTCGGGAAGTCGGGAATTCGGGATTCGAAAGTTGAAAGTCGAAACTCAGTAGTCGGAAGTGGGAAGTCGGGAAATTGGGAAGTTGTGAAGTGGGAAGTTGGAAGTTGGGAAGTCGGGAAGTTGGGAAGTCAGGAAGTTGGGAAGTCGGGAACTCGAGAATTCGGGAAGTCGAAAGTTGAAAGTCGAAAGTCGGAAGTCAGAAGTCGGAAGTCGAAAGTCGAAAGTTGAAAGTCGAAAGTCGAAAGTTGAGTCAAAAGTCGAAAGTTTAGTTAGAAGTCCAAAGTCGGAAGTCGGCAAGTTGGGAAGTCGAAAGTCAGATTGGGAAGTGGGAAGTCGGAATTTGGGAAGTCGGGAGGTCGGGAAGTCGGGAATTCGGGAAGTCGAAAGTCGAAAGTTGAAAGTCGAAAGTCGAGTCGAAAGTCGGAAGTCGGAAGTCAGAAGTTGGAAGTCGAAAGTCGAAAGTTGAAAGTCGAAACTCGGAAGTCGGAAGTGGGAAGTCGGGAAGTCGAAAGTTGAGTCGAAAGTCGAAAATTTAGTTGGAAGTTGAAAGTCTGAAGTCGGGAAGTTGGGAAGTTGGGAAGTTGGGAAGTCGATAGTCGGATTGGGAAGTGGGAAGTCGGAATTTGGGAAGTCGGGAAGTCGGGAAGTCAGGAAGTCGGGAAGTCGGGAATTCGGGAAGTCGAAAGTTGAAAGTCGAAAGTCGAAAGTCGGAAGTCGGAAGTCAGAAGTCGGAAGTCGAAAGTCGAAAGTTGAAAGTCGAAACTCGTTAGTCGGAAGTGGGAAGTCGGGAAATTGGGAAGTTGTGAAGTGGGAAGTCGGAAGTTGGGAAGTCGGGAAGTTGGGAAGTCAGGAAGTTGGGAAGTTGGGAAGTCGAGAATTCGGGAAGTCGAAAGTCGAAAGTTGAAAGTCGAAAGTCGGAAGTCAGAAGTCGGAAGTCGAAAGTCGAAAGTTGAAAGTCGAAAGTCGGATTGGGAAGTGGGAAGTCGGAAGTTGGGAAGTCAGGAAGTTGCGAAGTCGGGAATTCGGGAAGTCGAAAGTCGAAAGTCGGAAGTTGAAAGTCGAAAGTCGAAAGTCGAAAGTCGGAAGTCGGAACTCATTAGTCGGAAGTGGGAAGTCGGGAAGTGGGGAAGTGGGATGTCGGAAGTTGGGAAGTCGGGAAGTTGGAAAGTCAGAGAATTGGGAAGTTAGGAAGTCGGGATGTCGGGAATTCGGGAAGTCGAAAGTCGAAAGTTGAAAGTCGAAAGTCGGAAGTCAGAAGTCGGAAGTCGAAAGTTGAAAGTCGAAACTCGGAAGTCGGAAGTGGGAAGTCGGGAAGTTGCGAAGTCGGGAAGTCGAAAGTTGAAAGTCGAAACTCGGAAGTTGGAAGTGGGAAGTTGGGAAGTCGAAAGTCGAGTCGAAAGTCGGAAGTCGGAAGTCAGAAGTTGGAAGTCGAAAGTCGAAAGTTGAAAGTCGAAACTCGGAAGTCGGAAGTGGGAAGTCGGGAAGTCGAAAGTTGAGTCGAAAGTCGAAAATTTAGTTGGAAGTTGAAAGTCTGAAGTCGAGAGTCATCGAAGTTGGGAAGTTGGGAAGTTGGGAAGTCGATAGTCGGATTGGGAAGTGGGAAGTCGGAATTTGGGAAGTCGGGAAGTCGGGAAGTCAGGAAGTCGGGAATTCGGGAAGTCGAAAGTCGAAAGTTGAAAGTCGAAAGTCGAAAGTCGGAAGTCGGAAGTCAGAAGTCGGAAGTCGAAAGTCGAAAGTCGAAAGTTGAAAGTCGAAACTCGTTAGTCGGAAGTGGGAAGTCGGGAAATTGGGAAGTTGTGAAGTGGGAAGTCGGAAGTTGGGAAGTCGGGAAGTTGGGAAGTCAGGAAGTTGGGAAGTTGGGAAGTCGAGAATTCGGGAAGTCGAAAGTCGAAAGTTGAAAGTCGAAAGTCGGAAGTCAGAAGTCGGAAGTCGAAAGTCGAAAGTTGAAAGTCGAAAGTCGAAAGTTGAGTCAAAAGTCGAAAATTTAGTTAGAAGTCCAAATTCAAATTCAATTTCATTTATTCAAATCCAAAGTCGGAAGTCGGAAATTGGAAGTCGGAAGTCGGAAATTGGAAGTAGAAAGTCGAGTCGAAGGTTGGGAAGACGGGAAGTCAAGCATTCGGGCCATCGAGAAGTCGGAAAATCGGGGTCGGAAAATCGGGAAGTCGAAAGTAGAGAAGTCAGAAAGTCATGAAGTGCGGAAGTCGGGACGTTGGGAAGTCGGGAAGTCGAAAGTCGAAAACTCCGTCGAAAGACTTCCCGGGAAGTCAGGAAGTCGGAAGTTGAAAGTCAGGAAGTCGGGAAGTCGAGAATTGCGGCCGTCGGGAAGTCTGAAAATCGGGAATTCGAAAGTCGGAAGTTGGGAAGTCTGGAAGTCGGGAAGTCGGGACGTTGGGAAGTTGGGAAGTTGGGAAGTCGAAAGTTGGAAGTCGGAAATCGAAGACCGACGTCCGAGTAGTAGCGTTTCGTTACTGCGCTTCGTTCGGTGAGCGAGAGGGCCGGAGGCCCAATTTCGCGCTTAAACGGTGAAAGAAAACATCGTGAGGAAACCTGCATGAGAGATTTTCTTGACGGCGTGTGAACTCTGCCAACCCGCAGTAGGCTAGCGTGCCTTGTCCACCACCGCTAGCGTGGTGGACAATAACCTAATCCCTCACGTACTGAGAGGAGACCAGTTCCCAGCGGTGGGACAATGGAATGGGTTGATGATGATGATAAAGTTAAAAATCGATCTCAGTCATCCTGTAGTTTATATGCATCAGAAATATTGCGTATTGTTTTTAGAATCTTCATATCATCCACATATGAATTCTTGAAACATGACCTTTCTGCGATGAAAATAATAAATGCAAGAGGGCCTAATAAGGATTTATATATTAGATTCCGTTTCCGATTGAATTTTCATAGCTAAAACAGAACAACGTCTACCGGGTCAGCTAGTTCACTATAAAAAAGGCATAAATTATAATACTCAAAGATATGAATTTTCTAGTGAAAGAAAAATTTGTCCTCAGGCAGGGTTCGAACCTTATCCATAAGTTCACCGGACGATTAACCAACTCAGCTGCCCATCACTCAGCTGAATTTTTCTTTTACTAGAAAATTCATATCTTTGTGAATATTTTGCATTATTTAATGCTAAAATATAATAAAATAAGCAGGGTATTATCATTATTTATCACGCATACAGACATCAAGTTTAACACATTAGGACTGCATGTTGAAGGATGGTGTTGCACACCACCATTAGGTTTAGCAGGCCATTGACCCACATCGGCCGATGAGCCTCAACACGCGCCTAATGATAGATACCGAAAATATTATGATGATCGACCATTATCGTAAGTGTAATGATCTGTGATGGTATCATTATGAGCTAGCAATAGAGTGGTTTATGCAAGGGACCTTCAGGATCGAGTAGGATCATTGGATGCTTGTAGCTTGGATCGTGGGTTTGATTTCCGTAAGGAACGGATCAGGGTGGTGTGCAGTAATTTTTATAACTAATTAAAAGACGCATATACAATTCATTATTCTATTCTATTCATTCATTCATTCATATACAATTCCTAAACTTTATAGTAGACGCGAAAATATACAAACTAAAATCGTACTTAGGCATAAAAACCGTCTTAATCTACCAACTTCTAGACTAGAAATGCATTCCTCAAGCCCTTGGGTAATGTCCATAAAAATATTTAACAAATTACCTGAACCCATAAAAAATGAAACTAGAATTAACATATTTTGTAATAAATTAAAACACTTTCTGATAAAGAAAAGCTACTACACCATCAAAGAATACCTTGAAGATAAACTTTAAGTAGGTACACATCTCAGAGACATATTTGCTTAAATATTATAAATAAAACTCTCCGGCTTTAAAATAAGTAAAAAATTAATGAATATACATATAGATTTTGTAACATAACCAATAACAATTTATATAAAATAATAAGAACAAAAAACAATACATAAAATATACAATAATAAATATTATATAATAATACAGTATAATAATTATACTTTTCCTTCCCTTAAAATACGGCAAATAAATAAATAAAATAAGCATGCAATAAATATTATATGGATACATAAAAAATATAGGACTAAATATAAAATAGTAATATATTAGTACATATTAAGATATAAATAGTGCAACATATAATGAATAGTGTAGGCATTATACCATCACGCCTGTATTCCCCAAAGGGTTAGGCAGAGGTGCACTTAATGTACACCCACAGTTCGCCGGTATGTTTGGGTCCCATGTAATAGGGGGCGAGCCTATTGCCATTCACCGGGCACATATCCAGACTCCGAGCTGCTACTGAGAAATTCATAGAAAACCTCAATAACACTTTGCTCGACCTGGGGATCGAACCCAAGACCTCTAGCGTAGCAGTCGCGATTGGGACCACTAGACCAACGAGGCAGTCTGTCTGTAGGCATTATATAGTTAAAAAATATACTTAAATTAAATTATCAATATATGTATGTATAATTATATACATCTCCCTCTCTCGTACTGTACTGTGCTGTGCCCATCAGGGTCCATAATTGATCCTTAGTTTTAAGCTTACCATCTGTTTTAATTTGTATGTACATTATGGAATGCAATAAAGAATTGAATTGAATTGAATTACAATCCCAAGTATTAGTAGGTAGGTAGGTAACATCTATGTTAATATAAAAACGCAATGATTCGGTTTGTTCAGGTATAAAGTGCTGTTTTTTATCAAGAGAGAAGTACAACTCCATTGATAATTTTAGATTTCAAGATACCCGAACACGTCAACACGTCTTAAACCGAAAACCCGCTATCAATGTAATAGGTACCTATTTTAGTTGGATTCTGGGACTCAATTTATACAGTATCGGCTCTGAAAATGGCAAGTATATTTATAAGTAAATATATTTGTTTTTCACTAGCAGTGTAGGGCGCGCCTGCCTATATTCCACCAATCACAGCCATGGATCTGATCACAGACCTTAATCTAACTTTAGGTCTGTGGCTCTGATTAATTGGAACTGATTAATTGGAACTGATTAATTGGAGCTCGGAAAATGTGGTTGAGTGAAATTCACAAAAACTCGATGCATTCAGCAATATATGACTTACGATGTTTTTTTGATAAGGTAGGTGTCGTTATTGCAGAATTGATTGATTGATGGTTGAACCATTAATCAATAAATACTGACTGATTACCAACATGATGCGTGAGTGGCATTTTATAAATTTAATAACATTAGTTTAAAGCCAATATCCATCTTATCCTATATCAGGCAAAACTCAGACAATAATGGAAAGATAGAAAGACACACGTCAGTAGACAATAATAGAAAGATGCAAACGGATTTCATATACTTCACGTTAAAACCGTGAAATTCATTTTCATAGAAATTTGGAGCCCTGACTAATAAATTACCCAATATTAAATAATGGAAAAGAAATTGCTGAAAATTCGCATTACTTTTATGTTTTAAAAGCACGTTAATTACATACTGAATTCATAAAACTCAAAACAATTATATCCAGCTTATAGAAATACTAATTGCTATTGGATTTCTCCATTCCCAATATCCTTAAGCAAACGGCAGCAGTGGAAAACTGGAAACTCGGCTGCAAGATAAGGTATACGAAGCCAGATCGGTAGCGACATGCAAAATGAATCTCAGGGCTGGCACGAGCTGCTAATTGAAACTTAATCCTTTACACCCTCGCTCTAGTACCTACTTCCACACGTGTCTTTTGATAGGGTTGGCACACACATTTTTAAAAATAATTAATTTAATAAAAAGGAACGAATACTGCTTATCTATGAAGCATCGTAAATATATAGTAAGTAGCCTTTTGTAAAAACCATGTAATTTATTTTATTTACGAAGACTGGTTCTTCGCATTGTGAGTTAAGGCTAGGCTAATGAATATCAATGAGAATATAGAGAAGCAGGGAATAAAGATAAGAAACTGTTATTCTGATACAAGACTAATAATGGCACGGAAAGGTAATATGTCGTCAAATACATAGGTGAATAAACAACACATACACGCTTACACATGGCTTGTTGGCGCTGTTTCTTTTTAGCTAGAAAAAATAGCACCAGGATCTCGTAAAGAATTGAAATTTTAGGGGTTTGCAGTTTTAAACTAAGAGATTTTTTTATATCAATTACCGAAACAGAAATAAAGCTAAAACGAAAACAAAAGGCAAAATAGTCGCTTACCTTATCAGGCGGCCCGTATGCTTTCAATATAACAAAAGGCTGGTTAATATTTTACAGAATCCAATCATTTTCATATTGCAACCCTATTCCCTCCCCCTACAGGTATTTCAAAGGGGTAATAGCAGGCATACGGTCGATTGAGCTCGTCCGCTCACACCTGCATCGAAATTAGATCCTCTAGTATGTGGGGTGTGGAGGGAGTAGGCAAGGGGGAATTCAAAATTTAAACTCAACTCGTTTTATTTCGCTTCGGGGAGGCGATGAAATCGCATTTATTTATAAGACGGCTTTATAGCGAAGGGAATTGAAATGCATTTTTAAATTGTAGTGCGGCTGCAGATCATAAGATTTTTCGAAGGTTATGAGAAGTTCGATTCCCAAGTCGCGAAGTGGGTTTTTTCTATGAAATTCTCAGAAGCAGCTTTTTACGTAGAATCTTAAACATACCAAAATTTGTGGATGCACATCAGTACACGTCTGCCTAACAATCCGGGAATACACGCGTAATAATATGCTGTCAATTGATGAATCTAGAAACATAATTTTTGTTTAAAATTACGTAATACTAATAACGTACCAAATTATTAATGTGCACGATTTATATTGGAACGGTTACATCTGGATTAATTTATATTCTAAAGCGATGCGAACCATCAATTCATCATTTGATAGCATCATAAAGTGTAGATGTGCAAGCGCAATGGGTCGTGATGGGCCCAGGGCCGCTGCTCTAATTATCCTCACGTGGGACGGTGGGCCCGTTTTGAAAGGATCATGGCGTAATAAGCGTTCTACCATTAAAATATGTAAACTTATTGCACTCAGCTAAGGGAATGTTAATTTTGAAAGTTTTTGTTAATAAATATACGAGTAACTGTACGTTTGATGTAGCCATTGAGGTGCTCACTTCGCCGTCACTATTGCGTTTAGTGGATCGTAGGTTTGATTCTCAACGGAGATTATAATAATATAGTTTATTTGGAAACCCTACCGAACTACGCTACTACGATGTTAACATCGACGCTTATTATAAAAGAGCACTGACGCCTAACAGACCCACGCATATAAGAATTGATGCCCATAAGGTCAACGCCCATAACAACGACGCTTAATTACCTTGACGAACATAATAACAACGATGGTCATAAGACTGCACATTAGGTATGTGTCCGTAAGACCCAGTCTATAAGACTGGGGCCCATAGTACCGACGCATATAATATCAACATCTCTAATAACACTGATATACCTTAAGACATACGCACATAACACCAACGCCAATAAAACCGACGCCCATAAGACCGACGTCTATAAGACTGACTTCTATTAAGACCGACGCCTATAAGACAGAAACCTATAAGACTGAAGCTTATAAGACTGACGCGATGTCTATAACCCCGACGCCAATATGACCGTCGTTAATAATAACACCGATGACACCCACACGAATAATAATGACACCGATACCACACACTAATTAGAGAAAGACTGTATTAACGTAGCCTCATCCCCCAGGTCGATGTGCTCAGACCTGGTGTACGTGATCCTGTTCCCGCAACTCCTGATGGTGGTGCACTTCAAGCACCACTGCAACACGTACGGCTCGCTGGCCGCCTACGTCGTAGCGCTGCTGGTGCGGCTCTCCGGCGGCGAGAAGCTGCTCGGGCTGCCGGCGCTCATCCACTACCCCGGCTGGGACCCCACCATCGAGCTCCAGCTGTTCCCCTTCAGGACCATGGCGATGGTCATGTCGCTGTTCACCCTCGCCTTCATCTCGTGGCTTTCAGTGTAAGTGGCATGCTTTCTTTCTTTCTTTATTGCAGGTTGTGGTATAAAACCGACGTAGACGACGGTAAGGGTCAATTTATACCAGCGAAGATTCGAGTCGAAGCGTAACGTTAAATTCTTTGGTAGTTCAGTCATTATTCCTCTACTAAAAACGTATGTGGAAGATTTGGATCTAAATTAAACAACATAGCACAAAAATCTTTCATTTTAGGTACTATATGTTACCAGTATTGTTACTGTTAGACAACTTAATAACATTTTGGAGTGGGGTCAACGTAAGATTAGAATTCGAATCTATCGTCACTTCCGAAACATTTTTGTAGTATGAAAACGTAGGATCCGTCAGCCATCAAAGTGTTATGTAAAAGGAAAACATTTCGCTTCGGTGCCCTTCGACTCAGTGCTATTAGTATGAAATTGTCCCTAAATCAGCCTAGTCTAGATCTATGATTTATGAAAATGTCAATGTCTGACGATTAGGTTCAGGTCACCAGCAACCTGCTGACCAGCTTATCTCCCTACGCCATGAACCATTATTGAGTAGCTCACAACCAACAGGATAGAACAAAAATTAAGACTGTCCTTTTTTCTTAAAAAAACGCACAGGACTACACAATGTTATGATAAGGGAAAGATTACTAGTTAAAAGCTCTTTAAGTTGTATTAAAAATACAACTCGTACCTCTTTTAATTTATTATTAAACAAAATGTTTACGGAATGAAGCAGTATTCCCAATTCCTCCCCCAATCCCCTTCCTTCTCCTTTTCTCCTCCCCCTCCCTTTCCCTAAATAGGCTCGGCAACGCATCTGCAACTCCTTTGGTTTTGCAGATGTCCATGGGCGGCGATGACTACTTACCATCAGGTAGCTCGCCTGCTCCTTTGCCGAGTTATACCACAAAAAAAAAAAAAAGTATTTTTCCATCAATTTGAAAATGTTGAAATAAATAAATTTAGCTACACGCCAAGATTTTGAACTGAAATATGAATCTTTAGGAAAAGAACATAATTTGGTGTTATACTTCTTTCGAGAACATTATTATTAAACTTTTCGCGATACATCAAATATTTGCAAAAGATATTCAGTTGCGATCCACTTCAGTATTCTGTGTGAGAGAAGTAAATGCTACCGTTCATACAAATTTGATTGATTCAATTTATGTTTCAAGTGTCAAACCCAAGTTATGTGCGAGCTACAGGTTGACAGTAATATGATAACAGATATCGACTTAATATAATATGAGGAATAAGAATAACATTTATTGTAAGAAACAGAAAGATTACTTTAAAAATGTTCAAAATATAATTTTGAGTCCCGTTTCAGTGCCATAAGATTCACTGTAATAAATAGATGTAGGGTAAGTGTTGTGTTGAGTATTTACTGACAACGTGTTATAAATATAATGAAAAAAAAAAATATCATTGAAATTCTTCTTATAACTAATCATGGCTACACTCTATGTAGCCATGATTAGGTATATTAAAGCTAAGCAAATTATTAATATAGGAAATCTAAAATATAACGTTCATCGTTCAATGCTATCAGTTTAAATAATCATTTAATTTCAAATCTAGATAGCTTTCATTAATCATTATTGGCAACGTTGCCTTTGAATTCAGGTTAAATTCGATTCGAATTTAATTGACACGTTAATTTAAATTTGAAGAAGTTGAAGCGCCTCATCAAGAATTCCCCGAAAAGTTTCGACTGGAAATAAATTATTAAGACAATTTGTTCCATTTAACGAAAGGAAATGTAAATTATAAACTTACAATTACTTTAGTAATTGTACATTTTCTGAATTTATGTCAGGTAGGTACGATACTTTTGAAATAACATTTAACGACTTTTCAGCTCGATATCAAAAACAGTCTATTTTTGTGGGTGAACATTAAAATATTCTCATTTCTTTTTTCATACAAAATATATACAATAATGATTACTCGTATACGAGGTCGAGTAGCTCTCCAGCCCCTCGCTGTCCTTCATCCGTCGCATATTACCTGCGCATGGATGGGTCGTCATCCGTAGGGCGCGCATTAAGGCCACAGGTCAGACCCTCGGAATTAAGCATTCAGGGACTAAGAGGGTTGGGGAAATGAGGTCGTTTCGTTATTGTAGCATTGAGGGGTTATTGTGTGCCAGTTTCAACAAAATATCAGTGATGTGAAAATAATTTTGATAATTAATTAGATCACGAACTGTCTAAGATGATAGGTTATAATAGGTTTTAACATCGTCATTCGTCTTTTTCTGAACATTGGACTGTCCCGGAGACTGGTAGATGCAACTGTCTTCTGCACGACTTCGGCACTTCACCCGGCCTACCAGCGTCCTTCCGAGTTCCCTAGGCACGGTCTTCACTTGAGAACTCATTTGCTCCAACAGTTCGTCAGTTCTCCGAGAGATATGATAGTCCCATTGCTATAACAACTTCGTTCTCTTTAACTTTATTCTTCAAAGAGTCAGTACGCTTTCTATGATAAGGTTGCGTGTGCTGTGAGTTATTTCTTTAACAAATCAGTTTCTCGCAGTCCACATTTGGACCTAGGCTAGGCTTCTCTTAGAAATTATTAAATACAGCAGATGTATGATGGAAATTTCTTTCTTCAGAAACTGCAAATATCATAATTCCAATTTAATCTCAGTTTCGTAAATATTATACGGGTATTCTACTGAAATAAAAATATCTTCAAACGCGAACAAGTAAAATTGATTTGAGATCAAAAATTTACCCAAAGGTCATGGCAACAGGACCGTAATAATTATTTGATATTTTTTTAAGTACCTACTAGAATTCTCCTTCAAATAAGTCTTCTAAAGAGAGACGCCGTTCACCACGGAAATTATCAACTCAATAGCATAGTATTAGTGATTGAACATTCACAAAGAAACATTAAAATCAATGTTACTTATATAATTTGCGTCATAAGTTGTGTTAAAATATCCAGACAAATAGATGTTTGTGGTCATTTTGCAACAATTATCACTTAAGATGGAGGAAGCGCTAAAATATGATATTTGAATATTTAATTATGATTGTTTCAAAGCCATTAGGGTTTGTAGGTTGATGGGTGTTTACTACTATTTATAATTGTTTGAACGACGTTTGTATGACACTATATCCTTCAGACAGTACGCTGGTTATGAAAAATATTACCTATTATTAAAACTTTTAAATTTTGTTTGACTACTTTTTAAGACTGAGGAATTAAATATATCGAAACATTAGTCACATATTGCCAAAGCCTGAATTCTAATGATAAGAATATTAAACTTCCTCGAAAGGATATTCAGGGTTTGTCTCTTTGGAAATAGAAATACCCTTGTGGTAGTTGGAAGAGGACGATCTCGGCGAACGTACCGCAATCAAATTTTGGCTGTTCTTAAAAAAGGCAAGGTTACGAGCACCCTAAACTGACTGTCATGCATGACGACGTTACTGAATGTAGATGAAGCGAAAGTAGTGTGCCAGGATTGTAGCAAGTAGAAATCTATAGTCTCTGCCTACCCCCATAGATACAGGCGTTATAATATACTATATATACTATTATTTAATATACTATTTAAACTATTATTTAATATATTATTTAAACGCTAATTGCAGGAAGGTCTGCAATTAGCGCTTAAATAATTATTATTCGTCACTATATTGTTACCTTACTTCTTAACCTTATTTTTTTTGTTTACTGTACTTGTTTAACATCTGTAATTTTGTTGAATATAATAAAAAAAATATTGTTTTTCGTATATTATAAAAAAAATGAAAATCGAGTCGCTTTATTCATATATGAAAAATATAAAAATTAATATTTACGGACTAATTTGAACCTGTTTTTTGATAATTAATTGTATCACAAATTGTCTAAGATGTTGAACATCGTCATTCGTTTTGTGCTGAACATTGGACTCTCCCAGAGACTGGTAGATACAGTACTACCACTTTTCTTCTGCAAGACGTCTCCACTCCATCTGGATTAATTCAAATATGAAAAATCAATAAATATAATATTTACTGACTAATAGTGAACCCGTTATTTTAAAGCAATCAATTTTCTACATACGTAGTTATTATTTATCCCATCCGTAAATCATCGACGGACATAAGTGAATCGAGACATAATTATAAATATACGGATGTACATCATTTATACATACCTGCCTACATCTTGTACCTACAATATGTTTGTCTAATGTCAATCTGTAACGAGTGGAAAGTGATTATGTACTACGAGTCACGACATAATACAAGCGAACATTATGTTATTATTATATTGTTTACTTGTTTAGGACCTATTTGAAAGAAAGAAAAAGAAACGAAACTTGTTTGTGGATATAATATATGGAATATTCATATAGGTATAGCGTCGAAAAACATATTTTTTGCATCGGCATCGATATAATTGGTGTTGAATCGTATCTTTTGCGCGCGTGTATAAATATACATGAATAAATATACTCGTAAATATATATTATTTTGGCAAGTGTTAAAACTATCGCCATTAATATTGATATTATCGGCGTCGATGTCGATTTCCAATGTGTTGGTTCCGATATATTATTATTCATTCTTAACTTATGATTATAATAAAATTACATACGTGCAACGTTTTTGGAAACATACTAGCTTTTCCCTGCGACTTCGAATTCGTATTTTTTTTTAATTTATAAGTAGTCTAGTTCGATTGTAATGTCTATCTTTTGACAGGTTCCTCTTCAACAACGGCTATCTCAGCCCAGAGTCGGACTACTTCAACTGCGTGGTGAACATCCCTGAAGACATACGCCGCGTGGACGAGCCCTCAGAGGCGGGCGAGCAGATGTCCGTCTTGGGAGGAGTGCCGGGCCGGATGTACGGGGCCGCCTCCACCCTCATAGGTCCCGACGAGAAGTCCGGCCGGATCAACCCTGCTCTCGAACCTGATGACGATGATCTAGATGATCCCAATGACGGCCCTACCCCGCTGTTCGGGAACAGCAGCGCCCCCCCGCCAGTCCAGCCCTTCGGCAAGCAAACAGCTTTCTGAGACGATAAGTATATTTATTAGTTACATCGTAGATGCTGCACGCCACGACGGGGTCGCGTCTCAACGGGATTATATTTTAGGAAAATTTTACCATTTCTTATTTTACCCTCGTATTTGCTACGATCGTTACATCGAAGTATAGAACAGTAAACTACAGTATTTTGTGAGGAAAACGAGTAGACTGTTATGCTCAAAACGATCGAAACATACTCGTATCATCAGTATCTTCCTATTTAAATAAACCATTTTGTAAATGTTCACGTTTCATACTATATGGTATACATTCTCTTTCCGTTCGAATGACGACGTAAGCGCAAACTGATATTAAATATATTTAATAAATAAATTATGTAGTAATAAAATAAAGCAATAGATGTATGTTTAATAGTTGATGTAAAAATGAATTAAGCTGAATTATTTTGTAGTGAAACTTAAAATTACGAAATGTTGCAACTCATACATATCAAAAAGTGATTTATATTTGTCGTTAGAGAGTATCTACATATATATTATATATAATTTATATTGAAGACGATTCCTTATTTAAGTCAATTAATATAGAGAGAAAAGCACACATGCATGTGCTTTGTATCACTCTGTGTGTGTGTGCGTACCACGTAATGTTGACCAAACATTGTCATCATGTGAATGTAACAATATATACACAAAACATCGCTTGAAAAGCATATCTCATAAATATATACGACAAAGAGGATTATATTACATGGCTCGATAATTTAGTTAATTCAGATGATTTATATACAAAAGTCCTCACGAAGAATATTTAGGTACAGGTGAATATATATATATATAAATTATTAGTACAATTCAGCGCAAATATAATTATTAAGTAAAGTTAAGCTTCATTTAAGTGCAAATAATTTAAGTTTTGTAGATATATAAGTAAATATTGTTCAAAGCATTATACGTTTGATCAAGTGAACACAAAACAAAGCTCGAAATTGTAAGAAGTATTTACATAGGTAATCAATGATACCACAGGTATTTATGTCTGTGAATTATACTGAAGACTTCTTCTAATAAAGCGATGTATTTACTGAACCACAGGTCTTGGCCTAAAATCAGCAGTTACTAATTAAACGCAATATCTTAAATTAATGGAGTATTTTTAATATTCTAAGTTACATTGAGGTATAATGATCTACAGAGAGACACTAGTTGGAGTATTGAAATTTATTCCTGAGACTAAATTAAATCATGACAATGTATGAATATAAATCAATTCAAGCAATATCAACAAAACCTAATTGTCTAAATATAAAATGTCTCGTAAAGTTACGTCCGGGTTTGTCCACAAATTGAACGTCTTGCTATAAACGATCGTATGAGTAGATAATACCTCAATGAAGAGCTTTTTGATGTGGCCGACACGGCAGGCATCGCTGATAGGAATAAAGATCGGTCTTTTTAATATTATATGTGTATTGGTGTTCACAATCGTCGTGTTTTCTCCCCGGCTTTTCTGGAGTGATCCTATGTAATCGGTGGATTTCCGTGGAAGCCGTTTTATAGCAGTATCGTTGTGCAAAAAGCGTAACTTTTCTCAAACAAAAAATTATACTAAGAGAAACAACTTGTTTATTTCTTAATCTACTTATATCTTAAATGTACGGAGACATATTTGTATTGTTGGTAAGCTTTACGAAGATTATTTTTTTTTTTTTTATGGTATAACTCGGCAAACGAGCAGGCGAGCTACCTGATGGTAAGTAGTCATCGCCGCCCATGGACATCTGCAAAACCAAAGGAGTTGCAGATGCGTTGCCGAGCCTATTTAGGGAAAGGGAGGGGAAGGAGAAAAGGAGAAGGAAGGGGATTGGGGGAGGAATTGGGCCAAGTCGTACCGTGTGGGAAGTCCGCGACCCTAAACTTATTCCTAGGTCGCTAAGCCGCTCGAAAGAGTTGTACAGTACACATCTGCTACCGGGACCTGGGATCCAAGTCTATTACTTCAATTGCAACAGTGTAAAATACTACAAAGACTAACCGATTTTTAAGATAAACTGTCAATAAGCTAATGATTTCGATGTCATTGAATGACGAATTTGGCACAAATATAATAATAGATTTAGGGCCCTGATAGCCAATTTCGCCAAACACTATCTTTAACCTATCTTTAACAGTGACGGTCGACAACTATCGATCCAACATAACAAGTTTTGAATGTGACTTTGTCTCGTGGTTATCGTAGAATGAAACGTTCCAAGAAACTTAGATAGGTGGGAGGGAAAAATCGTCTATCGTTGGTTAGAGATAGATAACACTTGTCCTTGACTGTGAAACGCAAACTATAGATAGATACGTTCTTACTGATAATCGGGGATAGCGAACTATCCGTACTCTCAGATAGGGTATTGAAAACGGCCGTTACACATTTTTAACTGGAGTTAATAAATGTGAATTGATCTGATAATTTAATGGAATAGATTGTTTACGCTGTAAAATATTAGAATCAATCTCCAGTGAAGCACAATTGTCAGTTGTGACAGTTTTTGTTGTCGCTTCGTTTGCGAAGATCACTTGCACATCTCGTACCTAATGCGTACCATGGAAATCTGCCGATATATAAATAAATGTCTATATCCATATTTGAAGCTTTTCAAAATAATATTTCTAAATATATCAAAATGTATGTTGTAACTTGTAAGTGGACGATATTGTCAATTTTGGCAACTTTTATCTTTTTGAAAACAACTGCGTTTACAAGTTAGTGTAAAATACAAATAATATATTAAAATATTAGGAATATTTTGACGGAAAAGTATAGATTGTAGATAAACAGTTGCCACATTTGATATCTAACCTAGCTTTCGAATTGTTTTTTGATAATAAAGTTTACATATAAATAGTTTAACATTGGAAATATTTACTATATATATGTTGCGATTATATAATATATGAAGTGATATCCACCTGCCTAACCTTTGCTAAGAACTCGATACATATCATCTCTATGTGACTTACATATATACATATCATAGTGTTTAGTGTGAAATGGTACATATCATATTTATAAGGGTAGACTATAGGTATCGTTGTTGTTCTTCGGCGCCGCTTCCTGATTTATATACATTTTTAAAATATATATAATTCCTTGCATTTCAATTTCAAAACGAATTTTCATGTAACACAAATAGATAGTACTTACCTACTTTGAACAAATAATTGATTGGGAAATTATTTTGTAATATATATTTTGTTATTGTTACTTTAATATTAAATTCATAGAATACTTATGTTTTATTATTGTACTATGTATGTACAGGTATCATGTTATTGAGAAACAATTAACATTTTATATCTAGTTTAGTTTCCTGACTTGTAGTGTTTATTTTAGCAAATATTGATTTATAAAACCTCATTAATATTTTTTGTTATCTCATTAATTTACTGCCGTTTATTTTGAATTTATTTAAGTAATCATGTTTGTATGTATTGTTTGTTAATGAATATAAACTTTAAACATTTCTTAAGGTCGGGAAGCGGCCCCCCACTGTTAGCTAGTAGATATACCTACTATTGACTTATTCCTAGTTCTTGTTGAATATTTTGAAAAAGAAAAATGTGTAAAAAAATGTGTAACGTTGTGAATTCCGCAGTCGCCACGGCGATATCAAAATAAAACATATAGCATGTTAAACAGCTTTTTACTTATTATCCTACTTTTTACCCCAATACAGGGTGACTGGTCATACACTTAGGGCCTGTTTTTTTTTCGACTGCCAGCAAAAGTGTTCCTAGGCTTTTCTATACAATTTGTCATTGGCAGCTCAGAGTTTCGGCTTTTGCCCGGTTAATGACGAAATGTTGGTGTTCATCACCTTTGCCTGAACCTTTTGGGAATATAGGCGTGGTGGTATGGTATGTTATCTATCTATTAATTTATTTCTATCACGGTATAATAAGTCTGTTGGATGAGGAAAAATAAAACAATCAATCAGTCATATTTACAAAAGGTTTTTTATTTATACAAAAAAGTATAACTACTCAGTACTTAAACTAAACTTTTGTACAATTTTATTAATTATAATTAAATTAAAAGTTAATACTTTGAAGCGTCGCTTACGTGGTAAGCAGTGTGCGACGTCCGACGTGAGAGAGAAAGACATCTCCTACATCTAAGCACAATTATTTCACTGATTGAAGATCACATTTATTATGGAGTAGATATAATGGCCCCAGAATATCCTAAGTATTTTTTTGTAGCTATACATTTTCGATTTTGATACTTCTAAGGCCTGAAATATTCCATGTTCCTCCATTTAATAAAATACTTTTATATAAATAAGCGAGTTTGTGACACTCGCAACGCCAATACTGAAGACACTGTGATAACTTAACAATTGACTATTGTATATTAGTACTAGGACGCTAGGAGTCTACTGGATCTAATACACATAGCCGCCGTTGGAGTCATAACCCTGGCTGATGGTGGCGGGCACGCCGCCTCCGTGGCCCCCGGAGCTTCCGCCACCGAAACCTGAAGAGCCACCGGAGGAGTAGCCTCCAGAGCCACCTCCCGATGAGTAGCCACCGCCGCCACTACCTCCCGAAGAGTATCCACCGCTACTTCCTCCGGAGGAGTAGCCACCGCCGCCTCCACCTGATGAGTAACCTCCTGAACTTCCATGTCCGCCACCTCCGCCTGAAGAGTAGCCTCCTGAACTACCATGTCCGCCGCCTCCGCCTGAGGAGTAACCTCCTGAACTACCATGACCGCCGCCTCCGCCTGAAGAGTAGCCTCCTGAACTACCATGTCCACCGCCTCCGCCTGAAGAGTAGCCTCCTGAACTACCATGGCCGCCGCCTCCGCCTGAGGAGTAACCTCCTGAACTACCATGTCCGCCGCCTCCGCCTGAAGAGTAGCCTCCTGAACTTCCATGTCCGCTAGAACCGCCGCCAGAGTAGCCGCCGCTTCCGCCACCGGAAGAGTAACCACCGCTGGATCCTCCAGAGGAGTAACCACCTGATCCACCCGAGGAGTATCCTCCAGATCCGCCTGAGGAGTATCCGCCGCCACCACCTCCAGATGAGTGGCCACTAGAACCCCCAGAGAAGCTTGAGCCACCAGAGAAGCTGGAGCCGTGACCGCCGCCGCCACCGCCGCTACTAGGAGCGCCGTAGCTGCTTGAAGGCGCGGCAGGAGTACCATAGCTGCTCGAAGGCGCAGAAGGAGCGCCGTAAGAACTGGAGGGCGCACTCGATGGGGCGCCGTAGCTCGATGAAGGACCACTTGAGCCGAAACCGCTGCTTCCGAAGCCGCTGCCACCAAAACCACTGCTACTAAAGCCACCGCTACTGAATCCACCGCTACTACCACCGGCTGATGGGGCTCCATATGAGGAGGATGGTGGAGATGCAGGAGCTCCATATGAGGAGGATGGGGGAGCTGCAGGAGCGCCATAAGAGGAGGATGGGGGAGAAGCAGGGGCTCCGTAAGAACTAGATGGCGGAGATGGGGCTCCGTAGGAGCTGGATGGAGGCGAAGGTGCACCGTAAGAACTGGAAGGAGGTGACGAAGGAGCACCATATGAACTTGAAGGAGGAGATGGAGCTCCGTAAGAGCTGGATGGCGGAGACGGAGCTCCGTACGAGCTAGACGGAGGGGCTCCATAAGAGCTTGATGGTTTCGATGGCTTAGGTGCTCCGTATGTCGTAGAAGGACCAGTTGGCACACCGTAGCTGGTTGCAGGCGGTCTCGCTGGGGCTCCATATGAGCTTGAAGGCTTAGAAGGCGGGGCTCCGTAGGAGCTGGAAGGTTTGGGAGCGGGAGCTCCATAGCTGGATGATGGTGGGGGCCCGTAACTGCTTGACGGTTTCGGAGGCCCATAGCTTGGTTTAGGAGGCCCGTAGCTCTGTTTGGGCGGGCCGTAGCTGCTTGAGGGTTTCGAAGGAGCGCCGTAGGAGGATGATGGACGGCCTCCACCGTGGCCCCCGCCGCCACCACCGCCCCCGTGACCACCACCCCCGTGACCTCCACCCCCGTGACCACCGCCACCGCCACCTCTCGAAGGCGGAAGGTACGAAGAGCTCAGGGGCGCTGCGAACAATGGGATTGGTGCTGTTATTTTTCATATTGGACGTGATAATATATTGATTTTTCTGTTTAGAGCCTCAGAAATAAACTTCGTCTAGTATTTTGGTCATAATAAATTCAATATTACAAAAATATGTGAAGAATGAACTATTGAACTTGACATTGACATTGGCTCGCCACGCTTTACTAAGGTAAGGCGTGGTACTAAGTTACTCTACATTTTATTTGAATTAAAAAGTCTCTTCCGACTGAGCTTGGGTTACGCATATCTACTTATTTTTTTTAATGTTGTAAGATGCAACATTTCAAAAATCTTCACAATCTGGCAAACCCTATATTTAACGATAACAATATTATGAACATGTGGATAGAAATGACCTTATGGAGGAATATTATACGTGAGTTTTGAAGTTTTATATGCAAGGCAAATTTTCATTGCTGAGACTCTAAAACATGGTAATGGAGATACCTTACCTTCTCGTTTATAGGACTTCCTAGGGGTGGCAGCGACCAGCGACAGCAGCACCAGGGCTGGCACCATCTGGAACAAATACACGTGGAACATCAGATGCTGTTGATTGCCCAAAGGTGAAATTATGTGAGATAAGTAGTAACCTATAGGTTAGAGTATGCCTCATAATTCATCAAGAGGTTTGAGCCTCGATTCCTAGGCCAAAAACTTTTTTTTTCGTATCAACATCATCCACATCCTAACTTACCCACTGCTGGGTATAGCCTCCCTAAGTTTGTGCCATCCACCACGGTCCCGTGCCACTCTCATCCAATTATTTTTCGTATAGTAATTATTATTTCAATTCAATTCTTAGTTTAGATAACCAATATTAACTAATTGTTGGGCGTGAAACGTCCTGTAAGACGTTGGGTTACATTTTTATAAAACTAGCCAAAGTAGTGTGGGGCCTACGAATAAATATGATTTATTGTTAGTGTGGGGCCAGCCGGGCATAAAAACTCCGAGCTGCTACTGATTTTTTTTATAGAAAAACCCAATAAACACTGCTCAGTAGCAGTCGCGCTTACTAGACTGATGATGCAATTGTATTTTATGGAAATGCCTGAACGCGAGTTTATTAAAATGTATTAGATATCCGTCATATATTAGACTAATCTCAAGTCACGGACATCCAAGGAGAGCCATCAGCGGCTATCTACGACGTGCCCTGTAAGACAATTGGTTCATTTCAACAGCATTGCCTCACTCTCCCACCGCTGATCGCCCCTGTTGCCACACACACAATTTAGTGATGTACCCACGCTTTACGACAAGTGCCCGCTCGTCAATTGATTTAAATGACGCGGTTTTGTTGGCAAAGACAGCCTTGGTCGTTTAATTGGTTTTGGTTTGGGTTCTAACTATCTAACTAGTGCGGTTGGATTATCAGATAGGTCTGTTTGGATGGTTCTTCTCAAATTTTGATGGAGGATATATGGATGCATAACTTCATCTAACGCACTGTAAGAATTGTGCAATTTCTCAATTAAGTACAATAATATCTTGTCTTTTTTTTGTGTCAACAAACACATTTATTTATTTCATCTTTCATGGTGGGTAATCAATATATTTAGAATCCGCGGCAATTCTTTAGCAATTTTGTAATGTGGATCATATTATTATTATATGAAAGATATTCTATGCTATACAAAACATCTACATGTTGTTCTGAACCCATAACCAGTGATTATTGAGCGCTAAGCCAGTGTAGCAACAGTTCTATACAACCAACCTCATTGTTATTCTACTAACCGCACTGCAATCATCAGAAATGTGACAAAGTTACAAATCTTACAATTTAAACAAAGTTTTAAACAAAAATGTAAGTGCGTAATGTAGCAGTTTGATTCAGAGTAGCTCATAATAGTTCATTTAGTTCCCCGCTCACGGAGGCTCGGCCGATGTCTCCTGCCTACAGATCATCTAGTAAGATAATGTCACAGTCTGTCCGCGTGCATCGTAAATACTTCGAGTTTGTGCACTTTCACGGACGATGTCATCTCACCGTGTTTATATTTCTACTTTCAATGTATATACACGGATAGGTACACGCTTGGATCCTTTATTTTACTTGACATGGAAGGAATTACAATTAAGATAGTAGGCAAAGAGGATAATTGCCTCATTTGGTCTAATGGTTTCCAAGTTGAGGAAAGTGTTATTGGGTTTTAATGTGTCTCAGTAAAATCTCAAGGTCCGGATTTGTGCGGGGTATGGCAATGATTTGTGTGGTTATACTCAGAACGCTCTGTACTTATGTCATATTTGATATGGGGGTGAATTTATATTATTCCCTATATAACTATGTACTTCATGGACCAGAGTCAACTCAAATCTCAATTGAAAAAGTTGTATCTTTTAGCCGGAGATTGAAAACAGAAGGAACGTTGACATATTTTTTTTTTTATGAATCATTTAAATATGAAATTATCAGAATTGACTTTTGACCGCCGAGCCGAGCGATTTAGTTGCGTCTTGGCAACATACCATGACACCCCCATGAGGTGAAATTAATATACGCCCACAGATCGCAGGTCTGTTCAGGTCCCATGTAATAGGTGGCGATCCTATTGCTATCCAATGGGAACATATCCTAACTCCGAGCAACTCCGATCTAAGTCTTGGCAAACAAAATAAGAAATCATTTTTATTTTAAAAACTTTTGGAAGTGGAGTTATTACCTACCTAACTTATAATTTTCTTGTCAATCCTGGATACTTTGTGTGTAGATCGATCGTATCATGTAATATGTATAAATTAATGACTTGCGTGTATTACTGCTGTAATGACAGTAATTTCCACCTTACAGAAACTAATATTACCTACCATGTAAATTATACACATGATTAAGTAAAAATCAATAGAATATAGGTAGTTACCGTTGTAGATCCTATTTAATTATCTGGTTTTTATATATATTGGAGTTTGTTATTACATTATTGATGATTCACAACACAAAATTATTTATTTTAACATTTCTTGAATTGAAATTGAAATACCTCTTAACGCCTCTCATCTTATATTTGACTATGACTTTTAACATAATATACCATCACGCCTCTCCCCGAACAGTTTGGTAAGGCAAAGCTGTACTAATGTACACCCACATTTCCAACCACTTTCGTTCACCATTTCCACCAAACTCCAAGCTACTACTGAGAATTTTGTAGAAAAACCCATTAACCTTGCACGCTGGCCGTTGGTATCGAGTCACCCTATTCATGATAAACTTCTAAATTAAATCCATCTTACTCCGGAAGATATTTAGCATGATACATCCGCACGATACGATAGCACAGATCATAATGACACGATGACATAACTAGGGTACCTACCTACATACGACATAATAATGTCGTACGAACATTTGCAATGACTATTGACCTCGGAGAAAGCTGATGGCATGCTCGCTCGAGTTTTTGTTAAACAAGTCATTTGTGTATCTGACGCAACGAGGTTATGGCGTCACGTGTGAGGTTGATCATGTGATGGGTGACCGTGATGCTTAGTTGGATTATCTTCGAGCTAGTCGACATTTTTACTACATTATACAGGGTGAAAGCACATAGACGCATAACCGCTTACATGGCACATGATTCTAGACCCCAAAAAAAAACAAAAAGAAACAAAAATCTGCTTTATCCTAGAAAAGTGCAATACTTAGTTTAAAAAAAACCTACACGGTCAAAATGTATGGAACAACTGTTGTTTTTTAATAATTGACGAAAAATTTCAACGCAAGGGCGTCCAGATTCCAGAGTCATGCGTCGATGTCCCTTCCACCCTGTTTAAGTCATTATTTTGTTTGATTTTTGTGAATATTTTGATTTTTCTTACGTTTTTTCTTTCTTTCCTTCTCTAATCACGGACTGCACAACCCACTATGGTCTTTACGACATACGACCGTGACACTATAACCCGTTAGTCCTCATTTTAACCGTTGGCCAACTCTGTTGACTCCACGGAATACAAACTAAACTATTTAGAATTTGTTACTACTTGTGCTAATTACCCTCATTAAAACTAACGTTTTGTTTGTCTCGAGGCTGTCTAGGTGACGGATTCGATTACTAGGTCAGGAAAAGGTGAAATTATGAAATGTTGAGTTTTCTGTTTAACCTATTCAATATGTTCTATAGCTGCCTCATTAGTTAAGAGATCGTAAGTGCAGCTACTGAGTTAGAGGTCCTGGTTGGAGCAAAGTGTTATTCGGTTTTTATATGACATTCCCAGGGGCAGTAATAGTTAATATGGTGACAAATATATTCATATTTAATTTATATGACATAGGTTTTTTATTTCTTTTCTCATGAGAAAATCAGAAAATAAAGTCATCCATTATTTCGATTCGACGGATAAAAGTGTCCACTCATTATGACGCTAATTACCATAATATACACCACGTGTATGTTACATGAAGATAATCCTTTAAAGTGGGTAATTACCACACTTTCACTGCTCATCCGATTATACAAGTTACTATGCTTTATGCTAAGCGCTACATTTTATATGCTTAACTGCCCAAAGAGGTCAAATTTAAATTAAGTAAAGATGGACAAGAACACTGTTAAACTGATTTTTAACATCTTCGTAGTTCTTGGTAATACTTTATTGATTTTTTTTCATGGGATAACTCGGCAAACTAGCAGGCGAGCTACCTGATGGTAAGTAGTCATCGCCGCCCATGGACATCTGCACAACCTAAGGAGTTGCAGATGCGTGCAGAGAGAAAAGGAGAAGGAAGAGGACTGGAGGAAATTGGGCCTGTATGTATGTAATATATGTACAAAGACATACTGCAACGCGAACACTATTCCAAAGATACAATAATATCTACGGTGGCTCGATGACTTTTCTCAACCGCCCACTATTTGGTAATCTTAGTCGAATTTTTCGAATGCGTCTATAAACTTCTGTTTTTTTCATACTCATAACATAACATACCATCACGCCTGTATTCCCCGAAGGGTTAGGCAGAGGTGCACTTAATGTACACCCACAGTTCGCCGGTATGTTTGGGTCCCATGTAATAGGGGGCGAGCCTATTGCCATTCACCGGGCACAAATCCAGACTCCGAGCTGCTACTGAGAATTTCATAGAAAAACTCAATAACACTTTGCTCGTCCTGGGGATCGAACCCAAGACCTCTAGCGTAGCAGTCGCGATTGGGACCACTAGACCAACGAGGCAGTCATTTTCATACTCATTGTGAGAATTTTACTAAACGATTTCGGTTATTAACGAACAATGATCTTTTAACGTTAAATATAAATAATTTGACGTGCAAAATGATGTGTTGTCTATACACGTCGTCTGACAATATGTTTGTAATGTGACGCGTGACATTCTAAATTGTAGCGTGAGTTAGGTGCGGGGCCAGGAGAATAGCGTGGATATTTATTAATTCATTTCATAATTTTAATCAATCAATCACATCAATTAATAACATAACATAACATACCATCGCGCCTGTATTCCCCGAAGGATTAGGCAGAGGTGTACTAATGTACACCCACATTTCGCTGGTATGTTTAAAACCCAATAAAACTTTGCTCGACCTGGTGATCGAAACCAGGGCCTCTAGCATAGCAGTCGAGCTAAGGACCACTAGACTAATTAGTCAGAGGCTGACATCAATTTATTATATGTAATTATTTACTTTATTATATAGGTATATTATTCCAAAAACAAAAGAAATCATAGTCATCAGAAAGCCAATAACCAATCCTTATGTATAGACTTATAATAATATGTATTTTAACATTTATAAGTTGAATCGAACCCATGATCGCATGGTCGCATGGTCGCGCTTGTCAGTCGTCTATTGAGCCAATTAAGTACAAACATTTTGAATGAGAGAATAAGAATGAGAGAGTATAAGAATAATGATAATTAAATATTGTGTGAAATTGGTTCATATTATTGATTAAACGAACTTAATACCTCTCAGTTACCCAGTTAATCGTTGAATATTAACTAATTTTTTTTAAATCGCTCCGCTAATTCCACCTCTGATTTCAAAGCCGTACTCGGCGCTTCGTAAACCGTTCATAACAAAGCAACGTCACTATTGTCTTAAGACTACTTAATTACTTAACGCCATTTAATTCTGAGACATAGGTACTTAGTGCGTCCACCTGAAGTTACATTATATTACCTACATTTATCTCAAAATCTACACGTAGAAAGATGTAATAGTGTGATGCAATATACGTAACAATAGTTATATGATAGCATTATGATAATTTTTCTTTAAGTGTACGATGTTTACTGGCAATAAAATAATTATTATGATTTCTTTTAAGACGTTGCTCCGCACCAAGGTTTTCTCCTCTACAAGCTGCTTATTTAGTCACCTGATTTAGCCACCAAGAGAGAAATGAATGTAGATGAAGCGAAAGTAGTGTGCCAGGATCGTGGCAAGTGGAAATCCATAGTCTCTGCCTACCCCCATGGGAGAGAGGCGTGACAATATGTATGTATTTAGCTACTGGTGTGTTTAAGAATTATAGGAGTTCATGGCTTAATTATAACTAAGTACGTTGATCGACAGACCAGCCGTGATCAGTTTGTGGATGGGTGACCATTCTTAACACATCGAGACTCGTCCAGGTCTCGGAGAACACGAAAATCCCGAAAAGCATGGGAGGCCATAAAAACACCTATGACAATCGTGAGTGGTGGTAGTCAGAAATAGAACCAAACCCTCACATACAGCGGGCCTGGGAAAACTGCAGGCCATATAATGTTTGTTCCGTGCGGGAATCCTCCCTGCGACCCGCAGCGCAGAAGCCAATTGTTTCACCACTACGCCAATCGTGTCATCGCAACTACTATCCAGCCAGTTTCTCGTGACTTACAGACCTTACCTTCAGAATTAGCCTGGGCGGGAATAGAACTACATATTTGAAGACGCGGAGAAAACTTGTCCAAGGGTTTTTCATTGCCATTCAATCAAGATTCTTAACTCGTACGTAGGAACTTGAGTATCGCACTATGTGTGCATGTTTTTTTAATTTTGTTTTTCTTTCTTTCTACTTTCTTACCATGATTCATCAAACGCGATTCTTTTACCCATGATTATCAAGCTGTCAAAAATATAATTAATTTACGTTTAGATTTTAAATTATTAATCCACCTCTCAATATCGATATCAATTACAAGATCGTTTGCAAAAAGCAATTTGTGTTAGATACCATCTTAAGTAAAAATGTGTCTGACGCTCACTTCCTATGCTCCACAAAGTCACGGAAATGAGTTCCACTTACGTGTCTCATCGTAACTTCGTCACTGACTCATGAGGTATCGAACCTAGTGACGTTTATTGGACGTCAATCTTTTAGATTGTAGGTTCACCGCTAGGGTTGCTTGTGACGAAAAAATTTGAATTTTTTTGGATAAATGTGATTAAAAATTCTGAAAGCTTTGCTCTTGCAAAGCTTTCAGATTTTTTAGAACACTTAAGAAGGTGCAGAACTGTATAATTTGCCGAGCTACTTAAATTGTTGTGACGTTAGTGGTACCTTAAATGTTATAATAGAGTCCTTTAATTAATGATAAAATTACTTCTTAATACAGGGTTGCGAAACTTTGGCTTCATAAAATATACATATATATTGCAAAACTAAGGCATCGCATCACATTCAAGCAGAATTAGGTATAGCTGATACCCTTATTATTAGGATACAAATACGATACTGAAGAACTACTTACGTTAATTTAAGAATTCGAAAAACGATTACGAATCCAGTTTCAGAACACACCGATATCAAACGATAAACTAATCAAAGCTTGTAAACCCTACAGCAAGACCGCGTACTACGTCATAGGTCTCACGGGAACGTTGCGCGGGAACGCATCGGCGCTGCCACAATGAGTTGCAACGCACGCGCATTGTTCTCACCCAAACTGTGCGAACGCACTGGACTGGACCAATACTGTGCTCGTCTTTCGTTGCGACACACAGGATGTTGGCCAATGAGATCGTAGATTCTTTTATAATTATTTTGATTATGCAGATATTTATTTTTCCAGCCATTTATTTTGCTCATGATGGTTTCTGGGCGACACATCGGACGTTCAAATTCCCATGGAAGGAAATGTTTTCTTGTCCCACTAATAAGCAAGTGTAGTTCCAATTGGGACCCTTCCAATTACAATCATCTACGAAATGTACTAAATGTTAACATAACTCTTCAGGTAACACAATGCAAAATCGATTTGTTTAATTATCATAACCCAGTTCCCTCATTGGAGTCAGGCTCACTTAGTTTTACCTACTTATAAGAAGATGCAGATTCCATCATGCTTGCGGAAAAAATGATACCAGGAAAAGCATGAGTATAGAACAGTATAATGTACTAATGCGAGTAGGTAAGTCGTTACATAAGGAAACTATTGAAGCAAAAGTTTGATATTGAAATTGTCGATTATCTATATGATTATCTTCGCAACAACGGAATTATATTCAGTCTTTTTACTGAATTGAATGTAAAGATATCTCATATCGATTACCAATCTGCACTGTAATTTCTTGAGAGAATAAGCAAATGGAGCAAACTGAAGCGAAATAAAATTCTAACACAAACTTCCTTACCTGAATCATCACAAAACCTAATCTATTAATCTTTAAAGTCGTTTATAAGCTTCACACGCTTCATTGTTTACTTTAATAGTTGTTTTTCTGACCCCGAGGAAGACGCGGCAAGCGCCATGTCGCTTTCGAATACAAGATGGCGGCATAGTTTTTCCCGCCCATTTTCACCGCGGAGGTTACGTAATTATAATAATGGCTATTTGTTGATAACTTGCATGTCTGGTCTAATAGGTTGTTCGTGTTTTCGTGCATCTTTGAAATAGTGGATGCAGGCGGCATTGTTTCATATTTCCACATTTTACTTTTTGTTGAAAAGATGATTAATGGTTGTCAGACATAGTTTTCTTACTCGTAATTCTGGGAACGGAGTGGAATGTTTTAGTTTCCTTTCTCATGCAAAATAGGTGATTGGTATTATTTATAGGTGACGGGTTGCGGGCCGGTGACCTATAGGTTCTTATGCAATGTATACTAGCTTATCTAGAGCTCATTGAATGCGTTCAATACAGTATACAAATTAACTGGTAAGTTTGGTCGTAAATCGTTCATTTATAGGATGGTAAAATATACTTTAGTTTCGTATTAAGTCTTAGAAAAGATTTTCACTTTTAGGACAAGTGTCCATCAGAATAGCTCTGTCATTTAATAGTCACAACGTCATAAGTAGTTCAAGATGAAAAACCACATAAATAGTAAAAATAGCACATTAAAAAATTACCCTTTAAAATAAGCACCCTTAAAAGTCATAAATAGTGATTACAAATGAACAGTTAAAACACGAAAAATGGCTACCTACCTAGGGCTTACCGCAGCATGCGAGCTTTATTGGTATATAAGCTGCTTAATTTAAAGTAGGTTTGCCTAAGGGAAAGATATTAATCTCATTCCTACATCAGAATAACTCTGACATAATAATCATCGCGCCAACACTTTTCACATAACGAAAGTAAAAGTTTGCCCCATTAAATTATTACTTTAGCGTCCATCGTCGGTTAACAAAAGCGTTACTCAACCACGTGTGCATTAAAACGTCAATGTACCGTGGTTTTATCGATAGTGTCGCATTATGTAAGTTTGAGCTGTGACCCGGGGTTTTATGATAGCGACCTGTATGTATCAGGAATAGTTGTTTTGTATGAAACGTAATGTAAATGACATGGTTATTACTGTTTATGGGGTCTGTGCGTGTTTACGAGTATGTAAGAATTGAATGGAAGGAAGTATTTCACTCAATTCATTCGTTCATTCTTACATCAGCAATCATACTTTTTGGTTGAGGCCTAGTTATTATGTTTTGTAGTGGACTGTCTCCAGCTCATATTATATAGCTTATATTTATTTATTGTTTTCCTATATCTAACTGTCAACACGATCAAATCCGAGATAAAAGCAGTACCTGTTATCGAATATTATGGAAAAGAGACTTACATTAATTTATAATTTCAATCTAAAGGAGGGTACTTGGTACCATAACCCTAATCAGCATCTCAAAAGGAGGGAGTGATAATTATGTTCTATGTTGTTGCTGCCATTCAGCAATGCAATGTGTTATGCAAATTTTTCGAAAACCGGTTAGCGGGTTAAATTGAATTTATTTTTTATGCCTAAACGCTACATAACCTATGTAAATAGGTATAATTTAAATTTCAAGCCTCGTTTGTTATTCTGAATAATATTTATAAATTTATTATTATTAACACACTGCACATGTTGTTATTTTATTTTATTGTATAACAAAACCAATTGGTACCTATTTAGCATATTTACTAAAACATTAAAGACATTTTTGGGCATTGTTTTGTAATTAAGTATAGGCTGTTATCATCATCATCTTTTCCCAACTGTGTTGGGGTTTTGCAGGAAACAACTGCTAGTAAAAACTCAAAAATTAAAAAATCATTTACTTATTAGAAGTAGCACTCCGAAACACCCACCGACATCTCGAACATTTGACTTTGCACTGAGGGGTGTTAATGTGCTAACAATGAACACCCGTCCATGCTAAATGACCGCGACAAGTGTAGTTAAGTCTTATGGTTCGATTGATCAGTAACCTAGACGTACCTAGTTATAATTTTGTCATGAGCCCCTCAAATTCTAGACTAATTTCTGATCCCAAACGAATTTTTGTGTTTAGTCATACAATAACACGAGTTATCTTAATCACTGCACACATAGTGGGTAGGAAAGTGGATGAAACCGGGTGTTATTAATCTGAATGGGAGCGACGGAGGCTGTCTCGTTTAATACACAATAGCGGCGAGAAATCTCGCTGGGAACTATTACCGGGCTCTATGTGAGATGACAGCTCGTAGGCTCGTGTAATAAACCTTTTTTATTTCTCGGAGAATCGGAGGACGAGGCATGAATAAAGTCCTTTTTTCCCGCGACGGAAATTTTTGGGGTTTTATTTATCCATGACAGGTTTCCCAGGTCGAGTCGAATACATAACATTGTCGGTAACGTTATTTAGGATTTTGACCTATTCGTATTAGGTAGGTAGGTATATTGCAAAATTATGCAACTTACATTTTAGAAAAAAGTTATATCTATTGACGGCTCTTCAAATAATGAATTCCATTGACACATCACTTTTTATTGTACAAAGAGGTTACTTAATCATTTGCACTATAAAGAAAACGGACAAAGCTTCTATAGAATGACATAACGCCAAATAATGATCATCAGATAAGTGTTCCGATGGATAAGACAACCCCGCACCGCTCACGAATGATGACGAGTTCTCACGAACACTCACGAAGTTTGCTACAGTTTTGCAACTCATTTGATTCTATCAGTTATTGCAATTGTGGAATCTGGTTCAATTATGGGGCTTCAGTTAAACCGAATTCATAAATGAATTCATATAAGAAGTGGGTAATTCGTACCATCGACACACACATTACAATATAAAAATCAATAAAATGTTATTTATAAGAAATTTGGGCGATTATTGGAAATAGATTCATAAATTGAAGCGGCGGTAGTCCAATGGCTAGGGCGTCGGATTTGCGATCCTGTGGTTGCCGGTACGAAACCCACCCATTGCAAAAAAAATATCGCTCAATTATTTACAAATTATCCCCTATAACCTCACAAACGTTATCTCTTTATAATATTAGTATTATTTTCATTTGGTAACTTTGACATGAAACAATAGGCACGTCATCCAAGGAGTCTTATTCCGTAAGTTTGAGTGTCATTATAAAATTATTTGTTTACATTATTTGGGTCATAACCTTAGGAATGTGATTATATGAGTGACATAAATGGAACATTAAATTATACAGCTTGCGAAACCTTATATTTATATATGGAAAACCTAGTTACAATTTGATACAGGAAATTATGAAAGGGTCATATTATTGTTAGTTTGTTAGTACCTATTGCGTTTTGTAAGTAATTGTTTTTTGGAGGTCAAGTGGTATTATAAAAGGCAGTATGAAAGACTGGTGTGTGACATAAGGAGGGAGAGTCAGCGAATCCCGCGCACGACTAAATCCAAGGTGGTAGCACTAAGCATACAATTAAAATAAATTTCAAGGCTCTAGGGCCTAAGTCTGCTATTCCAATGGCATCATAACAATCATCCAATAATTATTGATATAAGAGATTACGGACTGACAAGTTGAGTAGATAATACTGTCCAAAAAATTTAAATACCCCCGACAATTGCATTATATCTCGACCGATTTTCATAAAACATAGCTAAGAACACTCCTGACAAATTCACATTTTAAACAAAAAAAACTAAATCAAAATTGGTTCATCCGTTCGGGAGCTACGAAAGAGCTAGTTAAAAAGAGCTTAATTACAAGTAATTATTAATTATAATAAGTTGGCAAAAAAAATCATTGTGTATTAAAACAAAGAAAACAAAAATGATGCAACCGACCTAAAACAAAGCATCTCTTCCGATTCGAAACTTCCCATTGATAAAAGATCGCGAGCCATCTCGACGATAACTCATGCTGTTCACACGGTAATCGGACCTAAACACGAAGCAATTGGGTGAACATTAAGTAACCTCTGCCTAATCCTTCGGGGAATACAGGCGTGATGGTATGATTATCGGTGTAAAGAATAGTAAGTGCAATTTATGTTTTTTTTTTCTTATGCGATTTAAACTACTGCTCGTAAAAAACTTTAAAATTAAAAAGTTAATTAACAGGAACATAGAGCTTTAAAGTATAAACTAAGTCATAGTTTTTGCTTTTTTTTTTAAATAAATTTCCTTTCCCTGTTAATTTCATATTATATATCCCTTTTCTCACTTATTCGTTTTTTTGAAATATTCCGCTGGATACTACTATGCAAATAAGTACCTACTACATACCAACATAAATCGTTAATCGGCTCCACGATTAGGTCACTAAGAAAAAGTCCTCTGACATCATTTGACATAACTATTTCACAATCACATGTTTATTGCTGTTAAACACAAAAGTGTTATATAACCACCACTAGTGTGGCACTACGCAGCACTATAGTGTCTAAAAGGTTATAGCTGACAAACAAAAGCTTCCATCAACGTGCGTGCGCGCATGATTCGAATTAGGGTTGGCGAAAGTTTGAAAAAATTATAATGGTGATTATGATTACTTCGGTTATGAGTGTTAGATTTGTTGAATTTAGTTATATACATATAGTATACAACATTGGCGCTGGTCATTATATTTTATGTTTATAAAATAAACAAATGATACTGAAATTACTTGTTAACAAAAAGAGTTAGTCTTGTGTTTCTGTTTTTTGCTTTATTTGGCATACACTCATTTACTATTCTACCTTTAAGTTATTGACATAAAGTTTACATTTCAATAATTTAACAGAACTTCCATGAACATAAAAAAGAATAAAACATTGTGGTGAACCGCGTCGTCTCCATTTTTTTAAATCGTCAAACGTTAGATCGTGACATGCCAAAAGCTTCATAATTTATTTTGTCAAAAACATCTAATCCTCCGTGCCAACCATAAGTTTCACCGTATGCCGTAATCCGCGGAAGAGTGGCGACCTTGACCTTATTAACACTTTCTAGCGGCGCGCGCGCCGCCCATTATGCCGCGCTCGGCTCGCCGGAAACACGAACGTTAATGCTCGCATTATCTCGGAACATTCGCATCACATTTGCATTTTTAAACGTTTTTACGAAGAATTCTTTTTGTTAATTGTTGTTTTTGTTAATTATAATTATATACTTACTTACTTATTTTGTTCACATGATAAAATCTTTGCACCACGCTTGGATTTTTCCAAAGTTTGTCAAATTAGCCAAAGATAGCATACCTAGGCAACACTAGCACTACTTTTGGACACGGCAGGTTAAACATTTTCATAAACTATAAAGAAAAATTCGACTCCACACTGGATCTACATCCTCTGGCTCGGTAACCATACGTTAACGTGGGTTCGAATTCGCCTTAGGGACGATTTTTTTCCCTAAAAGTTAAATATTTGTCCCGTTAGGAACCAAAAACGTAAACCAACCAGTACCTACCTCAATATTTTGCATTACATAACTGAGTTATTTTTGGGATTATATTAATACATCACTTACATAAATTATTTTAGGTAATAATTTTGACTTTTATGTCCATTATTCTTAAATATTGTGAGTGAGAGCCTTAATTAACGAAATCCCGAGAGCACGAGTGGAAGTATTTATGAACGATTGTAAGTGCAACGAATGTTGACTACTTACCTTATAATTATTGCGAATGCAATGAAAATTGACCTTTATAAGGACGATCGCGTTGACTTTATAAAGGTCAATGTTCATTGCATTGGTTTGGATGGTTGCAAATCGAACAAATAGTAGTAGGTACCTAAGATTTGGATTCAGGTTATTGTTTTAGATATTTACACATCTAAGATTTAGGACTATGCTAGTTAATATATTAATATGATATATTAGTGAAGGAAAACATCGAGAAAAAACCTGCATGCTTGAGAGATTTTCTCGACGGCTTGTGTAGTCTAGATTTATACCCCTCGTATTCTGAAAGGAGTCCCGTACCCAACAGTGGGATAGTAAATGAGTCGATAATGATAGTGTTGAAGACCAACAAATGTTTTAAAACAAATTCGAAAAAGAATTACCCGAATCACACAGAAAGATTACCCTATCTTTATTTGGGTAGGTATTAGGTTAAAAGTAAAAAAAAAATGGTTTTGGACATACAAAACATTGTAAATTGTTACAAATGACGTTAAAAACTAAAACCCAAAGCTAATAAAGGAAATAAGAAGAATAGGAAAAAAGCAGACAATAGCATCGCTTTCAAAACAAGGTTTGTTAAGAAAAAAAATGCACGTTTAGAACAAAACCAGGGTTGTACAAAGATGAATGACTTGTAGGTGTTACAGTGTCTCGTGCCGCTAAGTACCGTGATGCAACGTGGTCTGTGGTCGTAGGGTTGTCACACCAACTCGGCTGTGCTTTAATGGAAAGAAACAAGATAAATCTTCCACGGGTATTCCATAGCTATACCCTACAAGAGTATTAATTGTGGCTCCAGTAATGAGCTGTTGCATCTTGAGTTAAACGTATCTAGAATTCTAGATAAATCAGAGAAATTGATGCCTTTGTTAGTGGTATTCTATTGAGTTTTATAAAGTTTTATATCGCAGTCGCTCGTAAATCGTGGATATCATTCAGATTATAACTCTGCTGTCATTTTGACACTTATATATTAAATTTTTTGTACATAGGTACTATCGGTTGTAAAATTTATTTCCAAAACAATTGTAAGAATTTTTTTTCTACATATCAGCCCTAAAGATCGGCGCGTTGCGATGCGGTCTGCGAAAATGATTGTGATATGACGTAACACGGAATGTCGCGACAATGTGATGCTGCCCTTATCTATATTAATGGGACGCAGTTTATACTAAAGGATGTTAGAATAAGATTTATATAATTATATCGTCATGCTGAACTCACAAGCTTACAATTAGGAAACAATAGACGGGACAGATTTTTTTAAAGTTTAAAAAAAAGTTTTTTTTTTTTAGTTTTTAAATACAACAGTTATTTAAGTCATGGAAAAGCTGCGGATAGGATTCGACCCTGTGTCTTTTGGTTTAATACACCAGACACTATGACCAACTAAGCCACCGCGAATCCCACTAATCAAGTTTAAATTTGCCTTCATTTTTGAATTTACGCTTGAACTTGAACTTTGAAAATTCCTGAGTACATAGGCAAGGCCTATTTATCCACCTACTTAATGGTGAAACAGAATGCGTTTGGTGATAGATTTTTCTCAACAACTGATTGGGGATTAAGTTCTCCCTTTAATCATTTAACTATCTTATTTCTTGGCAATACTGATATCCTTGGAATAAACAGGTTGATATTCTTATTGTGACTAACACAATATATTATTGAATTGCTAATTCTATACTTATCGCTTGTTAAATTGTATTGATAAGACATTGTTTTCGTATTAAATTGTACTGAAACAGAAAGTGGTTGTTAACTTGCCCGTATGTTACAACATGTAGGTGATTTACTTGTTGTATTTGATAGACTGCCAAACACATTGAATGGCTAAAAATATTATCTTTAAATGAAGATAACAACGGCTACACGCGCGCGGGTTCTGCTCTTAGACTAAGAATATTCATCTTACTGCTTATTTTTTATTATATTTAAGCATTAAATAATGCGAAATGTTCACAAAGACATGAATTTTCTAGTGAAAGAGAAATTCAACCTCAGGCAGCGTTTGAACCTGCGTCCCTCTGGTTAAGTTAAGCGTTTGGTGTACTTACTGTACAGAAGGGCGCAAGTTTAAAAGCTTCAACTTACCTAAGCTTTTTTGTAAAGGTCAAATGATTGTGATTTCTGATCGTATTAAAGAGACTAAATAAATACGATGTCTTAAATATATTTAAGGTTTCAGTGAACCATCGTAAATCGTCAAGTTTCAACGACAGTTTTGAATTTCAGCTATTTATTTGTGACTGAAGTTTGTGAATAATGATCACTGGGGTGAAAAAGTTTAGATGTTACTAATGTAAGTTTACAGAAAAACTCGATCAGAGTTTTGACTTTGATACATCGAAGGTAGATCAATGAAGAATTACTGATTCATTTCATGAAATAACTAGTGCTTAAACCCAATTAATTTAATACGTTATTGAAGCTTGGGCTTTTGTTCTTGATAGATAAATAAATGTATTTTTTTATAAAAAACTTACCGCTAGTTTAATATGAACCATCTTGGGAAGTGACGGCTTCTTTCTGTAACAAAAAAAAGCACAATGTAACATACCTGTTGCTGTTTGTATTTTTATATCGGATTTCCAGTTTAAATACTGAAAATGGATATTTTTCTCTTTTAAAAAAAAGCAATGCTACACTAGGATATATTCCCGTGTCGTGGATGCCTATGAACTACAGATTTTACTTTAATAAACACGAAGGCCATACATACAAATTATATTCTGTGCGGGAATGAATCCGCCGCATTTCCGATGATCAAGCAATATACCTATATACCTAACACAAAAAAGTTGAAAAATGAAGAAAAAAGGATTTTTTGTTGTTTTACAGCAAAATAAATAAATAATTTAAGCTCTATTTTATTTTAAACAATGTAAGTTCTTAAAGAATGAGCAACTTGACTACGAAGTACTCATTATGGTATCAACAAAAAACACAGGCGAATTAAAAATCTCCTGCTTTCTTGAAGGCAGTTCAAATAGGTAGGCGAAATAGTAAAAGTAATTAGGTGAAAAGCTTTTAAATCTACAGAGTAATAAACACTTATGAGTGGCCACACGACACTTATTCTTACACTACTCTATTTTCACTTTGTAGGTCGTTAAATGGAGGTGAACAAAAGTCTGCCAGAGTCTGAAACTATACTAAATTAAATTAAGAGAGGTTTTTGCCTAATTAATGTGTCGCGTATTATATTACTTTTCTAAGCTAAAATTACGTACTTAGGTAGTATCGTATAGTTTTAGTCGGACTGTTGGATTTAGTTTTACTTTGAACTAAACAACATTCTCATAACTCATATTTTGTACTGAGACCTTTTTATTAATCTGTACCTATTAGTAAAATTTAAAAATAATTCCCCAAAAAGATGTTATGAGAATAAAGACCGGGTAGAAAACTTAGGCGTAAACTAGTGATATATTTTTTGAAAATTAAGATATTTTGCACTTTAAAACTTTTTAGTTTTGACTTAAATTTTAATGCAATTTATCGTCAAATTATATATGATTAGTACGTGTTTTACAAATAAGGCGGTTTTTATTTAAATTTCCAGTAGCTTCTGAGTAACAAAAGAGTTGAAGGTTTAATTTTATTTACTTACATAATCATAAGATAGCAGAATAAATTATTTTGAAGTAATTTGCGGTTATGTCTACAGTACTGCAGTCTGCCTGTAGTAGCGCACCTCTGATATTATGTCGCAAGTCACTACTTATAATAGTCTTAATAATTGTTTCAGTCAAAGCTCTTATTATAAGTTAATTGACTTAAAGTATCATCACGATTTCGTCTTTCAAACATCAAGTTTATTTGTCGCTGTACTACTAAAAATTTAGATCACGTACCTACCTACAAGGTTTTGTATTTTTTGCAAGGACCTACCCTGCTTATATTTATTTTGCTTGCTTTGCTTCTCTGCTTATATTGTTTTTAGAAAGATAAAATTTTATTCAAAATACTTAAATAGTAAAAAGCTGCCCCCCTTTTTCATGGGACCTAAACATACCGGCGAAACGTGGGTGTTCATTAGTACACTTCTGCTTTAACCCTTCGAGTAATACAGCCATGATGGTATGTTATGTCAAAATACTTATTGTCACTTTTACGTACAGGCAGTTAATAACTTTCTTTCTTATTCCTTTTGCACTCTACAATAATAACACTAAATCCACGAATACCTAGCAACGTAAGCTGTACCCTACATAATTAAAACACAACACAAACTTACCAAAAGATCACAGAATCCGAAACACACAGAAAACGTAAACAAGAAAAATTCACAAACTTCGCAAAATTTCGTAAAAGTTCGTAGCGTTTCGCCCACGTGACGTGCGCACGCGACGATGCTGAGTTGCGGGCTGCGCTCGCGCATCTCCACTTTATACGCAACCCCCCTCCCGCTGAGGCTGCGAGGATATGTAATGCCACTAAATATGCTCTAATAATTGGTCTAATGATAGCTTCGATGATGGGATCCATCGCTTGAAGGGAAGTGAAAGGTCACTCGGACATAGGTACCAAGTTCTTCTGTATTGTATTGTATCATGATTTTCCGAGGCAAGTATTTATTCAATCATTCATTTACTCTCTTAATGATTATTAGAATAAAAAGAATATACGTTGGTTAAGTGGTCGCAAGATCGGTTGTTAAGTGTGTGGTCCTAGATTCGATTCTCAGGTCGAACAAATAGTTATTAGTTCGGATTTTATTCGCTTTTATTCCTGGCCAAATGAACATAAGCTCACCAACTAAGAAATTATTGCATGTGACCTTAAAAAATTCGGCGAACTGACAATGTGCAGCCCTATTACTCGGTTTAATAACTCTGCCTAACCATTCGGGGAATACAGGATTGATGAAATGTTTATTTATGTAGGCTTTGAACCGTGATCTTTAGAGCGAATAAATAAGTAAGCTGATTACTATCTCCGATAGAAGGTTAACTCCATCACTATAAGTCTCACACTTAACCATAACTTTATCTGGTCTGGGAATGGAACTCAAGACCTTACGTTAAGCAGCCGCTTTTTATATAATTGATAACTAAATCAATTTGCCCATTTATCAGCTTTTATACCATATCCACTTGCATTTCTAAGTAACCGTATTATAAGAAAAGATTGGGTGACCTCCTTGCACCGTTGTCCATGGCGTTTTATTAGGCATGACGTATTCTGACGTGGTATTGTGACGTAAGCTATGCTCGGTACAATGTTAGGCCCTTATGTGACCGGTCCCTATCGAAAACGAACTGTTATTCTTACTAATGCATGTACTAAGCCATTTAAACAAGGCAACACATCATCACTGCCTGCCTGCCTCGTTGGTCTAGTGGTCCCAATCGCGACTGCTACGCTAGAGGTCTTGGGTTCGATCCCCAGGTCGAGCAAAGTGTTATTGGGTTTTCTATGAAATTCTCAGTAGCAGCTCGGAGTTTCGATTTGTGCCCGGTGAATGGCAATAGGCTCGCCCCCTATTACATGGGACCTAAAACATACCGGCGAACTGTGAACTGTACATTAAGAACACCTCTGCCTAGCCCTTCGGGGAATACAGGCGTGATGGTATGTTAACACATCATCAACCCGTTTTCGTCCACTGCTGGACGTAGGCCTCTTTGCCCATGCTAAGTGCCCATGGGATATGCCCTAACGGGCGTCACACAGGAGGGGTTCTGGGGTGGTCTATTAAGATGAAACAGTGCCCCCCTCCAAGTGCTGATGGTGGCCAGTGGGTGAATACCACACTATCCGGTCTAATCTACAAAGAAAGGTCGCCTTTCGAAGGTGTTCCCCCCGTAAACAAAAAAAGCCCTCTTTAAGTGAACGCCCCAGATCACAATCTTCAGCAATATAAATGACTTAATTCTAGAATAACTGGTTTAATTTAAGTTCAGCATGGCGTGTGTCTCGGCGTTGTTAGACTTAGCCATGTGGTAGGGAATATAATTTAACATAGGCTTGGCAACGCATCTGCAACTCCTTTGGTATGGCAGATTTCCATGGGCGGCGATGACTACTTATCATCGGGTGGCTCGCCCGCTCGTTTGTCGAGTTATCCCATAAAAAAAACTAAAAAAAAAACTAAAACAGTTTCGGAAGGCGGTGCCTATAATATGGTTGGATCTATTATTATTTTTTGCTATATTTTAAGTGGCGAGTTCTTTAGGTTTTACTTATGACTATTGACACTGTAGTTAACCGTTTTTCAAACGGTCCATGTTGTTATTATTATTTTAAACTTTTTGTTATCAGATTGATTTAAATTTGACAAGTCCGTCTCGTACGTACACCCTTCCAGAATCGGTTCGCAATTGACGGTGAAATCGGTGAATGTTCATGAAGAAAAAAAATACAGACAGTCGAAGATATAATCTTCTTTTTGGAAGTCGGTTAAAAAAATGACCCGACATGCAGCCATACTACCAACAAGACATACAAGTGAGCAACTTAGTATATGAGCCCCTCCTCAATTGGTAAAAAGCAACTCTTAGGTAGTTTTTAACAACAATGGTTGTTGTAATACAGTAACCGTTTTACTGTTTACTGTGTAAAACTACATAATCAGGAAGTCATTGTAAAGTTTCCCTCACAGCGCTAACAATGTTGGTGAAGTCTGTAAACTAAATAAAAAAAGTTGAATGTTGTGTTTTAATTAAGAGCCTGTCTGAGCATGAAGCTTTACAATAAAAAGTGCAGTGAAGCCAAGTATCTAAACGTTTTTATTTTTAACGGCAATTTCTAAGTGAAAATAGTATATAGAATTTTGATAATATACCTACATAGTTTCGCAATACTTGCGTAATTATTTTACATAAAATACCATCACGCTTACTCCCCAACCGGCTAAGCAGAGGTGTACGAACTGTACACACACAGTTATTCGCCTTTACGTTTAGGTCTAATATCATAGAGAGCGAGGCTATTGTCATTAATCGGGTACAAATCGGAACTTAGCGATGCCCCATGAAACTGATTCACAGATCGAGGAAAGAGTTATTGGGCTTTTTGCCCTTTTACATGGGACCTCAACACACCGGCGATGGGTGTGTACTAGTAAATAAACCCCTGCCTCTGCATGACTCTTCCAGGGTTAACAGGCGTGATGGTATTGTGTTTTAATTTAAAAGATCAGGTCATGGGTATGTTTCAGCTTGTCGATTTATTGAAAATTATTTAATAGTCTATTTTTATTATGAATTGAAATGCTTATGTTAATTAACTTCTCAATAGAAGAGAGAGCGAGGAGTTAGAAACGTAATCTGAAATTGAACTTGGGACCTTCAGACAGCTTCCTCAACTATCTATTGCTAGTTATTTTGTTTCAAATCGTGCAGATCTTTATCTGGTTTGTTTACCACAATGTAATTATTTTCCTTGTACAATTCTAGCTAATCTAATTAATTACAAATATGCCTATGTTATTAATTTACAATCAGTATCTGTAGAAAAACAAGGAAATTATATAGGTAGAGATTTACCTGAAGTTTGTCTTCCTAGGAACGTCTCAAACCATTTTTAATATATTTTTTTTAAATTACATGCGTGATGGCATGTCAAAAGTTTTTTTTTGACTTGCTGTCACCCCTGTATTCCCCGAAGGGCTAGGCAGAGGTGTACTTATTGTAGGTATACACTCATTCACTGGGCACGTATTAAAGTTCCGAACGGCTACTGAGAAATTCATAGAAAAATCCAATAACACTTTTCACTTAATTAGCGTAGCAGTCGCGCTTAGGACCACGAGACTAATGAGGCAGTTATTTTTCTATTCAAATGAAAAGGAGCAGTAGCTTTGCTTAACCTTGCACATCGGTCAGCGTAGTTACCTTTAAATAAATCTCTCCCACAATAGATTTTTTTTTCTGTTACTCCAGTAGGTACTATAAATGATATATTACATATATAAGTTTAAGCGTTCTGCTAAATAACAGAAACAATTACCATTTGACTTTTAGCCGCTGACCGCTGGAGGGTCGTAAAGAAATAATATTCTAAAAAGTTACCACGTTGTTATAAAGTTTTAAACGACACGTGAAACCCGGCAGCTATTCAATAAAAAGAGATTAACTAGAATACTCACTGTTCGAATAATGGTCGTGAACTCTAAATTTTTAGGTTAAGGCGATTTCATAATTTTCACTAAGGTATTTTGTATTGGTTGACTACCTCATTAGACTAGCGGTCCTAATAATAATTAATTATTATTATTAATAATTTAATAGAATTAATTATTAGGAATAATTTAATAGAAAAACCCAATGGTTTTTCTATTAAATTGTCAGTAGCAGCTCGAAGTCTGGATTTGTGCCCGGTTAATGCATAGGATCACCCCTATTACGTGGGACCTAAACAAAGGGCGAAATGTGGGTCCATTAGTACTCTTCTGCCTATTCAGGAATACACGCGTGATGGTATGTTATGTATTCGGGACCGTCCAAATATTGCATTTGATCGGTATACATAATAATGTATACACTTCAAGTCTGTTTGCTTTTTTTTTAATCTATTTTTATTTAGGGGCTTAGTCAGCCCCATCGTACCTTTTTACACTGTTCTCAAGCAAAAGTTATTCATGAAGAACCGTGATTAAATGGCACAACTTTTTAGTAGCGTCCAAAGATTGTGTGGACAGAATGGATTGAATTATGCCCATGTCAAGCATGTCAAGTCTATTAATTTTAAGTTCGCTCATGAACAACTTCCGTTCGTCTCTGAGGTTGTGACTTCTGTCCTATACTCGATAATATTAATTTTATAGAGTGGTACTTCTGGTGTAGCCTACGCGGAATTCTTACATTACTGATGTAAAAAACGGCGACACAGTCAAAGTTACGAGTTTTATGAAATTAGTTTATGTGCCTCTCAAAGTTATTTTGTGCGTACGAGATACTGTTGTCGCTGGATTTAATGTTATAAGGGAATGTTTTAATTTTGTTGAGAGCTTCGCAGAAGTAATTAATTGTTGTAATAAGATTTTTATTGGCAGAAACGACTGCTTGTCTTGGCATGTCGTGACGAATCAGAAGTTTTTTTTTAAGCTTAGCTACTAGCAATGTGAGTAACACATTACAGTTTTCTTGTTAACCTCTCGTACTAAGCTAAATGCTTATGTAACGAGTGGGTTCACGTCGTTCACAGTAGTGTAATGGGTGGGTTTTGAACCGGCAACCACATGATCACAATTCCGACGCCCTAGCCATTAGGCTACCGCCGCTTCGTTCCCTGTTAATGGCTATTGCCTACCTACACACATACATAGCACTTAAATACACCAACTAACAGTGGATGTATTTATCAGTGTATAGCAGTACAACTCTGCCTTCCCTTTTAGGAATATAGGCGTGATGGTATGTATGTACCTACTATGCCCGTGCGTGTCAATTATCATTAAGATTTCGCACATTAATCATACTCATCAGGTTTTTCAAATAACCCCACATTATTATTTCAAAACATAGAATTACTTATATCCTCAATTTGAACATTTCATAATCCTAGCCTTTATCCAACATAAAAATGATTGGATTATCGGAGGGTCGGAAGGCGACCTTAACATAGTCAGGATAAAGGCTGGAAAGTTTAACCAGGTTATAAAAGTGGTAGGAGTCTGTTACTAGAGTTCATCTTGGGTACACACGGCTACAGGTCAACCTATAAAATTCCAGTTTAAGCTGATCTCACATTGTATAGGCTTTCCATAAAATAAGAGGCCAGAGTAAACTGAATTTTGCCGTTTAACTAACAATACCGCGTAAGTAAATTTTGCCGAATTTTCACGAAAGGCGATCTGTTTATACGGGTAGCTTCTTAACCGGTTCAACACGACACAAGTCGTCATTCTGCTATTTTATTTTAACAATACAACGCTTTGGTTTTGTACCGTTATGTTGTATCTGTATATTTAAATAAATATATAAATAAATTATAAGCCCCCTGTTCCATCAAATGGTAGAGTTATTTTCGATGGATGAATGGGGACAACCGGGCTGATAAAAATAATTAAGTATAAGCAGATGTGTCATTTTTATCAACATCCTGTTTAAAACCATTCTTATCGACAATCACATGGGTTTTGTTATCTGTCAAAAATTCTTTGCGAAGCTTAGATGAACCTTCGCAGATCCTTCTCAGCATGAGATAACATCAGGAGTCGTGACATGTGTCGTGTAGGTGTCAACATCCTCGCCATAGCTTTTATGTGGTCGTTTTGTGGTCCTTGACTTTATTTCCTAGGAAAAGTCGTACAAGTAAGGTAAACATGTGTCATACGTTATTATAATTCCAACCTTTTCTTAGCTATATTAGGAGTTACCATATTTACGAGTAGGTATAAGTTAGATCATAATAAATATGAATAAGTAACAAAAAGTTGCTACTGAGAATTTTAGGAAAACCCAATATCACTTTGTACGTCCTAAGAATCGAACCCAGGACCTCAAGCCTAGCACTCGCACCTAGACTAATGTGTCTTGTATTTAATGCGGTGCCCTCCAGTATTTTTTTTTTAAACTATTTTTGTCAATTATAAAATAAGCTGTTAAATTACTCAGCAGTTTATTTCATACAAATTTTGTTCCATTTTTAAAATCGGAGACTAGTAGGTTTAATTAAGTAATTGTTAGTTGTAAGTTTTCCTGAAACAATAAAATAAATTGCTTGGAGAAATACAACTAGAAAACAGTCAGAATTGGCTAAAAGTAAAAATCAAATTCTGCTAATGCAGTATTGTTGGTGCGTGTGGGCAGGTCTCGGCGACATCTCGCGCTGCCCGTGAATACTAACGGCCGCATTGCACTAGAACTTGAGACCAATGATTTATCTCGTCGTTACTGAGAACAACCGGAACTGTTCACTATCCACCAAAACTACTGTGACAAAGTACTTTTACTTCTCACTTGTTTCAAAAAGTAAAATTGAGTTCAAAGTATGATAAGAACCGATGATAAGGAAACTTTGAAGGAAGAAAAGGAAAGTTTCATAAATAAGTAAATAAATCTCGTTTTAGGCACTAAATTCATATCTTTTCTAATTTTTGCAGATTCTAACTAAAAAATAATTGATCGTAGCAGATTTTGTCTGAAACTGCATTTTCAATAAACTTTTTTTTTAAAAAAAAAGCTTACTAGCAATGTTGGTCGCACATTACTAGTATTCTTCTTAACCCCTCGTTCTAAGCTAAATGCTTGTATTACGAGCGATTTCACGTCAATAGTGCAATGGGTGGGTTTCGAACCGGCAACCACATGATCGCAAATCCGACGCCCTAGCCATTAGGCTACTGCCGCTTCATCACCTTACTATCCGCTACGGTGATTATTTTTTAGAAAAAGTTAGTACTTCATACAAAACAAATTATTGTTGATGTCGCAATTATACGCCTTGCCATGACCCTAGAATGTGTGAAAGATAAAAAAAAAGAAGTCAGAATACTTACTTAGAATACTTACTCTTCAAAAGGCCTGTTCAGATTTTGCCCTACATTGAACTCGCATATAATTATAACTATTGTCTGGACTTTAAAAGAGACTATGATTCTCTGAGTTTGTTTCGACGTTTCTTCTCAGAGGTCGTCAGATAGGAAACGTCGACGCCATCTAGTTAAAAAAAAATATGAAAAAAACGACTTGTAAAAGTGTCTTAAAAGATCTATTTACAGAAATAAATATCATTACATTTCATTTCATTACAAATAATGAAAATAAGCTTGCATACAGCATTTGCCAACACAAATTAATTAATGAACCTCATTCTAATAAAACCCGAACGTTAAAAGTTGCGTTCTGACAATTAAATCATTGAATTGCATATTTTGTTCTTGTGATCACATCGCATATGCATAATTTGAAATTATTAAACTTTATCTTTAATTACAAAAGCTATTAATTTACATAATAATGTCAGAGAAGTTGTTGACTTGTAGTTTCACATAGCTACAGAGTGGAATATTCTATCAACCCATTACAATGTCCCACTGCTGGGCACGGGTCTCCTCTTAGAACGTGCTCTCCGAGGCACGTAGAGGTCTCGATGTGTTTAGAATGGTCACCCATCCACAGACTGGCCGCGGCTGACGTAGCTTAACCTTGCAGATCTGTTGATCAGCGCAGTTATAACTTAGCCATAAGCTCCTCTCGTCTGTTTGTAAAAATATCTAATTTAGTCCCTACTTTATACCATACATACATACCATCACGCCTGTATTTCCCGAAGGGTTAGGCAGAGGTGTACTTATTGAACACTTACAGTTCGCCGGTATGCTTGAGTCCCATGTAATAGGAGGCGAGCCTATTGCCATTCACCGGGCACAAATCCAGACTCCGAGCTGCTACTGAGAATTTCATAGAAAAACTCAATAACACTTTGCTCAACCTGGGGATCGAACCCAAGACCTCTAGCGTAGCAGTCGCAATTGGGACCACTAGACCAACGAGGCAGTCTCTTTACTTTATACCAATATGATATATACTTACCCCAACTATTTTAAAATCACCTCACAAGCTCTTAGCGTTCACATGTTAGAGCCTTGTACTTAATTAACACATTGCTTTTACTGTGCCTGTACTAAACATGTTAAATTGTTAAATAATGACATTATATTAAATAGCTTTCCGCCCGCAGCTTCGCCCGCGTGGATAACACGATTTTGACTGTTTAGTGTTTTCCAATTTCGGCGGGAAATTGCAACTTATCCTTACATATCTTTCCGTCAGCTTCTTTCCTCGATTAGACCACAAAATATGCCCAACTTTATTATTTACCGAAATATAATATAAACCAATATATGCGTGGCATAGGGCGACGGTATCACCAGCTCCTAGCTTGTCCATCATCTTGGCGTGGTCCAAATGCGTTCAATAGCCCGACAGCGAGAGCAATTGTTTTAATAAATAAGTTTCTACAATATAATCCGGATGCTGACATGTTTTTCGACACATTAAGTACTATAGCAAATAAGATTATGTTATATTTAAACAATAATAACTGTGTAAATCTACGTGTAAATTCTTGACAGTTAAACTATTATTGATTTAAAATGTATTATTATAGGTATGTACATTTAACACTAAGATAGTATACTTCATTATTTTGCTTTTATTGTAACTACATATATCGAAACGGACACGACATAAGCGTTTTGGTTTTAACTGTAAGCTTATTGTTATGAATAAATAAATAAATAAAATAAACGCAGCTTACATCCTTTCCCAAGGTCTAGTCTATTTTTGTACCAAATTCAGTCCAAACGGACTTTCATCCCCTCTTTCATCCCCACACAGTTTGAAATTTCCAAAACCCCATATCAAATATTTATTTACTTCTTATCAAGTGCCTAAACACAAAAGTTCAGCGTTTATCTTCAACAATGACAAACTCCGATACAATTTTTCATCCCGTATTACAACCCCCTTTTTTACAACAAAACGTAGCTTATATCCTTTCCCAAGGTCTAATCTATTTTTGTACCAAATTTCATTAAAATCGGTTCCAAGGCTGGGCTTCAAAGCGTGACTTTGTTTGGACTTCCATATGATCTTTCATCCCCACACATGTCGAAATTTTAAAAACGCTAGAACAAATATTTATTTATTTCTTATCAAGTGCCTAAATTCAAAGTTTCATCGTTTTGTCTTCAACAGTGACAAACTCCCACGCAAATTTCCATCCCTTATTTCAACACCTTTGTTACAACAAAACGTAGCTTATATCCTTTCCCAAGGTCTACTATTTTTGTTCCTAATTTCATCAAAATCGGCTCCGGGGTTAAACTTGAAAGCGTGACTTTGTTTGGACTTCTAAACGAACTTTCATCCCCTATTTCATCCCCACACAGGTCGAAATTTCAAAAACGTTAGAACAAATATTTATTTAATCAAGTGCCTTAATATAAAGTTTCATTGTTTTATCTTGAAAAATGACGAACTCCCATACAAACGTTCACCCCCTATTTCAACCCCTTTGCCCCATTTTTTGCAATAAAAGGTAAAAGCCTATGTCTTTTCTCAAGCTTTAGTCTATCCCAGTACCAAATTTCATCAAAATCGGTTGAGTGGTTTGAGCGTGAAAGCGTAACAGACAGACAGACAGACAGACAGAGTTACTTTCGCATTTGTAATATTAGTAGGGATTGAAATGTGTATTGCATCGCACGATATCGTTTACAAATTGCTGGTTTTGTTTTAGTTCATCATTTATAAGCACAGTTAATATGGTCGGTGGCAAAGACACAATTTGGAACAGTAAATTTATGCATTTTTTTGTGTAATCATAGATTAAGTATTCTTTTTTTTTATTATGTCATAATGATGTACATCTTTGTTAACTGTTTGATGCTGAATATTAAAATTAAATTGATCAAATATCCAATTGACGCAGGGGGCCTCGTAACAAGCTGTAGTATTTACGAAATTTTAATTGTTGTATAAAATTATTTCTAATTTTATAATAGGTAATTATGTCTAAATCCGGGTTCAACGCTCGACATCGAGTGAATCAATGTACCTAATATTTTACATTATGATATACGCGTCTGATGTGTGATATTTTACCAATTAACCTTTTAAGTACTTCATTACAGACACAAAATCAATTGTCTCGTACAACAAGAGTTCTAACGAGCTTTGCTGAATTGATTAAAAGTCATCCATATCTACAATTTTTCTTCATTAAATCCGCTACGCTACCGCTTTGAAAGGTCACGCACTTCTAAAAAGTATAAGAGACAACTGATGAGTAATTTTTTTTTTCAGTTCTAAGTAGGACATTGAAATGGTTACATGAGTGTTTGTTACTCTAATGACAGCATTAGTTTAAGGCCAAAAAATGTATTAATAAATGTGGCAAACGTGCGTGCATGTAATAATCATAATATGCGTGACTGCACAGTGGTAATATTTCGCAGTAGAATTATTATATTTAATCGATTTTCTGTATAATGCTCATACTGTAGTATTTACGTTGTTTCAACATTTATTTTTAGGTTAATTCACAGACGGATATGTACATTACAGTTACATTGCATTTTATAATATTTAGAATTAACCTCACTCGTTTATATGCTAATTCGAAGATGAAAAGTTATAACTTGATTTACTTGATGATGTAGATATGATATAATAATAGAATAGAGGAAGTAGGTGAAGTCATGATAAAATATTTAGATACTGAAACCAGTGGTATGGCGATGCTGTTTATGATTAACAAAATAATTAACTTTTTGAATGTGCAGGTAATTTTAAAGGCTAATATAATAATGCTATGCTACTACATAAATAATGAATAATAATAATAAAAAAACATTCAAACGTAAATGTGCTGCTCAAGAGAATGGCTGTTTGTTGTAAAATGTTTATTTTAAAAGAGTGTCCATGCAGTTTCTTGCCGGATTCTTCTCCATAAGATCTACTTTTTGGAACCTTGGAACTAGAGTCAATAAAGTTTCGTAAACGCTTGGTTAAGCTTATTTGAAATAAAAACATTTGATTTGATTGTTTCTATTAGAAGTCAGTTAAAAAGCAGTCAGGTAAAATACATACTTAGGGGGCAAGATGTTCGAAATAATGCAAGTGGCTATCCACGGTTTCATCCTAACTCTTTATAGTCGATTTCATTCCAATTGAACTTTATTATCATATATTGTTATCTAAAATGAAATCTTCCGTTCCACATTACACTCGAAAGTACAATCAAAATTGACCCAGCATTTTAGTCACATCGCACAACAAACACATTACCTTCTTGTCTGATTGTCTTGTAAACATTTAACTAATGAATATTGCATCAACCACGTGCCGCGTGACGTAAGCATTACCACGGTAACTGTGGCCGCAGTAATCGATTTCCCGCGCACTATGCAGAGAGGTGTGAAGTGTGAATATTTTGTCTGGCCGTTGCGTCATTGTACCACTGTGCACTATGACCGGTCGATTGAGGGATTATGTTTGCGCAAATGGAATTTTTGCATGACTAGTTTTTAGCGACACTTGCTGTAGTTATTATGAAAAACATACCGTCACGCCCGTCTCCCGGAAGGGTTAGGCAGAGATATACTTTATTAACACTTTACCTGTAGTTTATTCATTAAACAAACAGTGACCTTTTTAGGTTCAAAATAATTCCTTTTTTCCTGTCTGCCAATTAAACTTTGATAAGTTATTTCTATATAATAGAGGAAGAGCTTATTGCCATGCATCGAGCTTTACCATCACGGAGAGATGTACCACTGTACACTGACAGTCCGACGACCCTACCTACCCCGACGTTGTGATTATTCAAGCATAAATACAAATTCCGAATTACTAGTGGTAATTCCATAAAATTACTCTATAGTTTGAAAATTGGATGCTTAGCAGCCACATCCGTGACCATATTGATATCATTTTACAGGTTTAGCAATGGCCAGTAATCTCTATCTTCATTCAGTGTTGCAAACTTATCTCGTTTAGAGCATGTACTCAGCTGTCAATTTGACACGCTATAGAGCTGTCAAAATGACATTTACTTCCAAAGAGCTCCCAAATACTAAATCGGAGCCACCAAAATATCCAACCAGGAGGAAAAGAACTTATTTGACAATTTAATGTAATTTTTATTTCCATATTCGAAATGAATTCGTTCATCATTTAGGTACTTACGTTATTTTGTGCATCACTGAAATCTTAGTGCGCCGATCAAATTTAAAAAAGTGGAACATTTTTGACACATTAATCTCGTAATGGATATTGCTATCACATCACAATCGCACGATTAACATTTCAAAATAAAAGTAACGAAATTAAATCCTTAATAAACTGATACATAATTACACACACCTACATACCTAACTAAAAAAATATAGGGAAGTACAAGTTGACCTTTTTCGTATTTAATGACTAACGGTTGAGAGGCAGATGTCTGTTGGTAGTAGTAGTGTCTCGCTGGCATGTCTACCTGCCAGCATGAATGGGTCGACACGACAGGGAAGTACTACCCTCCCACAGAATATCGACGTGAAATGGCAGTATGCCTACTGTTGCGTTTTGTACGGTGAGTTGTGAGCGCCGGAGACCCAATTCTTCCCTCAGACACTTTCCTTTCTCTGTCCCCTTTCTTAATAGGCATGGCAACGCATCTGCAACTACTTTGGTATTGCAGATTTCCATGGGCGGCGATGACTACTTACAATCAGCTGCTCGTCTGCTAAGACGTCCCAAAAAAAATTTTACCAATTTTGAAATGACTAAAACCTCTAAACTCGACATTGCTTGTCGTCCATACTAATTATAGTTGAAGTCCTATGGTATGTTAGCATGATGGTAGTTAGTATGGGAAGAAGCGCCTGCGCATTCATTGCATGGTGGAAGGCAGATCTATCAGAGACTATACAACATCAACAACCCTTCTTCACCTGGTCGGAGTCACCATTCACTTCATTCACTCTCGGCTGAAGTCAAAGTGATCCTTACACCGCAGTGACATTACAACCGCTCTGTGCGCGTACGCAGGTTCCGGTCATTACGTGCAGTAACCGCGGTCGAAAGTACTGCACAAGAATTAGAAAGGATACTACATTATCATATATTTATATAACACTATTTGAAGTGAACAGTGATTTGGAATAAAGGTCTTTTTTTCTTTTTGTGTAAGTACACACAATTGGACCCACGATTTCATGAATCGTAGAATAAAGAAATAGTCACAGAGCGAGGGGCTCGCCGCTAAGTAATGTAGGAGTTTGTAACAAGAAGTTTTTATGTGCGCGTCCCGGCATGTAGAATATTTAAACAAAAAAGTAAGTAGTGTTTGAAATATGTCTAGAAAAATTTTTTATATGAATGTCAGAAGACTAAGATTGATTCCTTGAACGAATAAAGAAGTCGTGATTTCCCTAATCAAGTGTTTTTAACGTAGAAGCATTACGATCCCATATTATTAATCCTGGTAGTAGAAGGGGGACCCTGCTCATGCTGTATCGACTTCGTGAAAGGGATATAGTCCTTACGAAGGGTGTCTGAGTTGGACACATATGATTCAGCAAATATTATTTTTAATTGTATAATAATATAATGTAAAATGGGTATAAACATTAGTCTCGGAAATTAATTAATTATAGTTCGGAATGAATTCATGACAGGGTTAATATGTTTTCTTAAGCTTTCCCTCTCTCTGACTCAATTGCGTTAGAAGAAGTTAAAGTTTTTGCATATAATATTAATTCTTTTTATATTTAGTTTCATAAACCCTTAAGGTATGATGTTTAGCTTTTAATGTAATTAATTTTGAAGCATCATTGGATAGGAGGCCGTTACGCATCTTTTACAGGCGTTTTGGTGCGTTAAAGTTTATGGTGTGTTGTGTTTATTAACTATGCTGAAACTTTATTAATTTTAATGATAACTTAACCATGCACATGCCATACACTATCCCATTGTAAGGGACCAGCCTCACGCATCAGTGTAATAGGTATAATAAAGTCTTCCTCGCCTGATAGTAATTTTTCGAGTTAGGTCTTAGGCAGGTAGTTAGTTACTTTTTTGTTTGGAGTTGGGTAAACTTTTTTTAGTTTTTATTGATTTGTTTTACCCAAATGCGGGGGCGTAGCTGATGTAGGAGTTTGTAACAAGAAGTTTTTATGTGCGCGTCCCGGCATGTAGAATATTTAAACAAAAAAGTAAGTAGTGTTTGAAATATGTCTAGAAAATAATTTTATATGAGTGTCAGAAGACTAAGATTGATTCCTTGAACGAATAAAGAAGTCGTGATTTCCCTAATCAAGTGTTTTTAACGTAGAAGCATTACGATCCCATATTATTAATCCTGGTGCTTCTACAGTAATAACTAAGCTGTTCAACCTATCTGCAGGGTTAAGCCGCGCTTGGTGCGGTCGGTGTGTGGATGGATGACAATTCCTAATACATTGAGACCCCTTTGTGCTTCTGAAAGCACGTAGTGAGTTTCGTTTGGAAATGCATCGATAACTTTCATATAGGTAGCAATTAACAATTTTTATCTGAAGGGTTTGTATAACTCGTACAAAAAAAAACCGGCCAAGTGCGAGTCGGACTAGCGCACGGAGGGTTCCGTACCATTACGATTTATGACGTATTAAAAAAAAAACTACTTACTAGATCTCGTTCAAAACAATTTTCATTGGAAGTTTACATGGTAATGTACATCATATATTTTTTTCAGTTTTATAATTCTCTTATTTTAGAAGTTACAGGGGGGGACACGTTTTACCACTTTAGAAGTGTCTCTCACGCAAACTATTCAGTTAAGAAAAAATATATATTACAAACCTCAATATCATTTTTGAAGACCTTAAAAAATTTTTGAGTTTCCGTTCTAAGTATGGAGAACCCCCAATATTTATTGTTTTTTTCTTTTTTGTGTGAAAATCTTAATGCGGTTCACAGAATACATCTACTTACCAAGTTCAACAGCATAGTTTTTATAGATTCTGAGAAAAGTGGCTGTGACCTACGGACGGACAGACAGACAGACAGACATGACGAATCTATAAGGGTTCCGTTTTTTGCCATTTGGCTACGGAACCCTAAAAATGGGTCAAGTGGACTAATCAAGTTACAAGTTTCAAGACAGTTCTTTATTGCATTTATGTGTTACATTTATATGAAAAAGGGACAACATAATCAACCCATATATAAAGAAAGATACAACAAGAAAGGTACAACGTAAACATGTAAACAGGACATGTTTAGGTACACGTAAACATGTCTGTAAGTTTCTCTGTGTTTTCAATTATTGTAATAATAATTGATCTGTAGCGTTTTAATTGAAGAAAACAAATAAATAAATAAAATCGTAAATATGACTGCTAAACATAACGTGAGAATTCGTTATCCAAGCTCGAATATTGTTTTCCATTTCGGGTGCCAAAAAAAAGTTGTCACCAAAAAATGTAGTACTTATATTTTTTTTAAATATGAAGTTATTTATATCCGTGAGTTTAGTGTTGTCTCAGAAAAAATATAGTAAAAATGGCCACTCAATATTTTTTCAACAGCATACAGTTAGTATTTTGGCTAGGTACAAAGAATACATATAGTAGGGGTAAGGTTGCCAAATCGTTAAAAAATTTAGTTGACTCAATTACAATTTAGGCACATACGAGTATACACATTCCAGTAAGAAGTTCTTTACCGGAATCTTAATGACATCGTGTCCTTAACTGTGACGTGTCTGGAGGTCACGCGTAGGTCACGACTCGGTCATCAATAACGCAAGGGCCTGACCCCGACCGAGATCCCACGCAAGGCTGCCACGGATGCGCCTGCGACTATAGGTCGTACTGTTTCAGATAATTGTGATTTTTTTTATTTTTTCTCCATGTTTTTGTAATATTAATTATTTTCCTGATTGGCTCCTGATTGAAGAAACTTTCAAACATACATACATACATATTGTCATGCCTGTCTTCCATGGGGGTAGGCAGAGACTATGGATTTCCACTTGCCACGATCCTGGCACACTACTTTCGCTTCATCTACATTCATTAATCTCTTCATGCATGACCGTCGGTTTAGGGTGCTCGGAACCTGGCCTTTTTTAAGAACATCCGCAATTTGGTTGCGGAACGTTCGCCGAGGTCTTCCCCTTCCAACTCGTCCATCCGCACTCGCCATATATACTTGTTTTGTCAATCTCCGTTCTTCCATTCTCTCTACATGACCAAACCATCTTAACATACCTTTCTTAATCCTTGTCACTACATCCTCTTTCACTCCACAACGATCCCTTAACACACTGTTTCTCACTCTGTCTTTCAACGTAACACCACACATACTTCTCAAAGCTCTCATCTCTACAGCATTTATACGGCTTTCATGTTTCTTCTGCCATACCCAACTTACACTACCATACATAAGTGTCGGCGCCAACACTTCCCCAATCACAGCCAGCCGTGCCCTTTCGGACACTTTCCGGCTATTCATGAAAATGTGTAGCGCCTCCTTTCAATGTCACTCTCATGTTTACCATCTCTAGTAAACATAGAGCCCAGATATACAAACTCTTTCACTTGTTCTACTCTTACGCCACCTATCAAAATATTGCACGCTGTCATAATTTCTTCCCTTTCGAAGACCATCACTTTTGTCTTGCATACATTCACTTTCATTCCCTTATTCTTAAAAGCACCGTCCATAATTGTTACCATCTTCTGTAACTCCCCCTCCGATGGTGCAAGGATAACTTGATCATCGGCATAGAAGAGACATTTGACGAGTAACTCATTCATTCTTAGACCACATTCACTCACTTTCAAATCCTTCAGACAACTGTCCATAAATAAGTTGAAAAAACTTCATCTTGATATTTAACTAGACAGTTTCCCTCGACTTTGCATGCATTATCCTATAGCATAGCATAGCACTGCTGGGAGACAGGCCTCCTCTCGGTGCGGGGGAATGATTGGTTATCCACCATGCGGGCCCAGTAAGTACGGGTTGGGAGATGTCACATAATTATGACTTCACATTTTTGGTTCTAGGACATGCCGGTTTCCTCAAGATGTTTACTTTCATCGTGTTGGGAGCAGTGTTGAAGATAATTTATATAAATTAAATCGCCTGTCTGGGTTCGAAACTACGACCTACAACTCCTAAGTCGCCTAATATTGATCAAATGGTATTCAACGCTTCGTGTAAGATCGATGTTTCAGGCATAATCTATCTAAGTAAGTAATATAATTCGACCCCGACATAGATTGTAGCTTCATTATTGCAAGATATTTTATGACCTATTTGCCTAATTTTGGCTCAAATTGTTTATTGCTTTTTTATGGCACTTGACCCCATTATGCGGGACCATAAAGCCTCATTGTACCATAACCGTTTTGTATAATGACATCACAAGGTGCGCTGATCATCAACACTTGTGCGAACCGTTCTGACATTTACTGAACCCTATTGGGCTTGTAATAATGCTTTTGTTGCTTGTGTAATATTAAAGATTTGGAATAGCTTCTTTTAACTTACCTACCTACTATTACACCGGTATTCCCCACAGGGTTCGGTAGAGTCGTACGTACACTCACAGTTCACCGGTATCTTTAAGTCCCATGTACCTAAGGGATGAGCCTATTGCCATTAACTGGACACAAATCCCAATTCTGAGCCGCTATTGATAATACCATAGAAAAATTCAGTAACACTTTGCTCGACCTGGAAATCAGAAACCGAGGCCCTCTAGCGTACCTAGTAGTTGTACTTACGGCCAATGATGCCTCCCGGCAGTCTTAGTCAACATGACTATAAATTGTATTATAACACCTTTGTATACCATGTTGTAAGCAAATAATAACATTCTTATTTGTAATTCCTCATGGATGAGAGGCGGCGGGTATGATATCCCGCCGCAATACTAGTCCGAAATATTGGACTAGTGTCGGACTAGTATTGCCACTTTGCACTTGCCGCCCGTTTGCCCATGGGCCGGGGCTACGGGATTTGTGATGACCTTCGCCTAACACCGATAGGCAAAATTTAGAGTACTTACCTATCCTTTCCTTACGAGGTCTTAGAAGGATTTCCTTATACTAGAAAATGCTACAAGCCTCATTATTTCCCATACAACACGTTTCGACATTGAAATTTGGAGTCATAATTCACAGCGTCGATTTTGTATTGCGGTAATTAGTAGTGTTACATTATGTAATGTGGTGTAACGACCATTATAGACGGTAGTTATACCAGTGAGGAAGTTAGCGGGGCAACAGGTCAAATGCGGATACGTACGTCACAATCCAAGAAAATATTGTAATGTCAGTATTAGCAATAGTTGCTAAGTAATTAATAAAAGGTTCTCGTGGCCAAGTCAGCTGTATGGTTCTGTTGCGGCAGCCACAGTCAGCGTTTTGATGGATAATCATAAATATACCGTCACGCCTGTATTTCCCGAAAGGTTAGACAGAGGTGTAGGTACTAATGAACATGAGTTTCGATTTGTGCCCGGTTAATGGCAAGAGGGTCGCCCCCTATTACATAGGAGGTAAATATACCGGCGAACCGAGGGTGTACATAAATAGTAACCCTGGGTGTATATATTTTGTAAACAATTGGGTTTTTTCTATGGGATAATTCGGCAAACGTGCAGGCGAGCTACCTGATGGTAAATAGTCATCGCCGCCCATGGACATCTGCAATACCAAAGGAGTTGCAGATGCGTTGCCGAGCTTATTTAAGGATATGAGAGGGGAAGGAGAAAAGGAGAAGGAAGGGGACTGAGGGAGAAATTGGGCCTCCGGCGCTCCATACTCTCTGTACGAAACGCAACAGTATGCATAACTGGTACTTGACGTCGGTATTATGTGGGAGGGTAGTACTTCCCCGGTTGTGCGGACCCACTGTCAGGTAACTACATAAGGTAGGTTTAGCTTTGCATACCATCACGCCTATATTCCCCGAAGGGTTAGGCAGTTGTGCTTAAGTGAAAATTGTGGAAACACTCACTCACTCACAATTTTCAGGTATGTTTAGGTAGGTACGGCTTTTTTATGGAGAAATTTTAAGTGAAGGCAAATGGTCATTGTTTTCTTGACCCTGTGTGACCTCTATGGGTGTGACCATGTTCCAGCTAGATTGATTGATGGTTTTGGAACAAACACAATATTATTATGTATTAAATAACTGTTGGCGGTTCTAGCTAGAGGCTATGTGGTTAGGTTATTCAATACGTTGGGAAAGTAATGTGTTTTAAAATAATTACGTTACGTTTTCAATGTTGACATTTGAGTTGATTGAAGTAAGTATGTCTTAACAATTTAATTTAGGTACTTTATAGCCAACATAACTACATTAAGCACGTTGTAAGCACGACTGCTGTGCTATAGGGCCTGGGTTTAATTTCCCCTCCAGTTCTATTGGGTTTTTCAATGAAATTACCAGTAGCAGCTCGGAGTTTGGATTTGTGACCGGTTAATGACAATAGGTTCGCCACCATTATGCCTTTAATAAGTACCCAAAGTGTTAAAGATAGCAAAGGTGTACGAATGTACACCATCAGTCCGACGATGTACAGATCCCATTTTATTCAACAATTTTTATTATGACAATTTGGGTAGGACAGTGTTTATTACTTTGCATTGGACACAAATATAAACTCTTATTTTGGGAAGAACCCAAAAAAATATTGTTTGGGAACAAAATCCAGGACCTCTAGCCCAGCAGTCACATTTACGACGACTAGACTAATGAATGAATAAAATAATTACGTGTACTTCAAAATAAATACAATTTGCATATAAAAACACATTTAACCTCAATGCTTGTGCAGTAGGGTAATTCTATGCAAACGCGCCATCTAGCGGGCGGTGTGGCGCAACGCTGACGCAAGCTATGTTTACTTAACACAAACATAATGGTCTATGAATGCGAAACTTGCGAATACGACGTTAAGTAGCAGTATACATAGGTACTGTTGCGTTTCGTACGGTGAGTGTGGAGTGCCGGAGGCCTAATTCCTCTTTGAGTCCCCTTCCTCCTCCTCGTCTCCTTTCCCCTTCCTTTATTTAGACAGGCTAGGCAACGCATCTGTAAATTCTTTGGTTTTGCAGGTGTCCATGGGCGGCGATGAATACTTACCATCAGGTAGCTCGTCTTCTCGTTTGCCGAGTTGTAGGTACTTACCATAAAAAAATATATAAAAATAGTTAAATAAATATAACACGGTAGCTCATGGCGTTAGTTATGGTGATAGAATTATAGTAGTAATCACGCTTATAGTGATTTTATGTGTAATAAAAAATTATGATGAATTAAAGATGGCGATTATATTTTGATTTTGTTAAGGTGCATATTGATGAAGTTATTTACATATTAGTAGCTAATAATCGCTCCAACGACCTCTATGTATTGATCTTTTTTCGTGGTATCACCCTTTGCCTGGAGGAGTTTAGGGGTAAAAACACTCGACCGAAATGCCTTAACCAACCTACGTTTAACGCTCTTTTTTGGATCTATGGGTGTTTTCAAATACATTTTTGATTTTGAAGACACAATTTCTGGAAAATACCAATAGTCAAAGGATAAACTGCCTCATCAATCTAGCGGTCCTAAGCGCGACTGCTACGCTATAGGTCCTGGGTTCGATCCCCAGGTCGAGCAAAGTGTTATTGGGTTTTTCTATGAAATTCTCAGTAGCAGCTCGGAGTCTGGATTTGTGCCCGGTTAATGGCAATAGGCTCGCCCCCTATTACTTGGGACCTAAAAATACCGCCGAAATGTGGGTGTACATAAGTACGCCTCTGCCTAACCCTTCGGGGAAAACAGGCGTGATGGTATGTTATGTTAAACTGTCTGTAAAGCCGAATCAAAACTAACTATTAAAATACACGCTATAGTAACCATCCTTAACCATCTGTCTTTTTGCTTGTTTATTGCGTTTGCATGCCTAAACCGCTGGACCCATTCTGATGTAGATTCTGATGAATTTTATTTTAGAGATATATCGTGAAGAAGGATATAAGGTTCTCAAAATTAGTTTGGGAAGCGATTGAAATATGGTCAAGAAAAGATTGGGCAGAGTTAATACATTGCGGTGTATTTTGATTCACGGCGTCAAACTCAGGTCAACTCATAAACATATTGAATAAATTTTCCACAACTAGGAGTATCTACATTCTTTTCTCTCACCTATGTGATAAATTGACACATGCCTAGTATATTATGACATAATAAAAGGGTCAGTTGTCGTGGACATCTCTATTTGTCATTGTGTTTTAAGATATATCATTGATGTAAGTTGTTGCTCCACGAGTTGAGGAGTATGCGCCATAACTTACCATAAGCTATTAGTTATTAAGGATATTATTTTGTTCTTAGTTAGTTTCTAATTCACTTAATAATACTACTGAGTAGGAGGAAAGTACATTAGGATTAAGGGGAGTCTCTATTTTCTGCTTGAGAAAAAGGTTTTCTTGGATACTGGTTAACATAGTTACGTTAAAATAATAGGGTAAGGGCGATGACGAACGAAAAGAAATATACTTGTATGATACCTCAACTCTATTTTTATATTATTACGTGATCATCCATCTTGCTTACCTACGTCTTCGTAGGGTTGTTACGTCACTGCTTTGTTTGGACAAATAGTGGACAAAAGACGTGCGCGTAGGCTCGTAAAGAATTCGCGGGTATTGTGGACAAGTAGAGCTAAGAAATACGCGATTTCAATTTGAATAGGCATTATTGTATTCTGTGACCTGTGTTAGTAGATTTAATATTGATTGGTATCGCTCTCGAGTGAAGACCGTTGCTCGCCAAACGTAGTGTAAGGAAGCCCTCCGGCAAGATGGAGGAATGATTTGTAAAAATCCGAGGCAGGATGAAAATATGCATATTTCGGATGCCTATGTCATCTAGTGGCGTGATATAGGCCGATGATGATAACTGCGTCACTAGTCTAGTGGCTCTAAGCGGGAGTGCTAACTCTTTGGGAATACAGGCTTGATGGTAAGTATGTGTGTGTGTGACGATGATAGAAAGTTATACCCAGGAAGGAATGTGACAACTCTTGATTAAATGAGTAGAGTAGATAACACACAAATACTTTGAAATAACCTCATAGCTTCTCGCATATTTCGTGGCCACACTTTTCTTTTGCGACCTTTACAATGCTATAAAGTTGTCATTATGACGCGAATATTGGCAAGCGGTCATTGTGGCCTTCCGGGTCCTGCAAACACCAGTTTTAGTCAACTGTAATTTGTAATACATGTTACTTTTGTAATGACACCTATCTCGTAATGTGAGGTGCGATTTTTTTCAAAATCACCTCTTACTTGACTTTTTCAAAGGTAAAGTTGTGTTAGTTGATTTTATTTAGTAGAGTTTCACAACGCGGTTAAAAATTGCCTCTTTAAAGGAATTGGTACTCTTTTATCAAGGACTTAGCTGTAACAAACCCTCTTATTATAAATGATAAGTGGTACCTTAGTATTTATAGACACTTTTACAAGTCAAAACTTTTACTTTTTATTAAAACATGATGGCGCCGGATTCTCTTACTGACGACCTGTAATAAGAAATACCGAAAAAAACTTATTACCTAAATCATGGTCTTTTTTTAAAGTCCAGATGAAGTTGTGTTGATAAAATCCATTGGATAAAGAGCTATTATAGTGGCTTTGAGTAGGCCAGTCTCAGTTTACGGCACTCATACATAAGTCGTGTAGCCCTATCATAATCTAACGAGCTCAACAGGAATACAATTATAGCACAACAGGCTAGGAAAAGTATCCTAAAACTGCAAGCCTGAGGGATTTCATCGACGGCGTATGAAGTCTGCCATATCATCTCTCACATTATGTTTTTTAGGTCTCCCTTCACATATTTTTTTCAATCCATATCATACCTATATGGAAGAAATAATGATGTGACTACGGTGTTATAAATTTTATCGAAATAATTATTATAAAACGTGCTTATTAAATTGTGAAGGTAAAAATGAAGCCATGATTCAATAAGCAAAGGAATTTAACTATATTTATCGTTACTGTATCATTATTTCTCATCCGGGGTTGTGTACATGCCTACTTACTTGCTTTTTCTTTACGAGGTGAGCAGGGCTATTCGCACCGATCGTTAATTAGTAGCTACGGCGAATCTCAAAGCTTTGTTTAATAGAGTTGGAGGTTAATGAGATGCTCTGAAGGGTAATTTTTATATTTGAAAGCTCTCAGCTGTTGGTAATTATAATTTTATTGTTACAAATAACTATTAAATTAACAATTAGTTCGTTGAGTTTCATTGTATGAAAATATGTTTCTTTTGGTATTTTATGAAGAAGGATAATCTGGTACTTATAAACCATTCAAATCATAATTCCAATCCAGTCTCGATGTATCATGAATGTAGAATGGTAGACTTCTATATAAATTATGTACGCCTAACGTGAAAAAACATTTTGGATTTATATAAACCGTGACACTAGTCGTTTTACACGGACAAGAGCTTAGTTATATTCATAATTATGAACCATTTTCACTATTCGAACATTGAACAACCCTAAAATAGCGAAAAGAAAACAGATATTCCCTACATTTCATTTTGTCAAAGAACACGTTTCTATGAAATTGCTGACTTTTGTTTCGCGATTTCAGGGTTGGTCCTATACTTAGTTAAAATATTTCATAATGATGAATATGACGAGGCCCTTTCGCGTGTAAGACGACCAAAATATCACGGTGTATACCTATTGTATATAACGAAATTGAAAAAAACATTACCTAATATAAGCATCTTTCCACATTGTTTGTGTTATTGTGAATTATAATTAAACTATGTTGAACATTATTTGAGTACCAGACTTACCTCATCTCGAATTCCTGCACTCGCCATTGACTCATCTACTAGCTATGTCCATGGGGCAACAGCCATTTGTAGGCAAAACCATGGATGAGTTTATTGTGTGGATTGAATACACCATGCAATGTTCTTAATTGCGATGTATGCGCATTGAATAACAAGAAGGCATTTTAATCAACAACAATGTCCTGATCAGGGTGGCTTTAATCGCCCGTTTTGGTGAAACACAATATTATGATTCACGGACTACCCATCTAGCCATACGTGGCGAGTATAAGCTGATCTCTCAATGTACGTAAAACCTATATCATGCGAGATCAGCTTATACTGGTAGATTATAGCACTGTCTTCGTATTTTCGCTAAGCAGTAATAAGCTAACATTTGAGGAGCAATGTAGATAGTGAAATTATTTGGGCATATGAGTCTTTAACAACTAGGTCTAAAGATAAAATATCATAGGTATTATATTAGTGACATTTACTACTAAAATAAATACTTAGTGATACTACTACTACCACTGGAACTACCTTCTACTGCTGTTGCAGACGTCTATAGGCTGAGGTAGCCACATACCATCAGACGGCTCACATTCCTTTTTATGATCTTAGTACCTACAAATTAAGATGGAGGGCAAAGTTATTAATTTCATTAATTTCTCCAATCCAATCCCAATTAAGTAATTTATTAAGTATTTCTCTTCAATTAGTTATTAATTGGAACCAGAGGCGCCATGTGCGACGGGCCGCGCAATGGCTATAGAGGGTTAAGTCATTTATTGTAATTTTATATGTGTATAATTTACAATCATAGTAAGAAAAGAGAGAAATACCCATTAATTGTGACGCACACACACTACTTATATCGACGGACAGAATAAAAAAACCGGCCAAGTGCGAGTCGGACTCGCGCACGGAGGGTTCCGTACCATTACGATTTATGACGTATTAAAAAAAAACTCTTTACTAGATCTCGTCCAAACCAAATTTCGGTGGAAGTTTACATGGTAATCTACATCATATATTTTTTTTAGTTTTATCGTTCTCTTATTTTAGAAGTTACAGGGGGGGACACACATTTTACCACTTTGGAATTGTTTCTTGCGCAAACTATTCAGTTTAGAAAAAAAAATATTAGACACCTCAATATCATTTTTGAAGACCTATTATGACCGTTTCAGTTCCAAGTATCGGGAACCCCCAAAATTTATTGTTTTTTTCTTTTTTTGTGTGAAAATCTTAATGCGGTTCATAGAATACATCTACTTACCAAGTTTCAACAGCATAGTTCTTATAGTTTCGAAAAAAAAAGGCACGATCGGACAGACAGACAGACAGACAGACAGACGAATGACGAATCTATAAGGGTTCCGTTTTTTTCCTTATGACTACTTAACATCAGGTAGCTCGTCCGCTCATTTGCCGAGTTATCCCATAAAAAAAAAGTCGAAGGTCAAAAGTCAAAAGTCGGAAGTCGGAAGTCGGAAGTTGGCAGTCGGAAGTCGGAAGCCAGAGTCGGAAGTCGGAAGTTGGAAGTCGGAAGTCGGAATTCAGAAGTCGGAAGTAGGAAGTCGGAAATAGGAAGTCAGAAGTCAGAAGTCAGAAGTCAGAAGTCAGAAGTCGGAAGTCGGAATTCGGAAGTCGGGAGTTGGAGGTCAGAAGTCGGAAGTCAGAAACGGCAGTCAGAAGTCGTAATTTGAAAGTTGGAAGTTGGAAGTCGGAAGTCAAAAGTCAGAAGTTGGAAGTCGAAAGTTTAAACTCGGAAGTCAGAAGTCAGAAGTCGGAAGAAGGAAGTCGGAAGTAGGAAGTCGGAAGTCGAAAGTCAGAATTTGGAAGCCGGAAGTAGGAAGTCGGAAGTAGGAAGTCGGAAGTCAGAGTCGGAATTCGGAAGTCAGAAGTCGGGAGTCGGAAGTAGGAAGTCAAAAGTTGAAAGTCGGAAGTCAGAAGTCGGAAGTCAGAAGTAGGAAGTCGGCAGTCAGAGTCGGGATTCAGAAGTCAGAAGTCAGAGGTCGAAAGTCGAAAGTCGGAAGTAGGAAGTCGGAAATAGGAAGTCGGAAGTTGGAAGTCGGAAGTCAGAAGTCAGAAGTCGGAAGTCGGGAGTCGGAGGTCAGAAGTCGGAAGTCAGAAGTCAGAAGTCGGAAGTCGGGAGTCGGAGGTCAGAAGTCGGAAGTCAGAAGTCGGAAGTTGGAAGTCAAAAGTTGAAACTTCGAAGTCAGAAGTCGGAAGTCGGAAGAAGGAAGTCGGAAGTAGGAAGTCGGAAGTTGGAAGTCGAAAGTCAGAATTTGGAAGTCGGAAGTCGGAAGTCAGAAGTCGGAATTGGAAGTCGTAAGTCGGAATTCAGAAGTCGGAAGTAGGAAGTCGGAAATAGACAGTCAGAAGTCGGAAGTCGAAATTCGGAAGTCAGAGGTCAGAAGTCGGAAGTCAGAAGTCGGCAGTCGGAAGTTGGAAGTCGTAATTTGGAAGTTAGAAGTCGGAAGTCAGAGTCGGAATTCGGAAGTCAGAAGTCGGAAGTTGGAAGTCGAAAGTTTAAACTCGGAAGTCAGAAGTCAGAAGTCAGAAGTCGGAAGTCGGAAGAAGGAAGTCGGAAGTAGGAAGTCGGAAGTAGGAAGTCAGAGTCGGAATTCGAAAGTCAGAAGTCGAAAGTAGAAAGTCGAAAGTCGAAAGTCGGAAGTCGAAAGTCGAAAGTCGGAAATCGGAAGTCGAAAGTCGGAATTTGGAAGTCGAAGTCAAAGTCGAGATTAAAGTGGAAAGTCAAAAGTCGAAAGTCGGAAGTCGTAGGTCGGAGGTCGGAGCTCGGAAGTCGAAAGCCGGAAGTCAGAGGTCAGAATTGGGAAGTCGAAAGTCGGAATTTGGAAGTCGAAAGTCAAAAGTCAAAAGTCGGAAAGCGTAGGTCGGAGATCGGAAGTCGGAAGTCGAAAGCCGGAAGTCATAAGTCAGAATTGGGAAGACGTAAGTCGGAATTTGGAAGTCGAAAGTCAAAAGTCGGAAGTCGTAGGTCGGAGATCGGAAGTCGGAAGTCGAAAGCCGGAAGTCAGAAGTCAGTATTGGGAAGACGTAAGTCGAAAGTTGGAAGTCGAAGTTGAAGGTCCAAAGTCGAAAGTAGAAGGTCGGAGGTCGGAGATCGGAAGTCGGAAGTCGAAAGCCGAAAGCTCAAAGCCGATTGCCGAAAGCCGAAACTCGGAAATTCCGTCGGAAATCGGAAGTCGAAAGTCGGAATTTGGAAGTCGAAGTCGAGATCAAAGTCGAAAGTCAAAACTCGAAAGTCGAATGTCGAAAGCCGAAAGTCGAAAGCCGAAAGTCGAAAGCTCTAAGCCGAAAGCCGAAAGCCGAAAAGCCGAAAGCCGATACCCGAAAGCCAAAAGTCGAAGTCGAGATTAAAGTCGAAAGTCAAAAGTCGTAGGTCGGAGGTCGGAGCTCGGAAGTCGGAAGTCGTAAGCCAGAAGTCAGAATTGGGAAGACGTAAGTCAGAAGTTGGAAATCAGAAGTTGGAAGTCGGAAGTCGGAAGTCGGAAGTCAGAAGTCGGAAATCGGAAGTTGAAAGTCGGAATTTGGAAGTCGAAGTTGAAGTCGAGATCAAAGTCGAAAGTCAAAAGTCGAAAGTCAGAAGTCGTAGGTCGGAAGTCGAAAGCCGGAAGTCAGAGGTCAGAATTGGAGTCGAAAGTCAAAAGTCGGAAATCGTAGGTCGGAGATCGGAAGTCGGAAGTCGAAAGCCAGAAGTCAGAAGTCAGAATTGGGAAGACGTAAGTCGAAAGTCGAAAGTTGGAAGTCGAAGTCGAAAGTCGAAAGTCGAAAGTCGAAAGTCGAAGGTCGGAGGTCGGAGATCGGAAGTCGAAAGCCGAAAGCTCAAAGCCGAAAGCCGATTGCCGAAAGCCGAAACTCGGAAATTCCGTCGGAAATCGGAAGTCGAAAGTCGGAATTTGGAAGTCGAAGTCGAGATCAAAGTCGAAAGTCAAAACTCGAAAGTCGAAAGTTGAAAGTCGAAAGCCGAAAGTCGAAGGTCTGTGGTCGGAGATTGGAAGTCGGAAGTCGAAAGCTCAAAGCCGAAAGCCGATTGCCGAAAGCCGAAACTCGGAAATTCCGTCAGAAGTCGGAAGACGGAAGTCGGAATTCGGAAGTCGGGAGTCAGAAGTCGGCAGTCGGAAGTTGGAAGTTGGAAGTCAGAAGTCAGAGTTTGAATTCGGAAGTCAGAAGTTGGAAGTCGAAAGTTGAAACTCGGAAGTCAGAAGTCGGAAGTCGGACGAAGGAAGTCGGAAGTAGGAAATCGGAAGTTGGAAGTTGAAAGTCGGAAGTCAGAAGTCGGAATTGGAAGTCGTAAGTTGGAATTCAGAAGTCGGAAGTCGGAAGTCGGAAATAGGAAGTCAGAAGTCGGAAGTCGGAATTCGGAAGTCGGGAGTCGGAGGTCAGAAGTCGGAAGTCAGAAGTCGGCAGTCGGAAGTTGGAAGTCGTAATTTGGAAGTTGGAAGTTGGAAGTCGGAAGTCAGAGTCGGAATTCGGAAGTCAGAAGTCGGAAGTTGGAAGTCGAATGTTGAAACTCGGAAGTCAGAAGTCGGAAGTCGGAAGAAGGAAGTCGGAAGTAGGAAGTCAAAGTTGGAATTCGGAAGTCAGAAGTCGAAAGTCGAAAGTTGAAAGTCGAAAGTCGAAAGTCGAAAGTCGAAAGTCGAAAAGTCGAAAGTCGAAAAGTCGAAAGTCGAAAGTCGAAAGTCGGAAGTCGAAAGTCGAAAGTCAAAAGTGGGAAATCGGAAGTCGAAAGTCGGAATTTGGAAGTCGAAGTCGAAGTCGAGATCAAAGTCGAAAGTCAAAAGTCGAAAGTCGGAAGTCGTAGGTCGGAGCTCGGAAGTCGAAAGCCGGAATTTGGAAGTCGAAAGTCAAAAGTCAAAAGTCAAAAGTCGGAAGTCGTAGGTCGGAGATCGGAAGTCGAAAGTCGTAAGCCGGAAGTCAGAAGTCAGAATTGGGAAGACGTAAGTCAGAAGTTGGAAGTCGGAGGTCGGAAGTCGGAAGTCGTAATTTGGAAGTTGGAAGTTGGAAGTCGGAAGTCAGAGTCGAAATTCGGAAGTCAGAAGTCGGAAGTTGGAAGTCGAATGTTGCAACTCGGAAGTCAGAAGTCGGAAGTCGGAAGAAGGAAGTCGGAAGTAGGAAGTCAGAGTCGGAATTCGGAAGTCAGAAGTCGAAAGTCGAAAGTCGAAAAGTCGAAAGTCGAAAGTCGAAAAGTCGAAAGTCGAAAGTCGAAAGTCGGAAGTCGAAAGTCGAAAGCCGAAAGTCGGAAGCCGAAAGCTCAAAGCCGAAAGCCGAAACTCGGAAATTCCGTCGGAAATCGGAAGTAGAAAGTCGGAATTTGGAAGTCGAAGTCGAGATCGAAGTCGAGATCAAAGTCGAAAGTCGAAAGTCGAAAGTCGAAAGTCGAAAGTCGAAAGTCGAAAGTCGGAAATCGGAAGTCGAAAGTTGGAATTTGGAAGTCGAAGTCGAAGTCGAGATCAAAGTCGAAAGTCAAAAGTCGAAAGTCGGAAGTCGTAGGTCGGAGCTCGGAAGTCGAAAGCCGGAATTTGGAAGTCGAAAGTCGAAAGTCAAAAGTCAAAAGTCGGAAGTCGTAGGTCGGAGATCGGAAGACGGAAGTCGTAAGCCGGAAGTCAGAAGTCAGAATTGGGAAGACGTAAGTCAGAAGTTGGAAATCAGAAGTTGGAAGTCGGAGGTCGGAAGTCGGAAGTCGGAAGTCAGAAGTTGGAAGTCGAAGTCTAAGTCTAAGTCGAAAGCCGAAAGCCGATTGCCGAAAGTCGAAAGTCGAAAGTAGAAAGTCGAAATTCGAAAGTTGAAAGTCGAAAGCCGAAAGCCGATTGCCGAAACTAGGGAATCGGAAAGTCGGAATTTGGAAGTCGAAGTCGAGATCAAAGCCGAAAGCCGAATGTCGAAAGTAGAAAGCCGAAAGTCGAAAGTCGAAACTCGGAAATTCCGTCGGAAATCGGAAGTCGAAAGTCGGAATTTGGAAGTCGAAGTCGAGATCAAAGTCGAAAGTCGGAAGTCGAAAGTCGAAAGTCGAAAGTCGAACGTCAAAAGTCGAAAGTCGAAAGTCGAAAGCCGAAAGCCGAAAGTCGAAAGTCGAAAGTCGAAAGTTGAAAGTCGAAAGTCGAAAGTCGAAAGTCGAAAGCCGAAAGCCGAAAGTCGAAAGCTCAAAGCCGAAAGCCGAAAGCCGAAAGCCGAAAGCCGAAGAGCCGAAAGCCGATACCCGAAAGCCGAAAGTCGAAGTCGAGATTAAAGTCGAAAGCCGAAAGCCGAAAGCCGATTGCCGAAACTAGGAAATCGGAAGTCGAAAGTCGGAATTTGGAAGTCGAAGTCGAGATCAAAGCCGAAAGCCGAATGTCGAAAGTAGAAAGCCGAAAGTCGAAAGTCGAAACTCGGAAATTCCGTCGGAAATCGGAAGTCGAAAGTCGGAATTTGGAAGTCGAAGTCGAGATCAAAGTCGAAAGTCGGAAGTCGAAAGTCGAAAGTCGAACGTCGAAAGTCGAAAGTCGAAAGTCGAAAGCCGAAAGCCGAAAGCCGAAAGTCGAAAGTCGAAAGTCGAAAGTTGAAAGTCGAAAGTCGAAAGTCGAAAGTCGAAAGTCGAAAGCTCAAAGCCGAAAGCCGAAAGCCGAAAGCCGAAAGCCGAAAGCCGAAAGCCGAAAAGCCGAAAGCCGATACCCGAAAGCCGAAAGTCGAAGTCGAGATTAAAGTCGAAATTCCAAGTTTTTATTCCATGTTCGAGGAAAGTTTAAAATTATGTTAGAAAGAGATAACAGACTGCGTATGAATGAGATAACACTATTATTATTGCCTACTTAAAGCATGTTATGCGAAAACTAGTACCACTTACCGTAATAACTAATATCCACCTGATGTGTCTCGATTACACATACAGCGAATTTGTGAAGATATTAAAATTGTTTTTTGGGCATATTACACACCGTTGGAAAGAGGACAGACTAGAGATCATTTTAAAAAATTCGAAGATTTGAAAAAGTTTTGTGAGGTTTTTAAAAAGGAACTAGATGTTATTAGCAAGCTATTTGGACTGTGATAGAACTATACAAGAGTAGAAATTAAAAATAAATGGACATTTGAATAAGTACTATACTAATGACTTTATAAAATTGAAGCTTGAATGAAGTTTAAAAAGTTGGTATAAAAAACCCGGTGTAACAAAGAATGAGTTACCCCCGTCAGCTAACGTTCTTACATTCTGATGTTAATACTCGTAGTAATTCTTTCTCTCGTTCATTGTTACGGAAACTAGGTAATTTATGTGCATATAGAGATTGTATGTTAATTGTCTATAATTATACACTCAAACGGCATAACTTCATCAAGACAAATGCTATAAAAATTACTACAATAATTATGTAATAAATACTTACGAATTTAGCAAAATGTTTATAAGCTGTGGTCACGCACATCTCTCCCAAAATAATGATAAATTATTATTATGTTTGTAATTAAATTAACTATTTAAAACACTTAATTTGACAAGGAACAAGAAAGAAGTCAGATGCGTAGTATTTACTCGCAATCGGCGCTTATATTTTATGGCAACATTTTATGAATGTGAAAGAATACAAAAAATTAAGGCTAAAAAATAAAAGGCGGTTCTTAGTATCTGCCTAGACCCCTGTAGGAAAAAGGGAGTGAGCATATGTATTTATATATACAAGATAATATTTTAGTCTTTAATACTAAGCTTTTGAAGCGGCGGTAGCCTAATGGCTAGGGCGTCGGACTTGCGATCATGTGGATGCCGGTTCGAACCCCACCCATTGCACTTCCGACGCGAACCCACTCGTAACACAAGCAAACTAGTAATGTGAGACCCAGCTTGCTAGTAAGCTTTAAAAAAAATATATATTATACTATAAGGCTATTTAATATTTTCATAACTGACAATCTCTGAAAGGAACACGGCAGGAACAAACTGAAACAATCAAGTCCACACAGTAGTAATTAAGTATATTATGTGTAACAATATGGATATCTTTTCCAAAAGGCCATTTTACCCTTTTGTAAAAGAGCTATTACTATTTTTTTTGTCAGATGATGTCATGCATCAGTTTTCGTATAGCTCAATCATATAAATTGATCTAGTTTTCCCAAAATAGGTTGGTGCACAAAATGCTTATCAACTCTACCCGTAAATTTTATCTCAATGTAATTTTATTGATCATTCTTAATGTTCAGAAAAGTCGAAATATATTTCATTACGAAATTTAAGTTAAGGCTACTAATGTGTCTCGGTAGCGAAGCCGTATCACTGTGCAGTAAGAACTAGGCTATTGTTGAAATGGTCACTGACCAATGAGACCTCATCACCATATAATGTACATAAAATAATAAGCATAGTATTGCATTGACACTTTCTTACGTAGGGTAAATATTAGTAGTGAGTTAATGACGTAACGCGGTCGACTGCGTCAGTTAGGCAATGTGTTTGACATTTGTGTACTAGGCGCACAGAAGTTGTTGGCGATGTGAGAAACAAAATATTTGTATAATCAAATGGAATTTTAGAAGTGAGTCGCGTTCTAGTTTTAAGTTGAACTTTTTTTTTAAGGGATACAAACGAGCAGACATCAGACATCTGCAATACCAAAGGAGTTGCAGATGCGTTGCCGAGCCTATTTAAGGAAAGGAAGGGGAAAGGAGAAAATGAGAAGGAAGCAGACTGAGGGAGGAATTGGGCCTCTGGCGCTCCACACTCACCGTACGAAACGCAACAGTATGCATACCTACTTGACGTCGATATTCTGTGGGAGGGTAGTACTTCCCCTGTCGTGCGACCCATTCATGCTGGCATGTAGACATGCCACCGAGGCACTAATCCTTATCTTCTAACTTGCCACAGACCATGAAAGATAAAATTCTTCACCGAGGCTGTTGATGTAAGATAAAGCTCTTCGTCTGTACCAATACAAAGCCCAGTAAGGGACACTAAGTACCTACACAATTTGTAAACGGCTGAGCGATGATGTAAGAGAAAATGTGTAGTGACGATTAAAGTACAAAGTTATTTTAATAGATTCTGCAACCAAACAAAATAGAACATACAAATTGACGTAAACTCCAATACCTTAAAACCTACACTAATTCATCACCGCACACAAAACTGTAAGACTGGAAATATTTTTTTCTCGTGTAAACATAAATTATATATTTAAACTAATAAGATAACTAGACATAAATTAATAATTTGTCTTTAATAGGGGGGAGGACACTGGCTCCTGCAACACAGTTTTTACTAGCGTAGGAATCAGAGAATTCTAATCTTATTGTAACAATTATTATGTCAATAAAGCAAAAAAAAAAAACTATAAAAACTTCTGTTACCTACACCCCGTTGTATATAAACGTAATATGTTAATATTCAAGTCATAATATCCAGCTAGCACTAACTCTTGGCACAATGCCGAGTGGGGCATTCTAAGTGTCTCACTTAGACACGAATGATGGACATCATTAAAAAATATTACTTGATAGAGCAGGAAATACTGGAGTCTGACCTTCACAACAGTGCTTTCTATTATATTGCCAGGTTGAGTATTATAAACACATGTGTTTTAAAGTATTAATAAAAAACACACTGTTTACTTCAGAAATTCTTATACTGTTTAGACAAATCTTTTGTCCGTTTATATATTATGTGTTTTATTTCTGCGTATCTTGAAAAATATTTCCTATCAAATTTAATATAAAATTTTTTTTTTTCTTTAAAAAAACGCTTCCTAGCAATGTGATTCACACATTACTAGTATTCTTGTTAACCCCTCGTGCTAAGCTAAATGCTTGTGTTATGAGTGGGTTCACGTCGGTAGTGCAATGGGTGGGGTTCGAACCGGCAACCATATGATCGCAAGTCCGACGTCCTAGCCATTAGGCTACCGACGCTAATTTATTCATGAGATTTATGGTTTTACAAAGCTGTTACATTTGTTTCATTTTGGAAGGTACACAAACATTTCCCCTCTTGTAGGCATGCGGAAGTTACATATATACTTTTTACAGCATTAGATTAGATTTTGTTCTTAAATTGAATACATAATCATATATTTTATATTATAGTCCAGTAGGTACCTAGTTGAAAAGTTCTACGGAAAAAAATCATGCCCGGGGTAAAAAGATGTTGCCAAATTATAGTTATCTAAAAACTGTTAAGTAATTAATTAAAACTACATACCTAATTAAATAGTTAATTTTATAAAAAAAACTGCCCATTTTCCTTGTTATGGCAGTATACGACATTTTTTAATATTGACATCGTCACAAAGGTCACTCTGCTCATAAGATGTTATGTTTATGAAGGGAAAAAGTGGTTACTTACTAGTTAACAGGTACTTGTACCAAATTAATGTTGAATGTTCTTGGAAGTAAATTATTGAAGCTTCGTATAATTAGTGTGCGCGATGTGCACCCGCCAAGTTCGCGCTATTTGCTAAAGCGGTGACTACATATAGTTTCGTTGAGTATTTTTGGTATATTATTGTTTTATACTACAATAACATGGAGTGAAACACGTACCAGAAAACGCACTGTGGGATGACCTCCAACGAGATGGACAGACGACCTGGTAAAGGTCGTTGGAAGTTGGATGCAGGTGCTATATTACCGGTCGTTGTGGAAGTCTACGGGGGAGGCCTTCGTTCAGCAGTGGACCTCATTTGGCTGATATGATGATGATGATGACTACAATAAAAATAACACATTTTAACACTGGACTTTACATTTTGTATCATAGTTGTTTAGTGTGTAATTTTTTTTTTCAGTTTTATTCCGCTCATTATTCATAGAATGCTGTAAGTATAATTATAAAATCTATTATAAATATATGAAAGGATTGACTGAAACCTAGAAATACCCATGTTCTACATATTTCTAAATGGAAAAACAGTGTTGTGTAAACTTTATGAATATTTATCAGGATTAGGTACAAGTTTATTTTTAAAATAAAACATAAAGGAAAAATGAGAATTTAAATAAAGACATAAATCAACTGGATAATGTTATGTTATAAAGTTATATTAGCATAATATATCTTTATGAATTATTTTGATTTTTATTGTTACAAATGGAATGAGTGAATGAAGCATGAGTCAGGACCACTTTTAGTCATTATATTTATTTATCATTACTAGATAAATCTGCCTCATTGGTCTAGTGGTCCTAGGCGCAATTGTGACGCTAGAGGTCCGATTCCCAAGTCGAGCATGAGTGTTTTTGGATTCTTTCTATGAAATTCTCAGTACTCATAGTTTGGAATTGTGCCTGGTTAATGGCAATAGGCTTGCCCCCTGTTACATGGGACCTAAACATACCAGCGAACTGCGGGTGTACATTAGTACACCTCTGTCACAATATAAGAATCAATAGATTACCTATACTGTGCCGTTGTCTATAATTTTCAAAAATACAATTATAATTGTAAAAGTAAGTTTGCATATTATTGTATTTTTCAAAAATACAATAATTTGTAAAGAACTTGTCCCTATTCTACAGCGTACAAAATAATAATTACCTACTAGGATGCTTCGATCGGACTGCATACCGATATTAACGGTCCCGTTTAAAGTTCACGACTGATCGCAATCTGGTATGAGCAGACATCAGTATGCGGCCTTGGAACAATTAACTCGAGAGCATTTATGATTGTGTTCATGAAAGTACCTATTTGTAAGTTTGTATGACACTTTACGCTATTCGAATAGCTAGTCCTTACCGCTTTACAATAATTAAGTAGATTTCTGTTACATGCTATGCGTATTAAACATCTGCAGAATATTATGTAAGTGAGCAACTACAGCGAATTCCAAACGGATAAAATCAAATTTTAATAGAATCCGAAGAGATCATTAAAATCCCAAAAAAATATTTAGCTTTAAGGAAATTATTATTTTCAAGGATTTTTTTAAGCTCTGTTTCGTTTTCTAGGCATTAGATAGCCTGAATTAGCCTTGACTGAGCGGAAACTGATATTCATAAGACGGAAATTGAGGCTCAAAAACGCTAATACCGAAAAAAAAATCCTACAAAAACCGTTCACAAATACTTGGGCCAAAAACATTTATTCTGCGAATTGAATCCGCGACTGTAGCCCATGGTTAAGCGATCGCCTCCAATTTGCAAGAAACAAGCAAAAAATATATCAAAGTTAAAAAGGGAAGAAGTCAGGGTAGTCTGCAAGTAGCTATTTATCACCAAACGTAATTGTTATACTTAATTATCGATCGAGTAATGATCGAAGTCGAACACAGCTCAATTACTTCGTCGCTCGGAGGCGCGTTCTATAAGGAAATCATTATTTATTACAATTTTAAATCGAGATGAGTGGGCTTTTTGCATTTTACTCGGGTCATGTATAATTTTAAGTATGCCTTAAAAAAATGAATATATATTTTTTATCTAATAAAGCTGAAGAGTACTTATGTTTGTTTGAAAGCAGTAATCTTTAGAACCACCAGTCGGATTTGAAAAAATATTTTTGCATTTCGATAGCCCAATTCTTGAGGAAGGTTTATAGGCTATTTGACGTTAAGCTAGGACCCTTACGGTGCATAGCTAGTGTGATATTAAACGAGTGGATCAGGTACAGTCTCCAGCAGGTCAAGGTATACAAAACTGTCAAATTTCTGCAAATGATTTTAAACTTTAAATTGTTGAAGGTAAAGTTCAAAATCAACTGAGAAAATTTGACATTTTGTGTTAACTTGATGTGCTGGCCACCGTAGCTACGGGTTTTGTTTATATGGTTACGTGTTAAATGTTCAGGAGTGAGTGTTTGTAGGACAATGCGTTATATATTTATAATAAAAAGGCAGAAAGACAAAATATGCAATTAATTCTAAATTACTTACTTTGCTTTGTTTTACTTCTAACATTAGACTACCTCATTAGTCTAGTGGTCCTAAGCGCGACTGCTACGCTAGAGGCCCTGGTTTCGATAGTAGTTCGAGCAAAGTGTTACCAAATTTTTCTATAGAATTCTCAGTAGTAGCTCGGAGTCTGGATTTGTGCCCATTAATCGGGCACAAATCCAGACTCCGAGCTGCAATAGATTCACCTATTATGAGACCTAAACATACCGGCTGGGGGCAGACTGTGGGTGTACATTAGTACACATCTGCCTAACTCTTCAAGGAATACAGAAGAATAACTGAAACTTAATCGCAAGCGTAATACAAGTAACGTATCGTCGCTGCGAAAAGGCTTGGAGGATGATTTTAGGTACAAAATATAATACAGAATACAGTGTCACTGAAGTAATTTATAAACACTTTAAATTAAATTAATGTTAAACACGATAAATAAGCTGTAGTTTTAATTAACATTTTGTTAAAGCAAATTAGCAATTAATTAACTCTAAGATGTTATTAAATCCATGTTGCTCAGAGTAGAAATTTGAGTTACGCAAGGAGTATAATCTCCTAAAGATACTCGTACTACACGAGTTTGCACGACCGAACGTTTGGTATAGAGTGGTTTTGACAAGACATGGGATTCCTCAAAAAAAAATGATTTTTTGTTGTAAATAAATAGATCTTTTAATACGGTGTCATTAGTGTAATGGTTTAAAGTGCAACTGCCGTGCTGGAGGTCTTGCTTTCGATTCCCAGGTGAGGCAATGTGTGTGGATTTTCAATTAAATTCTCAGCAGCAGCTCGGTGTTTTGATGAGTGTCGTTTATTAGGCTCGGTCCTTATAAATATTATAATATATAAGTACATAGGACCTTTAAAATTCTAGAAAATCGGTGGGTTATTTATTTATTTATCAGTGTCATATTAGGTACAGAGTAACAGTAGTAAAAAAGGGTGAGTGGAGGATTGTAATTATTATTATCTAGTAAGGTGTCAATTTTTTTTTATTATAATATTTTTTATTCGTTTTGGCTCTGGTGTCCGCGGTAGAGATTGCAACCCGGTATGTTTCTCAACCCGGCCCGGCCCGGTGGCATTCGGCGCCAACCCGGCCGGGCCCGGTGGGCCCGGCCGGTAGTGTTAACTATGAAACCTTGAAAATTTTCCATATTTGAATGGAAAAAGACAATCATTCAAGGTTAATATTTATTTCAAACTGGCTTATGAACAATTACCACTATAATAAGTCTCACTCAAGTCTCAAAATCACACTTATAATGCAGTATTGATTACTTTTACTTAGGGACGGAAAAGTAAAAATTAGTATTAGTTCTTTTTTATCACAGATAGGCTTGCGCTTGACCACAACTTGCCTGATGTTAAGCAACGAAGTGGTCTACGGTGGAGCGCACTTGTCTAAAAGAACGTAGGTATTCACTCTCTTTTTGAAGACACCCAAATTGTTGTCTCGGGGAAAAAAGATTCCGGCAGCGAGTTCCACAATAGAGCAGTAGTTACGCACTGTAAACGTAGAGGCAAAACGCTTAGTGCGAGATTTAGGCACTTCCACCATGCAGCGGCGATGCCTTGCCGTAGCTTTATTCGTCCGATAGTGGAACGGGGATGGTGGAACTATTTCATGTAGTTCCGAAGCACACTATCCGAAATGTAACCGGTAAAAGACAGAAAACATGCAACTTTGCGCCGATGCTCAAGGCTTTGCAGTTGCATTACACAGTGCGTCATTGCCGATTAGCTTCTTGGCTCTCTTCTCAATGAATTCCAACGCCGCACTCTGGTATTGAGCCATTGAGCAACTGTTCCAGCGTGAAGTATTTGTAATATTCATTTCTTATAAATTTAAACAAGCAGGTCTTTCTCTTTGCTCCTCATAGTGTCGATTTGATAACATAGTATTGAAATAAGAAACTAATAACGCAGCTTAAAGTACTAAACGTGTCATAACAACTTAGATTAGATAGATACTTAGATAAACTTTGGTAGCTTTGCTATAAACAAAACAAATTTTTGTATGGTAAAAGTAAAGTATTATGTTTTTTCTGACACTTTGGCTATTAAAACTAGTGAGTGTTACTATTACTAATTGAGCAAATAGCGAAATCTTATAGGCTAGGCTGTACTGTAACTGGAAACAACCAAATTTAAGGTAAGAATGGCCGGGCCCAGTGGGTGCCGAAAAGGGCACCAATGCAATCTCTAGTCCGCGGGTTAACTGTTTGGTATATAAGGAATACGGGCGTAGTAGTACAACTCTGCCTCGTTTCAGGAATACGTGATGGTATGTATTATGAATATGTTTTTTTGGGGTGTTAAAAGTGTGTTTTCATGACAAAATACGCGATCCAATCATTACTCTGAATGATAAGCCAAATTGAATGGCGTAACGTGTCACAATCAGTCCTTACCACAAAGTCGCTAACAACTATCGCTTAATCATCCGATTGGAATCTCGCGGAGAGGTGGCCGGGGCGGGGGGGCGTGTTGGGCGGGCGGGAGAGCGGGGCGGGCGGCGTTGGGCGTGCCTGGTCGATACCGGCCGGAGGGACGCTGAAAACGTTTGTAGTATGTAAAACGGATTATAAATCATGGACCAAGGTTAGCAAGTTGGGTTTGAAAGAAATGTCAGTCAGTGTGAATTTCAGGAGATTTCGTGCTCGAAATTCTTTACCTTAATTAACATAACTTAAGTAATGTTATACAAAGACTGTTACATTAGTAACACTTTTTAACATACCATCACGCCTGTATTCCCCGAAGGGTTAGGCAGAGGTGTACTTAATGTACATCCACAGTTCGCCGCTACGTTTAGGTCTGTTCTGCCTTCTGTAAAACAGCTGTTTTGAATCAACACTAAAAAACCTTTCCAGTTGAATGAGTTCGCCCTCATTTACAAAGCACTAATATAAATTATGTGCAGTCGGTCACACGCACGTGTCATAAACATTAGCTGGTAATTATTAATTCACCCACAGCTTAGTTGTATATAAGTGTTTAAATACTTAAGTTCTCAATCTTATAATTTTTATTTATATAATTATAAGGTGTAAGTAAACTCTTATTTGCAATCTATTGCACTATTTTTGTAAATCTATTTTGCAATGAATTAATTTGCAAGCAATTAATTCATTCAACTCAAAGCAGCTCAAGCATTCAAGCTCAAAATTAGACTTGGCTAGTTTTTACCAACAAATATTTTTTTTTAATATCATATAGGTAGGTATTATATCAACTTAACAGTATAAGTACCATACCAACAGGACGTACATTAACTTGCGTATGACTTAACGATAAGAAGTTAATAAGACAAATATACTCGTACCTGTACCTACGTGAAAACGAGTCAAGTCGAATCTTGAGCTTGAACTAAATGAAATAAATGTATTGAGTAAATAATTAAGAACTAGTACACAGAACTTGACACTCATACCTATAGCGCTCAATTCTTTTATTCGCGAAGTCGCAAACGTCACATATTCGTGATGTTGAACTTGGCTCTCATTTTACATTTATAATTTTGATGGGCACAAAAATGTCTTGTTCAATATTCAGTTTATTCCAGTAGGTACTGAATGTCGAAAAAAAACTAAAATAGTCTGTGACGTACCATAAACAATATAATAAATAGTTATAGTTGTTGTCTATGGACGAGCAAGGTGTGGGTGACAAATTATCTTTTGTCAGTCAGTCAGACCTAGCGCGGCCGTGCGACCGGAGCTATAACAAAATACCAATTTGTTGTTTTATTTACATTACCCTTTGTGCCGATTGGACGGCACATAGTCCTAAAAAGATCTTCAGAGACACTTTAAAATGCATTTATTATGAATACTACCTCGATACAAATTTCCCATAGGAGTATGCAGAAACCACAGAACGCCATTTGCTACGATTCCTGCATACTTCTTTTGCTTCGTCCACATTCATACATCTTGTCATACACATGCGCCGTTTGCGGGTACTACGCACCTGACATTTCTGAAGGATCTCACCAATAAGGTCAAAATTATGTAAACTACATTGTGGAATGCAATAATCATTTAGTATTTGTCACCGTGGGAATAAATCCGCGCAAGGGTGATGTCGACGTTCAATTTTTTCCATGTACGTCATATCCGCCTTCTGTAAGTACTTAACCCTAAAACAATGAAAGCGACTAATTCACGTTATTCAAATAAAAAAAGGCGAGGCTGTCTACTCTATAAAAACCGCGTCCACAATAATATCATTGTGATATTTAACACTGTTATTTTAATTAACTTTTCGCAGCTCTTCGTCGGCTGGGGTTTAATTTCGGTCACCGCGGGCTTTACTGAAGCGGCGCTCGTTAATTGTATTACGTCACGAACTTGCCACTGTACTACAAATATTATTATAAAACAAGTATTTTCCCGCGGTTTTACTCCCGTTTCAAACGCAATATTATGCACTAAATTTGAAATAAGTAATGTTTTAACACCAAATTTAAAGCTGCCGGTTGCACTACCCAACCCATTGCACTACCGACTCGTAACACAAGCATTTAGCTTAGCACGAGGGGTTAACAAGATTACAGTTTGTTCGAAATAACTCTACTCGTCTGAAGTTAGCGGTTTCGAACTACCGCGCTGGTAAAACCGTATTAAGGTACCCTATTAAGTGTTTTTATACATAAATATCGAAATTAGTAAAGAAAATAATCACAAATGCGAAACATTTTTGAACTTAATTGTCTTTACACCGACGCTTTCTATTAAAAACCACTGTTAAACCACTTGCGGACAACTTCAGACAGGCTTAGTTACTTCGAACAAACTGTACGAGTAATGTGCGACATTAAAAAAAACAACTAAAAACCGCTTCAAATTGCGTGCAGCAGTTTTTGAACTAAGCGCGTACAAACAAAATATGGTGCATTATTAATGTCAATTCTTTGCCATTATCATCATCAGCCCATACTCGCCCACTGCTGGACGTAGGCCTCTCCTAGTGAACGCCAGAAAGCCTGATCTTCGGCTTTCCTCATCCAGTCACTGCCAGCTGCCTTCCACAAGTTGTCACTCCATCTTACCGGTGGGTGGCCTACATCCACGTGACGTATAGTAATTAATAAATAATTTTAGTTCCCGAATAAATCCGCGGCTACTACTAGTAAAGTATAAAGCCATTACAAACAGATTTGTATAAAATTCTTATTCATAGTGGTAGATTACAGCGCCATTTCAGTTTGTTGGAGTGTGAGCAATGCATGCGCGATGCAGTTTACCGAGTTATCGCATCTCATTACAGAACTATAGCGCTGGAGTCAACTGCATGGATTCACTGCTTTCTAGGATTCCGCAACTGCCATCGCTTCGCTAGCAACAAAAGTTTGCAACGATTTGTTAGGTTGATAATTCTTAGTAGCTTTAGAATTGTGTTCAGTTATTATTACCTATATGCCCGGTTAAATAGCATACCTCTGTCTTCATTTTCGAAGAATACAGGCGTGATATTATTAAAATGGGTAAATCAGTAGTCTGCTTAACCTTTGGTAGAAAATATTGATGGAAATTTGCAGCAATTGAAAGTTTCTAATGGCAAACAGCGCGAGTGTACCTATTTATTGTGTAAATGACTTTCCATACAGTAATTAATTTGATGAGCTGACAACTTGAATGGGAATATGTATTTTTTTTAATTAATACGAGTCTTTACCATTTCCTGGTGTGTAGTGCTTCTTTAGACAACTTGCAGAGGATGTGGTTTCATGTATTGTCAAATGTATCAATAAAAATAAAGCCAGGTCATTAAAAAAACCCTACTGAACCCGCATCTAAAATTCAATGGTAGGTACATCACTAGGCTGTCTTTTTCTACACTAATGACGGAAGCGCCTAGCTCTTACAAAAGAGCGGGTGTAACGATGTCAAGTGGGGAGGTAGGTGGCACCTGTATATTACAGGAGCATTTTTCAAATAAAATCCCTTTAAATGGGCGTGCGCAAAAAAGATCCTAGTGACAGTTGAAGATGGTTTTAATAAATGACACCTTTTATGAAATTTCTTTACATGGAAGGTTTTATAAGATAAATGTTTCATGTCAGTTTCGGATTATAAGAGAAATTTAATATGTATCTACACATTTTGATTGTTCATATTTAATAAAAATATTAGTTTTATATAATAATAATAATATGTCTTTATTCAGACACATTTTTTACATTTAATTAAGGTTCATTATGACGACTCTGGTGAGTCGAACACAGACAACTTGGTCTGTTTGCCCAGCATTGGCAAAGGCCTCCTCCAGTTCCTTCCATTCTATTGTGTTCATCGCTGGCCTAGTCTAGACTAGCCTAGGTTTAAGTACACAAAATGTACATAGTAAGTGTTTCAGTGTACTGTACGTGTGTGTAACTACAAAAAAACTCAAACTACGCCAGGAAACGAATGGGACTTAGTATAACTAATCGCACTGAAGCTGGAACACTAATCAGAATCGCAAACGACACTTTTTTCGAAATTGATAACTAAGTTAATAACTAAACAAAAACTCAAACCACGCCAGGAAACGAATGGGACTTAATATAACTAATCGCACTGAAGCTGGAACACTAATCAGAATCGCAAACGACACTTTTTTCGAAATTGATAACTAATTTAATAATTACACAAAAACTCAAACTACGCCAGGAAACGAATGGGACTTAGTATAACTAATCGCACTGAAGCTGGAACACTAATCAGAATCGCAAACTACACTTTTTTCGAAATTGATAACTAATTTAATAATTACACAAAAACTCAAACTACGCCAGGAAACGAATGGGACTTAGTATAACTTATCGCACTGAAGCTGGAACACTAATCAGAATCACAAACAACACTTTTTTCGAAATTGATAACTAAGTTAAAACTATACACGGGGCTACAGAACGGGTGCTGCTTGTGGTGACTGGTCGACTTGCTGGCCATTGTGTCTTAAATATATTATTAATTTTTCATTATAGTGGTCTGAGTTGCCTTGTAGGTCCTAGTTATCTTGCATAGTTTTATCATCTGTACTCATGTAAATTGTAACATTGTCTTTGGATATGCTTTTGTTTTCATTTCAAATGTGTATATTTAATGTTATATAAAAAAAAGGATAAAAATGTAAATGTGAGTACTATGTAGGTTAGCTCTACAATATTAAGATTTATAATACTAGTTTTCTGACAGCTTTGAGTGTTTCACATGACCTACGCAAATGTCTTGCTGATCTGGTATCGTCATGCGACGGATCGTTGAGCTCCCTAAAAAATGGTTGAGCTACACGAGGACTGATGTATGCGTGCCGTCAGTTAGGACAGGTCAACTCAAAGCTGTTATGGCTCTTTCTTCAAAAGGCCTGTTCAGATTTTGGCCTACATTGTAAAACTCGCATACCTATGATATAACTATTGTCTGGACTTTAAAAGAGACCATGATTCTCTGAGTTTGTTTCGACATTTCTTCTCAGAGGTCGTCAGATAGGAAATGTCGACGCCATCTAGTTAAAAAAAAGAAATATGTAAAAGAAAACGACTTGTAAAAGTGTCTTCAAAAGATCTATTTACAGAAATAAATATCATTTCATCATTTCACAAACACTCAAACTACGCCAGAAAACGAATGGGACTTAGTATAACTAATCGCACTGAAGCTGAAACACTAATCAGAATTGCAAACGTCACTTTTTTCGAAATTTATAACTAAGTTAATAACTACACAAAAACTCAAACTACGCCAGGGAACGAATTAGACTTAGTATAACTAATCGCACTGAACATACCATCACGCCTGTATGACCCGGGGATCGTACCCAGGACCTCTAGCGTAGCAGTCGCGCTCAGAACTAATAGACTAATGAGGCAGTCACACTGAATCAACTGGCATCGCACTGAAGCTGGAACAGTAATCAGAATCGCAAACGACACTTTTTTCGAAATTGATAACTAAATACGCATATGACGCATGAGTGCAGTTGTAGCCTAGTGATATGACCGATGGACTGCCAAGTCAAGGCCTTCAGTTCGAATCCAAGGCCCGCACCGCACCTCTGAATTTTCAAATATATGTCATGTAAGGCACTTATTTATTTTCATTCATATAATTATAAGTACCTGCTATGAAACAAGAGAATAGACTCGTTTATATACGTCCAAGAATTTAATGGAATTCCAATAGTGACCAAACTAATCTTAGAATATCCTAAAGGTTTTCTCGCGAGTTTTACAAGAAAAATCTAAATAAAGTACTCGTATTCGGACCATTAAGCCGTCAAAGTGAAAAAAAGCCTTCAATAAGAGCTTCATACAAAATTCTATCCCACGCAAAAACTCTAGCGTACATCAAGACAACGCCTGAGAGAAATTGTTCACTATCTTCTGGGGAAACGGTTTTCATCCAAAATAAACCTTAGGCCTTATATGTAAGCTCCAAATTTAAATAACACAGGCACAGCTTCAGAGTTTGCTATGAGTTTTTCTCAAGGGGCTTAAGTTGTCACGCCCACATTGTAATTAGAACTTTATTTATTTACAGTTACGGTTGAAGATGGTCTTGTAATTGTTTAAGGAAAATATTCAACGTCTTCGGTCTTAGAAACGAGGATTACAAGTAAGAATTTAGTATAGTATTCTCTTTGAAAGTTGGTGTTTTTTTGTGAACAACTTAATAAGGTTATTTGTTGTTTTAAATGTTGCGTTTTTGTTCTTTGTTTTGAACTGAGAAAATTCGCTGGTTCTGAGAATTATTTATTAGATATCTTTATAATTCGTTGTTAGAATACTATTAATTAAAGGTACGCTTGAGGCACATAAATACCGACTTACGACGTTATCAAGGATTTAAAGATATCTATTTCAATGTAATATAAAATGCTTCTTACCCAACGACAGCAGTTTCTACAAAAATGGAAGATCGCTATATCACATTTCAATTCCCTCAGGTACGACGGCTTCATTTAAATGCATCAGACAATTTGCACATGCATGACGTTCCGATCTTTGTATACATATCATGTCACAGTATACATTATACATGGCGAGTATGGATGGACGAGTTGGATGGGGACGACCTTTTTTTGTTGTTGATGGGGTTGGAAATGCTTTATGCACTATCCACCGCTCAGGGGAGAGCGGTGGAGCTTCGGCGTTTTACGTCAAGGCTTTAGTGCCGGGCTACGGGAGCGCTGGGAGCGCCGGGCCAACCCGGGGATGGGGACGACCTCAGTGAATGTACCGCAACCGAATTGCGGACGTTCTTTAAAAAGGCCAGGTTACGAGTTCCCTAAACCGACGATCATGCATTAAGGTTAATGAATGTAGACGAAGTGAAAGTAGTGTGCTAGGATCGTAGCAAGTAGAGATCTATAGTCTCTGCTCACCCCCATAGGAGACAGGCGTGACTTAATATTCTATAAAATAGCTATAAGCCACTAATGGTTTAAAGGAAAGTAAGATGTAATACTCAATTTGGAGTTTTACGGAGAGGAGATGGATAGAAAAGATGTATTTAGTTAAGGGACCCATTTGAAATACACTAATAGTATTTCACCATAAAAATAAATTTTAGTAGCCGTTTTACTCGCATCTCTAAGGACTTTTAGAGACAAAACGTATGTTATGTCCTACCCAAGGTCATAAACTACCTCTATATTACATCTAAATCGGTTCAGCGATTTAAGCGTGACAAAGTAACAAATAGAATCACTTAATTTACGTATGTATGCATAGGTTAGGCCGCGTTTATGTACGTATGTACGTATAAATGCATTTTATATGTATTTCATGACTAATGAAATGAGATTTAGAATATAAAAAAATGAAATAATAAAACTTCATTTAAAGACACGTTGCCATAAAGTTTGCGTCTTGAAGAAAGAAAACCGTCTTGCGGTTGTTAGAACTGACTTATAAAAAGTTGACATAGACGCTGATATTTATAACGTAAGACAGTTATGATTGCTAAATAACAAAGAATCCTTGAAACCCTCCAAGTACCACAGGTTGTAATTAAAAAAACATCAGCACTAAATAAGCCCTTTCAAACGAACAAATAATTCATGGGAAAGTGGCCAAGTGGCACTTTTTATGGTACCAGTTGGAGATATCAATGGGTCCTCGGCGTACCATTTCATAGATATCAATTCGTTTCGCTTACCCTGTCAAAAGACGGGGGTAATATTATGGGGAAGGGAGATAGAGAACCAAACAAACCCTCTGTCCCTTTTCTACTTAATGATTTTGTTTCCCAAAGGTGTGTTTCCAAAGGGTATTAAACAGTGAGTACTAAGTTATTTTTATGTATTTTTAATGCATTTTCCAGGCTGAGATTATAAAGTTATTTAAGTGAAGACGTCATCACTTCCAAGTTATAAATCAGAATGTGAAGGCAAATTCGACTTGGCGGGTGGGACTCATGGTAGCTTAATTGACCATAGCCTCTGGTGTATCTAACCACAAAACGCAGGTTCGGATCCAGCCCATAGTCGATTTTTTCCTTCAGTAAAATTAGTACTAAGGTTTTTTTTTTTTTTTATGGGATAACTCGGCAAACGAGCAGGCGAGCTACCTGATGGTAAGTAGTCATCGCCGCCCACGGACATCTGCAAAACCAAAGGAGTTGCAGATGCGTTGCCGAGCCTATTTAGGGAAAGGGAGGGGAAGGAGAAAAGGAGAAGGAAGGGGATTGGGGGAGGAATTGGGCCTCCGGCCCTCTCGCTCACCGAACGAAGCGCAGTAACGGAACGCTACTACTCGGACGTCGGTCTTCTGCGAGAGTGTGGTACTTCCCCGGTCGAGCCGGCCCATTCATGCTGCGAACAGCGTGGCCCTACCACAACAAATATATTATAAAGGTATTTAAACTCCTAACGTATTTTAAACACTTGTCCTTTGTACTCAGTTTTTCTAGTTTAAAGCCAAGACAGTGAGTTTTTCTAAATGGTACTCTAGTAAGGACAGCCTCAGCGCAAACGCTGAGTAGGTCCTGGGTTCGATTTCGAGGTTGAACGGTGTTATTGGGTTTTTTCTATAAACTTCAGGTACTCAGCTTTTCAACATCATTCGTCCAGTAATTTTAAAAATGTTTATTTTTAAAGCTGTGCACGTTACGTGAAATGTGCACGTTACCTAATAGTTTTTTTGTAATCGTAATACAAGCATTTAGCCTAGTACGAGGGACTAGGCTAAATGCTTGTATTACGAGTGGGTTCACGTCGGTAGTGGAATGGGTGGGTTTCGAACTGGCAACCACATGATCGCAAGTCCGACGCCCTAGCCATTAGGCTACTTTGGCTAGATTACCTTCTTATCGGAATACAATATTGTTAGCACATTATTACTTACCAGCAGAATATCTATCAATGCCTTGGTACCAACACTGCCAACCTACGTTAATTCAGCAGTTGACTTTGATTAAAATGTCACCTTGAAATCGACCTTTTATGACCTTTTAAGCTACATATGATAAGACGTCGTTTAGCATACGTAGTTATTTTTACTAAGGTGTATAATATGTTGATGTATTACAATGTTCAATCAATACAATTGTACCATATCCCCCAGGGTACTATCCGTTAATAACTTTACACGCCGCCTATGGGAATCGATGAGCTGTAGCTATGTACGAGTAGGTATATTAGGATCGGAAGTCATCGGGATTTTCCGTATAATCTCGTCATTATCAATCTCACTTTCTAGTGAGATACGAGCAAGACAAGAACAGCTTACTATGTTAATTTGATGCAATTAAATTGAGTCTTTATTAGTCATACTCTCTACATACCTAATTAAAATTAGAATTAGGTATGCGTTTGTTCACGATTCCCTTTTTTACAAAGTATGGGTATATTTCATGGCCGTTTTTCCTTCACAACAATAATTTAAAAGAAAGCTAACCTACCAAAGTTCAATTTTCAATAATTCAGCGTTTCGGGTTGTGCATAGATACAAACTTTTTTTTAAATAATACTTATTAACTTCATACGATGATGTATTCATATCATTATTCAAATCAAATTTATATTTAATATCCATTTCGGAAATATACTCTACTTAGCGAACAAAAAAACAGTCGCCAAAATCGGTTCATTTCATATTTCTAACCTAGATACAGACGAATCTCGTCCTTTTTTTAAATCACCAATGCCCATTTTCATTACGCTGTTTCCGTCCAGCTGTCTGCGACACTTTAAGTGCCATGAATATGAAAAGATCGTCTGCTACCAACAATAGTCCTCATTTAGGGCCGGGAAAAGCGCTCGGTATAATTGACTCCCGGTTTAGATCCATAAATAAAAAGCAAAATGGTTGCAGAATAAAATAGACATCGTTTTGAATTCCGTTTTCAATTAACAACCGGGCTAACTGTCACTAGAACGTAATATTTTTTTTTTTATGAAACACGAATCTGGATAGTGTCTGTTGTCAAAATGGACTATAACTCTCTCACTCTCTCACTCTACTCAATTTCCATCTTTACGGAAATGAAATAATCTTATTGTGTAGGAGTTTTTTCAATCGACCTCAACAAAGAGGAGGTTATAAATTCGAGTGTATATTTTAATTTTTTATTTTGATGATTCTTTTTTTGAGCCTAGCAAAGTAACAAAGTGTTACGATTTTATCTGTGCTCATAGTTCTCAATACACATTGTAAAAAATGGTACTATTCCATAATCATTTATTTTCGTGTATGTTCTACGCATGATAAATGAGTTTGGTGGTGAATACTGCGCTTGCGCGGCCACATCGACCGCCATATTTATAGTGACAGACGAAGTACTGCACCGCCTGCTAAGACAGATCTTGGAACTTGGAGCTTTCGACCACAAGGAAAGCACCATCTTATTTTGTCTTCTTCGATAACTCGGCAAAAGAGCAGGCGAGCTACCTGATGGTAAGTAGTCATCGCCGCCCATGGACACCTGCAATACCAAAGGAGTTGCAGATGCGTTGACGAGCCTATTTAAGGAAAAGGAAAAGAGGAGAAGGCAGGGGACTGAGGGAGGAATTGGGCCTCCAGCGCTCCACACTCGCTGTACAATACGCAACAGTATGCATACTGCTACTTGACGACGATATTCTATGGGAGAGTAGTACTTTCTAAGCCATGTCGAACGATTCATTCGAGTCACTACTAAGAATGGACTAGCAAGCAGCTAGTAGGAGGTACAGTCGCCAGCACGTCAGGTTATACAAAACTGTCAAATTACTCCAAATGAATTTAAACCTTAAAACGTTGATGATTAAGTTCAAAATCAACTGAGAAATTTTAAAATTTTGTAGTAACTTGATCGGCTGGCGACCATTACAATAATAGGAAATATAGCGAGGTCGAGTATCCCCCTGTATATCTAAGGCTAGGGCCACTCTACTAGGAACCTCGCTTAATGTCAAATGCCAATCTGGGTGCTTAGTGAGTGATTTAAGTAACCAAATGCATTGGCAACTATCACAGTTGGCCATACTGCAAGCGAGGCGTTAAATAAGCATTGATCCTACAGTGTGGCTCCAGCCTAATACACCTAGGTATGTTGCTTTATAAAAAAAACGAGGTTGCGCTAACTGCCTCATTAGTCTAGAGTTCAAAGTGCAACTGCTACACTAGAGGTCCTTGGTTCGATTTCTAGGTCAAGTAAAGTGTTATTGACTGCCTTGTTAGTCTAAAACGGTCTCGTTGGGCTTGTGGTCCCAAGTGCGATGCTACAGTAGAGTTCCATGGTTCGTGACCCAGGCTGAGTAAAGTGTTGTTGGGTTTTTCTATGTAAGTCTCGGTAGAAGCTCAGAGGTTGGATTTGTGGCCGTTTAATGGCAATAGACTCGCCCCTTATAGGGACCTAACTGTGGGGGTACATTATGTACACTTCTGCCTAACCCTTCCAGAAATAAAGGCGTGATGGTATGTCACGCGCTTTCTCGGCTCGTGAGGTTCTTAGTGTGATGTTAAAATAGCCTTTAACCTTCACCGAGAATGGGGCGATCAAATACAAAATGTTTTTTTATGTTCAGACTGGTAGTTTCAAAGATTAGTGTTTTCAAACAAAAAAAGAAAACATACCATCACGCCTGTATTCCCCGAAGGGTTAGGCATTGGTGTACTTATGTACACTCACACTTCGCCGGTATGTTTAGGTCCCATGTAATAGGGGGCGAGCCTATTGCCATTCACCGGGCACAAATCCAGACTCCGAGCTGCTACTGAGAATTTCATAGACAAACCCAATAACACTTTGCTCGACCTGGGGATCGAACCCAGGACCTCTGGCGTAGCAGTCGCGCTTAGGACCACTAGACTAATGAGGCAGTCAAAAAAAGAAAACTAAGTATGTACTTATACTAATTACATATATACTAGTTTTCCACCCGCGGCTTTGCCCGTGTGGACTACACGTTTCTTTTCATTTTTCGGAATAATAAGTATATATCTCTCTGACTCAGGAATAATGTAGCTTTCCATTGGAGAAATATTTTTCTAAACGGTACAGTAGATCCATAGATTACCCAAAGGACTCAAATATCGCCATTCAACGTCAAAACTGTCTCATAAGTCTAGAGGTCGTACGACTGCTACGTTAAAGGTCATGGCTTACATTCTCAGGTTGAGGAAAGCGTTATTGGGTTTTTTTGGATTTTTTCGGTAACAACAGTTAATGGCATTTTTTAAAAGTATGTTTAGGTCCCATGTAATATGCTCACACCCTATTTTATGGGACCTAAACACACTAGCGAACTGTGGGTGGACATAAGTATATCTCTGCCCAACTCTTCGGCGAATACAGACGTGATGATTTTATGTCGATTATAAAAAAAAGAGAAAGCATAAAAGATGTGTTTAGCTGACGAAAAAAATTAAGGAAGTTCTCAAGTCGACGTGTATATTTTTTTATTTTTTTATTTATTATATTGTCTACCAAAACAAAATACAAAAGACAGGATACAAATGAAGTTTAAAACATACAATGGGAGGCATACATACATACATACATTTTATTTTTATGTTTCGTTTTAAATTGATAAAATTTTGATAAGGGACGACCTTATGTAGTTTCTACCTTGAGCAATTACAGGCAGGTGACATAATAAAATTACGTATTCATGCATAATTGTAAATACAATATATTATGTGTTAAGTCTTTAACCAGGCACAAATCAGATACTAATGAAAATTTCTCAACAGCAAAAATCTTTTGCTTTCCTTATTGAAGCTAAGGGTATATTATTCTTAGCATGCGTGAGTACAGATTAATAGGATAGGTGACAATAATGTTCTAGTTAAGATTATCTTTAATTTTTCGGTAGGTACAGTTTGACTAATCTGGACACAAAAAAGCAATAGGGTCTTAACCAACATTTTTGTATTTTCGTCAAATGAACATTTCTGAACTTGAATAAGGTAGATTAAAAAAAAAATGTTATCACGTTATTGCTTATAGTTCCGATTTATAACAAGCTAACAAAAATTAAGCCCATTCATCCTAGGTATAAACGAAACTAAGCTATGTAATTTTATTTCAAGACGTAAGCAAAAATATTATATTTCCCCATGCTTAGTTTATGGCTGGCCCGTCCCACACAAAAATAATCGGTACCCATTTACATAAACCCCAAATCGTACATGGAGAAAATGCCATTCGTAATCAGATGAATGTTTGATAACGGCGGTTTCGCCCCATCGACCGACACAACCTATTTTTAGTCATCGACCGGTCTATACCTACGTGAAAATTTCAGCAGGCTGCTATTGGTTCGGGCGAGGTGACGTCACTTTTCGCCCCCAGCCAATAGCAGCGCCCCGTTTTGCGCATGGCCCAAAAGCCTTTTCAGATCACTGTCGAGGCTCGCCAGTTCGGGCGAGGTGTTCCCAGGTGTGCAAGTACCCGCCAACACAAACAAAGGTCAATATATTTTTATTTTTTAGACAACCTTATTGATTTACGTTCGGTTTTTGAAATGGATATTAAATTCCAGTGATTTTTATTATTTTTTTACTATTTTGGTAGTGTGTGTGTCCAAAAATGTAATTTTTAAAGTAACGGCCATATTGATTTTTTAAATATCGAAAATCGTTAAATGTGTACATTAAACCGTGCATTAGTGTGTGTACTGTGTCAATACATCTCATACATTGCTGTTTTGTCACTGTGTGGGTTACATAATTGTTACGTAATGTGATGTGTGTGTATGTGTTTGTGTGAGGTATGTCTGTGTGAGTGAAGGGGTTGTATTTTTAATTTGTTATAGAATATTGTATAATTCAAAGAGGTTTAAAAATAAGATTTAGTTTCGTAAGTAATAAAACCTCTCTATATTTGGCCTCTGTTGTACATTAAAAAATGATAGTTTGGCTTATTCGTCTTATCCTGGGAAGAAGTATAACACGGACAATATGCCAATATTAAAAAAGTAGGAAATATTCAAATTATTTAATTTTTGTAAGGTCTTTGCTTAACAGTGGGAAATGGGTTAGAATAATAATAATACGGAACGTATCGTCAGGAGGTTCCTCTCGCTGGAGCCCTGGTCAACGTTAGCAATGTTCCCGTACTACTAGTGGACTAGAATTTTTTTGTACGTTATTATGTCGTTTGTAAAAATATGCAAAATAAATTAATAAGAGACTAATCATATTTTATTTTTCGTAATATTCTGCAGCTGAGTTAATTTGGTTGGTACCACAAAAATGCAAAATATACTGTCGCTAAACAATTATATGCAAACATTATTGTATCCCGGTTTGATAGGTAATGCAGTAAGTGAAATTGCTCGGCAAATGAGACAGCAATAGAGGTCTCAAAATTACAACATACCAGGTATAAAAGTGGTGTTACTGATGTCATGAGGCTGTAGTTACCGATTAACATCAGTTGGCCTGTATGCTTGTGTATCGTCATCAACCCATTACATTGCCCCACTGCTGGGCACGGGTCTCCTCTCAGTACGAGAGGAATTAGGCTATAGTCCGCCCCGCTAGCCTACTGCGGGTTGGCAGACTTCACATGCCGTCAAGAAAATCTCTCAGGCATGCTTGTGTATATTACATTGTAATTAAAAAAATATATGCACTGCTACGAACGAATCACAATAGAATTATAAACGGTTTATAAAAAGGCCAGAGTACCTAAGTCGAAGATGTTTGAGAAGATGAATGAACGTATGTGCAGTGAAAGTGGTGTGCCAGGACCGTAGTACGTGGAGATCTGTCTCTTTCCACCAAAATGTGAGAATGGCATGAAAGGAATCATGTAACCTGAACCACATTACGTTTGTCTTAAATATATGAACTAAATAAACTCAATGACCATTTCTTTATTTCGAGAACGGTTATTATTAAACCGTGTTTTAATCACTGAAGTATTCGTTTGATCGTGCATTCCAAAATGCATATCAAATGTCTTTAATTCATTTACTATACCATTTTTGGACACGGGTCTGACGGTCGAGTGACGGTTTAGGTAATAAAAATCCAAAAAAATATTAGAACTAAGAGTTATAAAAATGATTTTTTTTTAAATTATTACCTAACTACAGAAATATAGAGTTTAATTACCTAAAAGGCCATAATATAAGTTTTTCTGTGGCTTCATCTCTTTTATAAGAAGTATTTTCTTTATAACAGCACAGCTGATACCGATATCAATATTCGCTTAAGATTAACAGGAATTTTATCGTAGTCGGCGTAGCACGACGGCTACGCTCGGCGTAGCGCGTAGCCGACGGCCGACAGTTTTCTATAGATCATTCGTTTTTCATCGTTTCCTTCGTATAAGGCAAACATCGATAAGAATTGATTTCTAACACTTACGCGAATATTATACATTGAAATAAAACTACTTTTTATGGATTTTATCGCAATATATTGATAGCATACCATCACGCCTGTATTCCCTGAGGGGTTAGGCAGAGGTGTACTAATGTACACCCACATTTCGCCGGTTTGTTTAGGTCCCATGTGAGCCTATTGCCATTAACCGGGCACAAATCCAGACTCCGAGCTGCTACTGGGAAATTCATAGAAAAACCCAATAACACTTTGCTCGACCTGGGGATCGAACCCAGGACCTCTAGCGTAGCAGTCGCGCTAAGGACCACTAGACTAATTTGGCAGTGAATTCAATATTGCTAATTGATAATTTTTACGTTAGGATAACCAACACATAAGTCCACCCGAGACCATGGATGCTGTTAAGGATCCGAAACGACAGGAAATTTCCCAAAATATCGCCAAAAATTAAAAGTTATTCTGATGTATAAACAATAATACTGTAAATTTTCATCAAAATCCGTTCAGTAGTTTTTGCGTGAAAGAGTAACAAACATTCATCCATTCTCACAAACTTGCACATTTATAGTATTAGAAGGATAGTACGATAGGATAGGATAGTAGGATTGTCAATGGTATTCCATTTTCAAAATAAAATTCAACCTGACTCGCTGACCGCTTTTGTTTTCAAGTACCTAAGCATTTGCAGGACCCAAAATACTTGAAGTATACTAACTTTTAGTATAGAAGATACTTGAAGCAAATAGAACATTCTATTTAACATGTGTAAATGCCTTGCGTGTTAGAAAACTGAAGATCTAATTAAATAATCTATAAATTTATAAAATAAGAAAAATCATTGCACCCCTTTTTAGAACATTACGACGTACGTATATGTGAGATATGGCATGATTAAAGTTTATTTAAAGAAACATATTGCGGTTGAATTTTGGGAGCTATTTAAAACTACTATCTGATACAATAAAGCAGCAGCTTCTAAGCAGAAGTTTTAAGTACTTAAGTGTGAATACATTATAGTACATGTCACAATTTCTACTGCCCCGAACCTACAATGTTTAGACGTAAAAACATTTGAACACATCGGAAGTTTGAACATTAAATATTCCACGACAAAACCTCTAGAAGACTCAAAAACTAAATTAATGTAATTCAACAAAAGCAAATATATGGTTCACAAAAGTTACATTTTCCTCTCACAAAGGGAGAGGAAGTCGTAAACCGCGTCGGTTTCCGGTCGCAAGATGGCAGCCGGAAGTGGCTCGAGTGGCGGCTTCCGCTGGTACACATCCGTTGTGGTTCCCAACTTGAGATGAGGGAACACTTTTTTCTGAATAATCCGAACCTTAGATCTAGTCGCTCTCTTCATAATATGAGCATATTAACGTCTTTGAATCGTCGATCCCACAATCCCTAAAGATCAGGGTCGATAACCAGTGCGTCCTACCCGTGATGACTTACGGAGTCCAAACGTGGACACTCACCATGGGACTGGTCCACAAATTCAAGGTTGCTCAGCGTGCAATGGAGGATCAATGCTCGGAGTATTTTTAGTGGATAGAATTCGCAACGAAGTCATACGCCAAAGAACTAAAGTCACCGATATTGCGCGAAGAATAAGCACGCTGAAGTGGAAGTGGGCCGGCCATGTCTGCAGACGGACAGATGATCGTTGGAGCAGACAAGTAGTAGAGTGGAGACTATTAGACTAGCACTATGACTACTGGCGAATTAGATTGTAGTGTCAGGAATATGTAGTCCCGGGTTTTATTCTACTATTGATCAGCGTTATTTGGTTATTCATTAAACACTTAATATTTCACAAAATTATCACTGTAAAGCATAATCATAATTATATAATGTAATCAATCTACATACTTGTAATTAATCCACCTGATTGTACAGTAGGTGCTGTTACCTGACCCACCGAGACCCCGCCGTCCCACCTAGGGTAGGTCAGGTAACAGCTTTACCACCCACTGTACGTTTACCCTATTGATATTTTTTTTATTTAGACCATAAATACAAAGTATACTGCTTCTATTATATATATCTTGTATATGTAAGAATTTCACAAGTTGTTTATGAACCTATATTTTCTCTTGTTACAGAAGCACACTCGGGCGCACCATGGTGAACGAGCCCATTACCAATACATATCAAAACAGCACTGATTAACTAACTAAAATAACTCTAACGTTAATATACTATAATCATAAACAATATACATTCACGCGATAAGATAAAAAGCAACAATTTTACATTTAGAACAAAACTTTTGAATTTAAAATTTCTGATTCGAGAATTTTGAAGCGAAATTCGGTTGCGGTTTGAAAATTTTTTGGGGGGCTAGTTTTGTGGGGGTGGTTCGAAGTGTCGACCGTGGAGGCGGAGGGGGGCGCGCTGTTGGGGCGGCTGGGGGGCGCGCTGCGGGGAGGCGCCGCCGCCGCGTCGCCCGCGCGGGTCGCCAGCTCCATCCGGGGCTACCTGACCAACAAGGTCAACTCCTTGCAGCTCAGAGATACAGGTAAGAACTGTTCAGTTATTTTGGTGAAAGTATGTTTGGTTTGAAGCTTAATATAAAATAGTTTAATTGTTTTGAATGTTGACAATATTATTTTAGAGACTCAATAAGAAATATCCGAAATCATCTTACTGCCCTTGTCCTAATATATTTGTCTGCCGTCAATTATTTATGTGCCACAATAAAACTATTTTCTGGCTCAAAGCACTAATCACTATCGAAATAAAAGACCAGAAATTGGTTGTTTATTTTTGTATAAAATTTACATACCTACGGACCCTACGCCGGCTAAGGAAAGCGTGCAAGTTAGTGTTAGGTTCAGTTTCATACATGCCAGTTGCCTTTGCTACTGTCCCGTTGTCCGTGTACGTGCCCCGCGACAATCTGATACGGAACCCTTATAATAATTCTTTACAAACACTCAGTAAACAAAAGGACAAGCCCCTAAAGACAAAAGTATTATTATTTATGATGATATTAAGACACAACACGAAATCTCGAAGGGTACTTTTTGCGCAAACATTTGGCCCAAAAAGACCAATAATCTGTTACATTCAAATGTAAACCTTATTACGACGATGTAAAGATTATATGGATAGCAAACGTTTGGTGGAGCTAACGATAAGCAAATATTTGTAGTACAACGTTATAAAGTAAACTGGGGGAGGTCGTGACGTCATATAAATAAAGGAGCAGCCAGCGTTGTGTTTGATTAGAAACATTCAGCTTGGTATAAAAGTCGATGAAATTACAGAGTTGGATTTATGTATGTAAGTAATCAAAGTTACAAACATTTTAATCCTTCTTTAAAACCTAGTCTTAACAAAACTATGTAGATACATTTAATTCTGATTATAAATATTGCCAAATAATTATATAATTCAAATTCACTCAGCTAAGCTAAGACATACCTACTTAATATCTGTAATTCAATATGTTTACTTAAGTTCTTTCTTACCGTATCTTCCTGTCCGGCTGTGCCGATGAATGTCAACCAACACAAGTGTATAGTAGGCCTGATCATCATCATCATTACCCATTAACTTCCACTGTTTAGCCTGGGTCTTCTCTCAGAGAGAGGGGTTAGGCTATTGTCCACAACGCTAGCCTACTGCAGGTTGGCAGACTTCACATGCCGTCTTGAAAATCTGTCAGGCATGCAGATTTCCTCACGATGTTTTCCTTGACCGTTTTAAGCGAATAATGATTAGTATTAACAGTCGGAGCCTACCTAGGAAACCTACGATTGGTCATATCACTAGGCTATCACTGCTTACGCCTTATACTGTAAAATAATACTAAAGACAGATACTAACAATCTAAATCGCAGATTCAATTACGTCACGTTTTTTGTAATCACATTCGATCGATTGTAAACAAGTCTAAATAATAATTAACGCACAAACGCCTTGATCTCTAATTGGGTATTAGGGGCTGATTGCATTTGCCCGTTACGGATCGGAGCGCCACTAGCAAACGATTTGATTGGATAAATATATTGTGTAATTAAAATCGTTTGGATATCGTAGTACGTACCGATATCTGCATCGTAGTTATCTGAAAAAAAAAGATAAATAAATTAGTTCGTAATTATATAAACTAGATGTAGGCCTCTTTGAATGAACGCCACAGAGCCCGATCCTCTGTTTTGTTTTACCGCATCATATTGATTATTGATATCATTAAATTCCATCCACAAATGAGATTTTACTTTCATAATATAAAACTAAGTAAGGAACGAGCTTTAGATTTTACCTATTTAAAATCTGTATTACAATATTATTTGAAGAAACCCAGCTGTCGGATAGAATCGTAAACATTAAAAAATAATTGAAATACTTCTTGCCATGTACCGTGCAAATATCCTTTTCAAATTCCCTCCCAATTCAACACCAAAAAACCACAAACTGATAACCTAAAACAATAAATACAGAATCCAATTAGAACCTTCCGCGCCCTTCCGCAAGAAACCTAAAACAACGTCGTCATTTACTTCAGAGTAAAATCAAACAGTTCTAATATTTGTGCCTACCGCCACAAAACCCACCCTCGTTGTCCAATTTCGCCAAGTTTCCCCTCGGGCACTAATTGCGTCAATTACTGTACCGTGGTGATGCAGGTTCTAGTTCCGTGCAGATAGGTATGTCGGTGAATTATTTAAGAGATAGGGTGTAGGTAGGGGCTGGTTTATTTTAGAATTTCTTGTTATATTATAATATTATAGGACAAAGACTAAGCGCGACTGCTACAATAGTGGTCTTTGGTTCGATTCCCTGATAGAGCAGTTTTATTGGATTTTCCTATGAAATTTTCAGTTGTAGCTCGGAGTTTGAATACGTGCTCGGATATAGGCTCGCCTCTATTACATGGGACCTAAATTATTATAGCTGTTACCTGACCCACCCTAGATGGGCCGGCGGCGTCTAAGTGGGTCAGGTAACAGCTATAACTGTACACCTGCATTGAAACTGCTGTGCTTAAAATAAATTCGATATGGTTTTAGATAAACTTCTTAGTTACTACTCGGTCTAATTCTGCCTTCAGTTCCTTCCTCTATTCCCTACCGATTTTCCTAACAGGTTACGAGGCCGCTGCCTATGGCCTCGTAACATGCAATGTAAAGAAACGTTGTTTAGAAAATTTTAAGCCAACACAGCCGGTCAGGCTTATGTCAGGAATCAGGCTGATTGCTTCTCTGCCACACTATATCATCATCAACCCATTACATTGTCCCACTGCTGGGCACGGGTCTCCTCTCAGTACGAGAGGGATTAGGCTATAGTCCTATAGTCCACACTATATAGGTAGTAAAAAAAACTTTAGGCTTTAAATAATCCTATTGTAGTAAAATTACCTACACATTAATAAATATATTAAAATTACACTTAAAAAAAAGCTTACTAGCAGTGTGCGTCGCACATTACTAGTATTCTTGTTAATCCTTCGTGCCAAGCTAAATGCTTGTGTTACTAGTGGGTTCACGTCGGCAGCACCTAAAATGGGTGGGTTTCGAACCGGCAACCACATGATCGCAAGTCCGACGCCCTAGCCATGAGGCTATCGCCACTTAAACTTAACATTAATAGAACTACCTACATAATGTTGATCAGAGTAGTTATGGTTTAGCTACAAGCTCTTCAATGTTTATGCATTAAATACGAGTGTAGTCCATACAAAAAACACCCTATCATTCGGCAAGATTAAAAAATACCCTAATGCATTCTAGTTTTTCCAAATCAGTTACGTTCCTCTACCCTCCGCATGTCCCCTTCTCATTAAGCGTGGAACCTTACACTCGGATCTATAATTTTTCTCGACTAATTCGAATAATGATGTTATTGGGGTGCCCCGTTAATAGGCTATGGGTAATAACCGTTTTTCTAATAGACTTCGTGATAAACGACGCTTAAATTTTAGGAGAATTATTTTTAATTATGTTGATGGTGGCTATGAGCTTTTTAAATATTGTGGTTAATTGTGGTTTAAACAGAAATATGTTTAAATATTTTTTTATAGGAATATTTATATCTGAATTTCATCTTTATATCCATTTAATCCTTCGATCTTACAATTAATGTATTGTGCAGTATACATTGGGCAGGGTAATGGCTAAAATTACCTTGGTTAATTGTGACATTCAAGTTAAACCATGGTTATAATTTATACAGCCTCGTTGGTCTAGTGATCCCAATCGCAACTGCTACGCTAGAGGTCTTGGGTTCGATCCCCAGGTCGAGCAAAGTGTTATTGTGTTTTTCTATGAAATTCTCAGTAGCAGCTCGGAGTCTGGTGCCCGGTGAATGGCAATAGGCTCGCCCCCTATTACATGGGACCCAAACATACCGGCGAACTGTGGGTGTACAATAAGTACACCTCTGTCTAACTCTTCGAGGAATACAGGCGTGATGGTATGTTAGATAGGAATATTTATATCTGAATTTGATCTTTATAAATATTTAATCCATTTCGATCTTACTATTAATGTATTGTGCAGTATACATTTCGCAAAGTAATGGCTAAAATTGTGTCATTACATTTTAACCATGGTTATGATTTAAAAACTGCCTCATTAGTCTACTGGTCCTAAGCGCAACTGCTACGCTGGTTCTGGTTTCGATTCCCAAGTCGGGCAGTCTCAGAGTTGGGATATGTGTCTGATTAACGACAATAGGCTCGCACTGTATTACATGGGAATTAAACATACCGGCGAAATGTAGGTATATATTAGTACAGCTCTACCCAACTCTTCGGGGAATACAGGCGAAATAGTATATTAAATGCTAGCTCTATTTTATAAAGAAATTGCCATAATAAAAAACAATTTATCATAACACTCCGGTATTGGACTTGGACCGAAACGAAATTTTTAAATGCCCTGATATACTTGAATATTAATCTATTGAGTATTGAGTTTTAATAATTCGCACCACTGAATATGAAAATGTATTTATTATTCTTTATAACCATATTCCACTGTTAGAAGCCGGTTCTATAAATATTAAATTTAATGCGAAAACGGCATCGTGCCACGATGACGCTTCTAAAATACAAAAACAAATAAGATTTTGCCCGCGTCGCTGTACGTTGGGGCCTACGTTCATGATTCGCTTGCGTGCCTTCAAAGCGGAATGGCAATGTATGTAGGCTGGCAATTTTTGTCGGTACTGATCTTTATTGTAGAGAACGTAATTGGATTTTCTTTCGTTTGTATTCATGAATGTTGAGTTACTGTCAAAGAGCTGTTTGTATGTAGATGTGTATTATGTGTTTTTACTGTGTAAAGGTGAATTGGTTGTGGTATGAAAACTTATTAGGCCGAGGCGTGGTTGATTATAAGTGGATACAAAATTTTGCACATAGGTTACCTACTCTATTAATATTATAAATGAGAATTTGTATTGATTGATTGTATTGATATTGAATTATGTAGACTGCCTCGTTAGTCTAGTGGTCCCAATCGCGACTGCTACGCTAGAGGTCCTGGGTTCGATCCCCAGGTCGAGCAAAGTGTTATTGGGTTTTTCTATGAAATTCCCAGTAGCAGCTCAGAGTCTGGATTTGTGCCCGGTTAATGGCAATAGGCTCGCCCCCTATTACATGGGACCTAGACATACCGGTGAAATGTGGGTGTACATTAGTACACCTCTGCCTAACCCTTCGGGGAATACAGGCGTGATGGTATGTTATGTTATGCAATAATAAAAATAATTAATAATAATAAATAATGCTAATTCAAATAACAAAATAATGCTCTGTTTACCCTTATAGTACTTTTCACAAGAAACCGTCTTATTCATAAAAATACAAAATGTCCAATAACTTTGCCTTAGCAATAATGTGTTTTACCTTTTTTTCCTAATCACAAAAAATCATGTGTTATTACTTTTAACAAAAAAGTTAAACCGCCTTCAAAAAATAATAAAATAATTTTGTCTAAAACAGTTTGGGAAGTCGGTGACTTCTATTTGAGTGGGTCTTTTATTTTCGCCACCGACTTCCCAAACTGTTTTAGACAAAATTATTTTATTATTTTTTGAAGGCGGTTTAACTTTTTTGTTAAAAGTAATTTTATTTTGTATTTTTTAGTGGAAAGTTTTGTTTAGAAGTACTTGTTAGCCAACTAAACGCACTGCTCCAATAAGACAGCGATGTTTCGAAGTAAACGATAATATCATCGATGTAAACAATTTTTAGTTTTTTGTTGATATTCTCAAAACTGCTCAACCGATTTCGATAAAATTTGAACGGGACCACCTCTGAAGTATGACCTATCAAACAAAAAAACAATAATTAAAATCGGTTCACAACTGGCGGAGATATCGCGTAACAAACATACAAAAAAAAAAAAAAAAAAAAAAACATACAGACGAATTGAGAACCTCCTCCTTTTTGAAGTCGGTTGAAAACAAGACAACACAATATACCTACTAACTTCTAAGAGATTTATTACACGTTTAAGGTATTTTTTACGAAAAGAGAACGTTAGTCCATTTTATTTCTTTGTTTATTAATACCTACTTTATCCATCGTTGGTACAAAGGCGGTCTTAATACCGTTACACATTTTCTGCCAGATAATTTAATGGTATTCATAAATACCATTACGCCTGTATTGCCCGGAGGGTTAGGCAGAGGTGAACCAATGTACACCCACACTTCGCCGACGTATGTTTAGGTCCCATAGGGGGCGAGCCTATTGCCATTAACCGGGCACGAATCTAGACTCCGAGCTGCTACTGAGAATTTCATAGAAAAACCCAATGACACTTTGCTTGACCTGAGGATCAAACCCAGGACCTCTAGTGTAGCAGTCGCGCTTAGGACCACTAGACGAATGAGGCAGTCAAATGTTATTTTTTTTTTACCAAACCGAACCCGGATCAATAGTAACATTTTGGAATGCCCAGCACACACTTAAAAGGTGATACAAAAGCAACAACACACTAGCATCGCCGAGGGGAGAGCGGGGCAAAGCGGCTCACTCCCTATTTATGAATATTTGATATTGCCTGCCGCGCCCGCCGGCAAAACTCGAAACTCGTGTTCTATGCTAATATTGCCGGCAGACATGCCATGATTGTATTTTGGAAATATTCTTTCTTTTAAATCGATGCGATGGGATGAGAAAAATGTAAGGCTAAAAGTTTTTGTTTTCCATTGTTTTCTTGAATGGGTGAAACTTTTAGATAATATTGAAAAAAGAAACATATTTTACTAAAAAAAACAAACACTCTTTTTTCTTTTTTTATTCATAAAATTGCAAACTGGCAACGTATTTCACAATGTGTAGCCATGTGGCCGAAATAATCATCCAAAGTGGTTAGTTTAGCCCCCAGCCTCCTTCTCAAAATGATAATGGTAAGGTTATAGTCACACGCACACCATACTATCCTACTCTGTGCATCACACGAATAAAAACAAACGATCTCTCATGCATGTAGAATATAAGTTTCCTCATGATATTTTCGTTTAAGCAATTTCACTTGCTTTTATCCATTAACTAGTGGACCTGATAGACGCTGCCTTGCCCGAAATTGATCGCAACTACTTGGTCCAATTGTTAATCTAAATCATCCAACGAACCACTCAAACAATCAACTTTCAAACAAAAATAAACTAAATCAAAATCGGTTCATCCGTTCGGGAGCTACGATGCCACAGACAGACACACTCACACACACACACACACAGACACGTCAACCTTATAACGCCCGTCGTTTTTGCGTCGGGGGTTAAAAAAGGTTTTATGCAATTAATAACAAAAGTTCAGAGTAGTGTGCCTTAGATACAAAGTATGACTAACTATGGCTTGATAGCCCATGGTCATATAATTAGGTTACTGGTATCATTACTCAAAACGGATAAGTAATTCACTTGAAAAATAAATTCCTCGTATTTATTCGAATACATTTAAATTCGAAATAGGCATTCTATGAATCGTATACACTTAGCCGCTACTGGGAAAACGATTTTCTCGATAGAATACGTCGATACATCAGAAGAACTATATATTATTTACATTCGAATTCTACGTATACAACACGATTCGTGGGCGGGTAATGGGAAATATTGATTGCGAAAGTTTCTTGGAGAAATAATTCTTTTCACGGCGTCGAGGGAATTGGATGTAGGTATCTAGCTCAAACTATGAAATTGTTTTCTGTTACAGCAAAAGATATTACTTTCGTATTTTTCTTCGTCTTTTGTTTTTGGCACTAGAGAACAAATCCTGTTTCGCGGGAACTTACTAATATTCAATTAATTGACCCAAAGTAAACCTAGACTGAAAATAAATATCCTTGGAAATAATATTCGCAATTATAGTAGGTTGGTGACCTTTAAACAAACGTGCAATTCTACGAATTCTATTCTAAGGTCACTCTACGGAGACCTTAGGCGAATATTAACATTAAATTTTTTTTTATTCAGTTGGGGAAAGAGTTGTTAATGGTAATGACTTTTTAAAGCATAATTATTCTATGATGCAGTTCAACATTAATAAACCACTTCATATGTCCCCATCATATCATATTACGCCCCAATTATATCACAAGAGTGGGCGCACTGTGCGTTCGTGTAAGTATGGATCGGTTATCGCATGAATCCATTTGTCACGCGTTGTCAAAGCACAAGGGGCGGCGCACGGTGGTACGAACCAGTGAATGGAAGAAGCACAATTAAATACTTTTATATTGTTTTATGAAACACGCGTAAAGAGAATAAAGAAACAATTTCAACTTGCATTTTATGACAAATCATAAAATGCAAGTTGAAATTGGTTCTTTTTTCGATCGATTGAACAATATAGATCGATTCTGTCGATTTATATGTAGGTAAAATGACAAACATAAATTGTAATTAGATATGCATTATATATAATTGTTACTAGTCATATTTGACATTGAAATAAAACAAATATTCTTTGGTCTGACCAACCGGTCTAACTAATATCTAAGGTCTCTGTCTAAGTTCAAATACAAACGCCGGTATTCCCCGAAGTGTAAGGTAGAGTTGCACTAATGTACACCCACAATTCGCCCGTATATCTATGTCCCATGTAATAATGGAATGGATGGAAATCCTCCAGCGATTACCTGTGGAAGTAGGTTTCTCATACAAAGTACTCGACAGATTCTTCAACTATTTTCACCGATAAAGTTCATCAAATGACACTGATCACGCCACCCACAACTTGGCCGGCTTATTATAACACGTCCACAACTAATACAATTTGCGCTTTAATTACGAACCTTGTTTCAAACACGCTCAGTATTCCAAGCTCGCTTGCAGTAATCACGTAGGGTATTTTATCCGCGGCAGCTATTCGTTGCAAACGTGGTCCACTATTCCCCAGCCTCCCCTCGTACGTGAGCGTGTCAATCGGAAAAGGACGGTTTTATTGAGATTTTCTGCATTGATAGAATCGGGTGAGCGCATTCCCGATTGTTGTGCATTTTTTATAAGTTATATTAATAAATTCATGAAGATTTTATGATTTACATTAAAAACTTAAGAGTTTCTAAAATGTATCCTCATGTAATTGAAATAACTGCTTAAATAATTTGACTAAAAGACATTATTAGTTTGTGTAAATGGTAATGCACATTTTAGATTAAAAGTGCATTAGTCTTGTACAAACAGTCACATTTTAGTCTAGTAATCGTAAACGCGAGTGCTGAGAAAGAATGGGTTCGATTCCCGTACCTAGCAAAGTGTTATTGAGGTTTTCAATAATTCCTAGCAGCAGCTTGGAGTTTGGATTTGTATCCGGTTTCTGTGCAAGAGTTTGCGGGTTCGTTTCCCGTATGGAATAAAAACATTTAGATACAGTAGTCACCAAGGGTTTGGGCATTTGTGTATGAAAGAACTTGTGATCTATATGCAACTGCTATGGAGGATTAAATGACTATTCTGGAGCAATGTGTAAGAAATATTCTATTAACCAACTCAAATATATTATTTCAGCATAACAATGACTGACTGACTGAATGACACAGAGCGAAAGAAATATATTTTTTTGTTATTAAATAACAAATTTAACACAATTTCAATCTCTATTCACGATAACACAATAATTTCCAAACAATTAATACCCAACAATAATTATCACATAATAGGAAACCGAAAAAAATCACACTTGCAATTTAACACGACCCTTATCGCCCCTTCTTCCCCTTACAATATCCGCATATCCGCCATACCCGCAGTATCCGCGTATCCGCACGGCGTTGCGGGTACAACGGCAATAAATGTAAGCTGGGGAGCGACGGCCAATATTTATAATGTAAAGGGGAACCGCATTCATTAAGACCGGGATTAAGTTTGTTTGTGACGTCATTGTTCACTGTTTAACACCCTGTAGAAATTGTTTTTTTGATAGCGTTTTGTTTTCGCTGTCAATGTTAAATGGGTAATGGTTGTTTTTTGCGAACCTGTCTTCTCTTATGGTTGGTTAGAACTGGTTTTAAGGACTTTTGTGGTGGTAGAGCTTAAAGTCAAATGTTTGATTTTAATTAGACCATTAAATAAAAAGGACAGGGTGAAATGGCGCACACTAGGGGAGGCCTACGTCCAGCAGTGGACTAGTATAGGCTGATGATGATGATGATGATGATGATTAAATAAAAATACTTTTAAAATGTCGACTAGTAGCAAGATTCCAAATAGTTTGTCTAATGGAGAAAAGTAGGCAAAAAATTTCGCAGATACTCTTTAAAATAATAGGTACTTAAATATTTACAATATTTTAGTTATTGTATACTATTTTGTTATATCAATGAGAGCATTATATTGACTGCCTCATTAGTCTAGTGGTCCGGGTAGGTCGAGCAAAGTGTTATTGGGTTTTTCTATGAAATTGGATTTGCACCCGGATAATGACAATAGGCTCGCCCCCTATTACTTGGGACCTATTAAAAATTTACAATGAGAGGGCTCTTGAATTTTTAAAGCAGATATATGTGTTTTTGTATTTTTTAGGCATTTTCCATGCAAAGATTATTAAGTTATTTTAGTGAAGGAAAAATACGACCGCGGGCAGGATTCGAACCTGCGTCTTCTGGTTAAGTACACCAGACGCTATGACCGCTAAGCCACCGCGACTCCCACCCGCCATGTCGAAATTTGCCTTTACATTTTTAATTTACGTCTTTGAGGCGACGTCAGTGACATCTGTTGAAAATTTGCTTCTCAACCGACATGACATGCTTTACAGCAAGTACGATGTCGTTCGATGCCACCTTACCTTTTAACTATCTTTTTGAGAATAGTTCATCATCTATTTGTCACTCCATAACTCAAGCCATCGAACACAAGTTTACTGTCAGCAATAACGAAGATATATCAAAAAATAAATGAACCGCATCACGGAACAGTTCTGACGCAAAACGTTGAGCCATTATGATACAATAATATTTGCAAGATGGCTTCCTCCCCTTACAAGCAACGCTTTATCATAACAAAGGGTGTTTTGATACGTGCGATTATTTTGTCGCATGATCGTTTTGTCGCTTTTTATGGGTTTGCAGAAATGTATGGTACAGATCCACATCTGATATCCTGTGCCCAAGTTTTTTTACTATCTACTTTGGAAGATAATGTACCAGCTTTAATACATATTTATTTGATCCTATTAATAATTACCTAATCATTGTATTTAAAGTAACAAAATTTTAAATGAATCTTGTGAAGAATTAGATTAAGATTAGAGTTGAATTATAATAGCAAAATATATTTTTATGTACAGTCGCCAGCACATTAAGTTATACAAAACTATTTAATTTCTCCAAATGATTAAAAACTTTAAATTGTTGACAATAAATTCAAAAATCAACTGAGAAAATTTCACTTTTTGTGGTAACTTGATGTGCATGAATTACCCTTCAGATCTGCACCTCAGTTTCAATCACCAGTTCAATGCGCAGAAGAATGTTAATCAACCATTACCATTTTCTCCATTACCGTACCCAACGCAAAAAATCGCACATTTCCAACCGGCCTACTGATCCCCTACCTACCCACGTTAAATTAGCCGTCAGTAACGCATTGGTGGGAGAATGATTTGTGGCGATCGCCCCCGATAACGACACTGCTAATACCGCCTTGTAAGAAGGGGACATGCTACCAGCTGCCACCAGTATTAAGTAAATGGTCAGAAAAATTTAGAGGAAAATTGGCACAAATGGAACTTTTAGTTTAAAACCGATAGATCTCAATATTGTCGTTTGAAAATCTAAAGTAATATTATAGAATGGAAATATTTGATTGTTTGTTTCCATTAAATAGGCTCTGAAACTACTGGACCGATTTGAAAAATTCTTTCACCAATAGAAAGCTACATTATTCCTGAATGACAAAGATTTTTGACTTAGAAATTATATATTATTATCCCGTAAAATGACTAGAAACGTATACATAGTCCACGCGGAAAAAGCCGCGGGTAGAAAGCTAGTCAATACTAATTTCTTTGAAGTACTTAAGTACCAACTTATTGTTCTCAAACTAAGTATCTCAAAGGCACTAGAAATATAAAAGCCTTTTGAAACACCAATAAAATAGGATCAAAGAAGACCACAAAACCAATGACGTCACTTGACATTTCAACTCAAATTGCGAATTAAAATGGCGGACTTTTTACGAAAATAGCCGAACGCGTTCGGGAGTTCGGGGAGGTTGGGTAACAGCTTTATTGCCTGCGGGTATCTCGTTATGACCGGGTAGGGTCCGCGATGGGTACCACGAGATTTACGAGACGATTGCTATTCCCGGGGCTTGTGGGCATAAAACTTGTTTGCTTTTAGTTTGAGATTGTGGTAGGCTGTAGGCCTTTTACTATAACATTTTTATTTGTGTTGCATTTGGTGTGGAGGAGATGTTTCTAATTCTCAAAAAAATAAACGATCGAAGCTGTCGATGAATTAACGAATAGGTACTTAGCTCGTATCGTTTATACTGCATTTAATCGTTTATAAAGACTGCCTCGTTGGTCTAGTGGTCCCAATCGCGACTGCTACTTTAGAGGTCTTGGGTTCGATCCCCAGGTCGAGCAAAGTGTTATTGAGTTTTTCTATGAAATTCTCAGTAGCAGCTCGGAGTCTGGATTTGTGCCCGGTGAATGGCAATAAGCTCTCCCCCTATTACATGGGACCCAAACATACCGGCGAACTGTGGGTGTACTTATATTAAGTACACCTCTGCCTAACCCTTCGGGGAATACAGGCGTGATGGTATATATAAAGTATTGTTATAAAGTTAAGTTTAATTTTTTTTATGACACCTTTCTAATATATGAAGACAATCGCCATAAACTGTGTTTATGTAAATGTGTAGTAATAAAGTAAAACAATTATACTTTTGATTGATTAATTGGTACCTAAATAGATAAATAAATAGACGTGCCTTCATTTTAAAATATTGACTAAATATGAAAGCAATCTTAAATTAAATAATAACCAACTTACACTAAATACCATCAAAACAAAGTATATCACATTTTCTTTAACAAATACCCGTTTCTTGTCAAATGCCGCTTTTAGCATTATAGCCCACTCTTGTAACAATCTTTCATCAAACGCATGTACATGCCCTAAACTCGAAAAAGTGGACTCTATTAGATACCTTGGTGTTATTATAGACAGAAATCTGAATTTTCAATCACATATAGACCTGCTCTCTAAACGAGTAAGAAAGTTAATATTTATATTTAAAAATCTTCGCCACGTTGCGGATTTTAAAGTACTAAGAACTGTTTATTGTGCACTTTGTCAATCGCTGTTGTCCTACTGCATCACCGTATGGGGAGGCGCCGCCAAGACTCACATGATCAAAGTTGAACGAGCACAAAGAGTAATACTGAAGGTAGCCCACTCGCTTTCCTTCTTACACCCCTCTACTGATTTGTACCAGAAATGTGGAGTTCTGTCTGTTCGTCAACTTTTCGTCATGCTAACTGTCTTGCGGAAGCATTCTCTTCTTCATTATAACCCATCCCTGAACGCACATAAACGTATAAAATCAAAAGTATCCTCAACTAAGCTCTGCAAAAGTGCACTGTCCCACCGCAACTACTGTTTTCTTAGCTCCTATTTATATAACAAACTTAATGCTAAGCTAAATATTTATCCATTGGTTAAGGCAAAATGCAAGCAAGTTTTAACCACGTATCTCTTAAGTCTAGGATACGTCGAAACTGAAAACCTTCTAACTATGACCATATAAGCGTATACACCCATAAACACACATCGTACACATACATTCTCACACTCTCACTCACACATCCCCACACACACTCTTACTCACACATTCCCACACACCCTCTTACACTCTCACCCAGATATACTTTACATACGAACACTCTTTTTTGTTTTTTTTTGTAAGATAACTTTTAAGTGTAGTTTTAATCTTATTTTTGAAATGTTTCTTCTTTATTTTTTCTTTTGTTTCTAGATTTATTTTAATTTTGTTCCTATATTTTAATTATATTGAATAATTATAAGTTACGCTACGTTCGAGGGGGGGCCTGGTAGTCTGCGTGACAGGTTTTCCTAGTGCGGATACCAGTCTCCCACAAAGGACTAGTGTGAAAAGTTTTATGAACATAACTTTAAGAACCTTTGTGGAAGAAAAATAAAGAGTTATTCTATTCTATTCTATAATCCCTGTAGGTACAGTCGCCAGCAGGTCAAGGTATACAAAACTGTTAAATTTCTCCAAATGATTTTAAACCTTAAATTGTTGAAGATAAAGTTCAAAATCAACTGAGAAAAAATTACATTTTGTGTTAACTTGATGTATTGGCCACCGTACATAGAATACGAACATTGTTTCTTTTTGAAAATAATTAAAATTGTAATTATGTACTTACATTTAGCTAATTTCTCCTTTTAACATTTTCCACTGAATAAAACCCATTTCCGTTCATAAATTCACGCTCCACAGAAAGGTAATTTTCACCCGACATCAGCTTACAACACAATAATTATTTACACCAAACTACACACCACTTGAAACTCGACTCCGACCTTACAGCATCCCATTTATCCAACCATCTTTTCACTTCACTTTTATCCACCCCTATGCTTACAACATAGAGTATGTTTTTCTCTGTTTCTTTCGCAAAAACATTTTTGCAGTTTTTCCTAGAGAGCGATGGCTTCATTTGCCCCGTTCTCCCCTACACTGTTTTACACCGAGTACAGTGTCGAGCAATTACTACGGTGTCTTATTACACGACCGTGCAAATTTAATGACCGCACTAAGATATGTGTCTGCGAACATTAATAATTCTGCGTGGAATAGTTTTTGTAATGTTGTAGAAAGCTCATGGCTGTGATTACCTACGGCTTATGGGTAATGAAAGTTTTAACATACCTACTTATATCCTCCTGGGTTTTACGCTTTTAGTACGTAATGATCTCGACTATACACCGTTTATTTTCTAAGCCTCAGAAAAGGTAGAAAAGTGCTAGACAACCTTAAAAAAAACCATTCTACACGTTCATCGTTTATCCCACTGCTGGGCTCGGGTCTACTGTCAGCGTGAGAGGAGTTAGGTTTTGTTTTCACCACGCTAGCTTACTGCGAGTTGTGCAGACTATACACGCCGTCAAAAAACTCTGGTCCTAATAAAGATTTTTTTTGTGTTTTGAGCGAAAGATAACGAAAAGTCATAGATCTTGTATTCTAACTCGAGACCTTTGACTTATCTAATTCCATTAGTAATATCACTAGGCTATCGCTGCTTATTTCTATTAGTTAATTATAATTATATAAGTATTAGTTTAGGTTTCAACACGCCTGAAACTATACAAATTGCAATCAGAGCTGAAATCGAAACAAAATTTGTAGAAATTACATTTATGAAAGTATTATGGACCGAACAAAAGAGTAAACAGACAAAAAAATATTCTTAACATTGTAATAAATTAATTTAATTAATTATTTATTCTATGATTTATTTTATTTTTATTTATTTATTTAAGAAACATACAGTCATTTACAAAAAAGATTAATTATGTACTATTGCTTAGAAACTAGACCTGGAGTTCCCTTAATTTATTAAAACAAACAGTGAAAAAGCAGTAAACACCTTACTATCTCAGTTACATAAAAAATAATAAAGTAGGTATTATGAAGTTTCAAAACATTATAGTTTAAGCTAATGAAGACCTGACGACAAGCTGTAACTATCTAAAAACACGTTTTAAGGAATTGATATTACAGTTAAATAAATCTACTTCCTGAAGTTTCTCATTTTCATTGAACAGTTTGCAAGCACGCCTTACAAATATATTTCTTGCATAACACGTTCTACTATGAGAAATTGAAAACAATGCCCTTTTCCTACAAAGACGCTGACGACTGCGGGGGACTCTGAAGTGGATTTGATGGAGCAGTGAGGAAATATTATTATCCTCGATAATTACTAGACTGCCTCGTTGGTCTAGTGGACTGCCTCGTTGGTCTAGTGGTCCCAATCACGACTGCTACGCTAGAGGTCTTGGGTTCGATCCCCAGGTCGAGCAAAGTGTTATTGAGTTTTTCTATGCAATTCTCAGTAGCAGCTCGGAGTCTGGATTTGTGCCCGGTGAATGGCAATAGGCTCGCCCCCTATTACATGGGACCCAAACATACCGGCGAACTGTGGGTGTACATTAAGTACACCTCTGCCTAACCCTTCGGGGAATACAGGCGTGATGGTATGTTATGATTTATTATTACTTTAACGAAGAGTTTCTTGTAGCGGTTCATCTAGTTTTTAACATTTCAATTGGTCTGATTGAAATAAAACATTTGATTTTGACATACAAGGAGAAGGGGTTATTCTTTTATGGCAATAGGCTCGTTATAAAACCTTTGGAGGGGAGTTGGTGATATAATAATCTACATCTAGCCACGTTACTATTGGAAAAAAAGTAACAAATTCGAAACATTTTGCAATCTTGGTCGACACAAAACATTTATATCGTTGAAATATGTTGGTGTTACGTATTCTGTGTGAGTAGGTCGGGGTAGGTACGTGCCCGACCTCTGAGAGGCGAGCGGGGTGAAGTGGCCACCCGGGGTGAAGAGGATTTAGTGATCAAGTGCTCCGAGCTTGAATTGGGTCGTAGAGTGACAATTTCCTTTGTTGATTTAGGAATTACGTTTACGAAATGTAGTTGCTTTGTTATGCAAGATAGAATGGTAAGAGGATAGGTGTCTTGTTAAACAGTATTAATATTACAAAGCTACTATTAATTTATTGTACTAAAAAGTACAATTTAATACAAATGTGTGTTAAATGCGCATATGTGTAGATATTCATTTGTTTATTATTTAGTTTAGTACATAATTTATTCCAAAGTAGTTCTCAGTCTATGTTTACCTAAATTTGAAGTTTATGCACGATATCGAAGCTCTTGCACAAACTAGAATGAGAAAGAGCCCATGGGATCTTAAGTAATCAAGCCTATAAAGAAATAATAGATACTAGCAACTGACCTATTCGTTCGCATTTCAAAGGAATTTTTGGGACAAAAGATACCAGTCCTGTTAAATCCATAACTTTAACATACGAATTTAAAACAAAACTATCGCGCCACAAACGCAAGAGCCTAAATAAATAAATAAGGCTTTTCTAAATAAATAAATAAGGCCTTCCGAACCTAACAAGATTACAACTGACTTACGTAAACTTTTCTCACTGTGTCCTCTCACCCCGAGTCTCCCCCGTTTTCCCCGGGGACCTCCGACATAATCCAGTTTGGCCCATTCTCCTCGCAAAATGGAACGCTGCGAAAAATACAAAGCATTTGATGCTGTTGAGAACGATATGAAGCATTCGTACTCTTAAAATAATAAGGTCGAATTTGGATTACTTGAGCTGCAAATAGAGTGTGGTGTTTTATTTTTTAACATGTCAAGTGACGCTGCAAGTTGTTGGTTTTATTTTAGGAAAATAATGGATTTCTTTGTATAGGATCTTGTTAGGATAAGCTACGATTGGCTGTGCCTTATTTTCAATTTAATTTGCATCGTGAATTTACACAGACAATGTAATCATAAAAAAAGAAACAATAAAATCATTAAATTGGTATAAGTTAATGTACTACTGACATATTAGTATTATCACGCCTGTATCTCGATGGATAAGGCAGAGGTGAACTAAACTATCAAATGTAGAACATACTTAATTGGTAGAGCGCGCTTTATTTTAATTAGTATTGTCAGTATGGAGGAAGTAAACAGTAAAAAAAAAGTAAAAAGTTTTAAATTAGAATACATATCAAATGTAGAACACAATTCGGTAAACTGTGAATACTGGGTATACATTAATACACCCCTCCTTTCTTTCGGGGAATACAATATGTGATGGTATTGAGAATATTAGGGTGATCATACTCATTGCCACTAGCAACATTGCCTTATTTTGTTAAGAGACTTGATAAAACATTACAAATCCCCATATGATTAAAAACTTATATTATAAACAAAAAGCTGAGCGTGCCTTGATCGAAAGCTGGGGGGTTGGCAGCGATACGGCACGGCTCGAGAGCTCTCGACCTTTTGCTAGCTGGGGGACGTGCTGCTGGGGATCTTTTAATTGATTTCACGGTGGATAGGGGGTTAGTGCATCTTTAGTTATGGGAACTTGTTATTTTGGTAGGGTTTTTTTTTGCAAAGTGTGAGAGCATCTGGCCCAAAGAACTCTTCTACGGCTTGAGTCAAAGAGAGACTTCTAGGTCTTTAGATATTTTGTGTACCTACCGATTTATATCCTCAAGCGAATGCTATAGGTTTTTCAATTAACCCTTTATGCAACCCGTAGCAAGCTACTGTAATAACTGGGCACTTCTGGCCTGGTCATTTCCGCGCTGTAGCCGTGCAAGTATGTGCCTGGGTGCGGCTGGAACAGGTGCAGCCTAGATACAGTAGAGAATAGAAGTGATAATTTAAAAAAAACCAGACAAAGCATGACTAATTCAGCGTCACAAACCCGAGCATGCTGTGATAACCCGGTGATATGACCTTTAGGTTGTTAAGTCGAAGGTCTCGAGATCGAATCCAAGGCATGCACCTCTGACTTTTCGAAATCATGTACGTATTTATAATAATCATCACGCGCTTAAACGGTGAAAGAAAACATCGTGAGGATGTGTGAAACCAGCATGCATAAGATTTTCTTGACGGCGTGTGAAGTCCGCCAATCCGCAGTACGCCAGCCTATGGTGCGACATCAAAAAAGCCTAAAGAAGATTCCACTTAAAATATGTATTTTGTATTTAGATAAGTACATCTAAATAAACAATAAACCTCACCCTCCTTCGATCAAAGTCGCAGCGGGAGTTGGTTCGGCTTTTGTTGCCTCACAGCCGGCAGTCACACTGTTCACGCCAGCTACCGATTACCTACCCTAAAGGACACTGTTTCTACCCATTATACATACATACTATCTCGCCTGGTGTTCCCGAAAGGTTAGGCAGAGGCATATGTACACCCAAAGTTCGCCGATAGGTATGTTTAGGTCCCATGTAATGGAGGACGAGCCTATTGCCACCTAGTGTCTTGAAAGGATCTAAGTATTTACAGAAATAAATATCCCATCAAAAACATAACATGTACCAAAATGCACAATTCTCGCAACGCAGTTCTTCTGTCGTAAAAACTTGTGAACTGAAAATGTAGGCTTCTAGTTTTTACCACAACGAAGTTACAGGGGGTCGAAAATGGCCCGAATGGCTTCGAGAAAAGGATGGTACGGCCGTGGCGTGGGCACTGCCGTGCCCCCAGATCATTTATCCAAATCCAAACTCCGGGCACATATCCAAACTCCGAGCTGCTACTGGAATTGCATAGAAAAACCCAACAGCACTTTTTTCGACCTGGAAAACGAGCACAAGACTTCCAGCGTAGCAGTCGCTCTTAGCACCTCTGGACCAATGAGGTAGTTCTACCTATCAAAAATATAATTAATAATAAGTATAATCTACTTATTATTTATTACTTATTTAAAGTAACGATTACATAAATATTTTATGGTTGAGGTATGCAAGAGTTGTAGCAAGTGGCAATCTGTAGTTTGTGCCTATCCCTGTGGGAGAAAGGCATGAGTGTACGTTAGTGGAGTCGATCCCCAGGTCGTGTAAAGTGACATTGGGTTTATCTATGAAGTCCCCAGTAGCAGCTCGGAGTCTGGATTTGTGCCCGGTTAATGCCAATAGGCTCGCCCCCTATTACATTACATGGTACCTAAAACATACCGGCGAAATGTGGTTGTACATTAGTACACCTCGGCCTAACCCTTCGGGGAATACAGGCGTAATGGTAATAATTAAGAGGAGTGTCCCTCGCGAACGCAACAATGTTGCACAGTTGTCGCTGTCTCTATCCCTCGCGATGGGAACGCGTGCCCGAGAGGAGAAACAACAATACATTTGCAACATTTTCACGCGTATTTCTTATGTTCCGAATTTTGGAGATTACTCCTATAATATTGTTAATACGTAAAAAAAAATCTTGTAAAAATATATTCACTATATTATCTGGGTTTCTTTCGAATCAGAATGTTTCTGTATTGATACATTGTCGAGAAATACTAGCATAAAGTTGGGCCGTTTTTCAACGAAAATTGCCAATCTTTGAGCTCGTGTAACTATTTAACCGTATATTGAAATGAAATTTTATACTACAGGAACACGTATTTTAATGATAAGATTGTTACTGCAAAATTCCAAAGACTTTCATTTGTTAATATTCAAGATAAGAACAAACTACGTTTGTATGGAGCGCGGAGCGGATACTATCCTCTTAACATAACGGTGAACTCTGTGTGTGTGTGTGTCGGTGTTATATTAGTTCACCTCTACCAATCCCTTAAGGGAATACAGACGTGATGGTATTTATGTTTTTATTATAATGTATAGTACCTAAACCAGACTCTGTCTAACCTTTTGGGATATATCCACATATACTAATAATACCATCTATTTACTACAGTAACCGTTGCTACATTTCAATATGTTCGGCGCACCTATCAAAGGGCCCAGCGGGGTCGGTCTCGCCTTTGTGACGTCACCGGTGCACCGCACTGCCCTAGACAGACACCTTTGTGTTTCAAGTCACTTTGTAATCACGTAGTCTTTAGATTTAGGGTTGGTTATTGATATTAAATGGTTTATATTATGTTAGTTTAATAGATAAATTATAGTTGTATTACTTAAAATTACCTGTATACACCAGAGTTAGGCAGAGATGTAGGTATTGATACCTACCGAAAGTTGTAGTATTTGCTAGGTACCGAGAATTTCATAGAAATTCCAAACTTATAACTTTTGAATAAAAAAAAAACAAATGCAATTGTTTTTTTGACTGCCTCGTTAGTCTAGTGGACCCAAGCCCGACTGCTACGCAAGAGGTGCTGGGTTCGACTTCCAGGATGAGCAGTGTTATTGGGTTTTTCTATGAAATTACCAGTAGCAGCTCGGAGTCTGGATTTGTGCCCGGTTAATGGCAATAGGTTAGTACACCTCTGCCTAACCCTTCGGGGAATACAGGCGTGATGGTATGTATGTATGTTATGGAATTGTTTTTTTGGGCCTTGATTTAAAGCTGGTAACCCAATACTATTATACGTGGGAAGGCCGTGAATACTTTACGAGCAAAAAGTTCACCAGTTATCCATAGCATACTATATTTATTTCATCCAAAACCACTAAAACAAAATTAAAACATCACAACTGCAAAATATTCGCAAAGTGCTCACCAAAAAAGCGAATGAAAAATTCAAAGGTTCTCCCCTCGACTAGTCTGGGACAGGTCACTCTCCCCCGCTCCCCTCGTCCCTCGGGAGAGGGCGCCACCCCTGCGAAATTAACTTGCCCTAACTCACCTGCTTTTGAAGAGCCGCCTGCACACCTCAGCGACATTCTGACACTTAATAGTTTTATTGATAATTTATTCGATTTTTTATTTGAGGAAAGGTTACTTGTGAATTTGTTGTTTTTGAGTCATCGAGAAATTGAAAGACTCTTGCAGTTCGTTATAATAATTAATAGAATAGAAAAACAGTTCACGATTTTAATTAACCCAATAATCATAAAAACTCTTACTTTTTAGTCTTTTAATTTTTTGCAACACATTTGTCATTACATTTGACGTTATATCATGTACCATAAACTCGTACTCTCTAGAAAATATAATCCTTAATAATGTTCTAGAAAAGCCACAGTAGCTAAAATCTTTTGGTATTAAATTATTCTGCTTTCACCGCTATTGTCACTCGCAAAGGAAAGGATACATACCTTCATACATACACTCACGCCTTTTTCCTGCAAAGGTAGGCAGAAACTATAGACTGTCACTTCTACGACTCTTGCATATGTCTTTCGCTTCTTCTACATTCATACATCTTTTCATACACACGCGCCGGTTGCGAGTACTACGCACAAAAAGCAGATAGGTACGCGTACTAAAATAGTAGCTACATATGCGTAATTTTTTAGTTAACGCATTATAACTATTAACTCGTTATTCCCGCAGGTAGAGCAGGTAGCTTATTAAAAAATACTTAAATTATATTTTAGGGAGTAATACTTCAAATTAAAAAAAAATATTAGGCTAGTAAGTATAACTTACACGTGCTGCCATAACAACATTGTAACCGCTGATAGCATTTTTACAATGATAGATAGAAAAATAAAAGACTAAAATTGCTTTACATAAGAATTTTGCTAAGTATATTTAAGTGCAGCTCTGCGGTATACTAAGATGGAAATGCGGATTCATCATTTTTACTTTAGGTATACCGAAGTGCCTCTAGAGTATTTCAAAGGCGAAGCTCGAGTATATTTAGACGACACAACACGACGGGAAACGTTGGTAAAATTATATTCACAGAGATTTTGTCGCACAAAAAATATTTGTGTTATATTCGCACTTCTCTACGAAAAATGTTTTTTTCCTGTTTACCCAACTCCCTTCACGGTAGCTTACGGCTATTTGGTACAGATGCATTTCAGGATTTGTGATATTTTTCTTTCTATGTTTTCATGTACCTAAGTACTCCTTTAAGTTACACGGAGTATTTGAAAATATCAATGTTAACAATAAGCTAATGTTAAACATATAGCTACAGAGCTACTTGGGTACGATTATCTTTTTAGGAGTGTTAGAACTTTTACAGGTACAGAATTAGTTAGACATTTATAACTTTTTTAAGGAAGAATAACTGCTACGATTTGTAAAATATAGAATTAAACATTTTATTTTAAAACTATTATAATTTAGCACATAAAAACAAAAAAAAAGTTGTTTATGTACCTAACTACTTATATAAACAACTTTTTAATTATATATTTTACAAATCGTAGCAGTTATTCTTCCTTAAAAAAGTTATAAAACTTTATGTATTTTGATGTTATGTATGTATAGATACATAACATCAAAATACATAAAGTTTTCCTAAGCGAAACATAATTAAAGTAGTACCTACTATATTAATATATTATTAACATCTTTCCAATAACGTCATATTAAGTAAATATTATCGTGAACAAAGGTCTTTATTCTTTTTTTTATCTTGATATATAAAAATCTCAACTCATGCAGTGACGATAAGACCTTTCCTCTATAAAGTCGCTTTGCCGTCACTTAAAAACGAAGCAACAATAATTATTTCTATTCATAGTCCACGCTCATTAACATCACGTCATCAAAACACAAAATAGCACTTATGTATGAAGAAAAAAACAATAAACAACATTTACATGCAAACACGAAACACCTCGTGCAACGATGTCGTGCGCCTGTACTCCCTCAGGGAGTCCGACTCTCATAGAAATTGCAATTTCATTTCATTTTAATGCGACTGTTTACCTTCCAATATAATCCAGTTAGGGGTGAGCAGGGCTCAGCCATTACGCACAGCACGGCACTGTTCTGTGTCGAAGGAAAAGAGATAATAATTTCCAAAACGGTGTTTAAAATAGCTGCTGTAAATTTTCCTAACAAAATAAGACGTTTTTATTGCAATAAAATGAATACATAGTTTTAGTTTTCCATAGTTTCTGTCTACCCCTGTGGGAAAAAGGCGTGAGTGTATGTATGTATGTAAAATGAATACGGACCGCCTGATACCTGAGGCCAATCTTAGATCTTAATTAGTCGTTGTTAAAAAAAAGATTACTAGTAATGTGGGTCGCATATTACTAGTATTCTTGTTAACCCCTCGTACTAAACTAAATGCTTGTATTACGAGTGGGTTCACGTCGGTAGTGCAATGGGTGAGGTTCAAACCGGCAACCACATGATAGCAAGTCCGACGTCCGACTGACTTTTCAAAGTCATGACAATATTATTAATTATCACGTGCTAAAAATAGGCTCAGATTTCAATAAAATGATGCTGAGGAACCCTGTATGCTTGAGTGATTTTCTTGACGGAGTATGAAGTCTGCCAACCCGCAGTAGGCTAGCGGGGCGGTTTATAGACTGAGAGACCTGTGTCCAGCAGTGGGACAATGTAGTGGGTTCATGATGATGATTGTTATTATTTTACATTTTACCCCCCGCCAATTCTTTTATATCTATAACAATAATAAAGCTGAAGAGTTTGAACGCGCTAATCTCTGAAACTACCAGTCGATGTTGATATGGTAGCCATATTTACAAAAGAAGGCTCAGCATCACTCGACAATGCTTAGAAGTGCAAAACAGAACATGTCTACACAAATAACCTCATTATGTCTTGTTATACGTCGACAAAGCCTGTCTTTCAATGTTCCCATTCCTTAACTATTAAAACTTCCAGCCCCTGTCTCCGCCGCCACGGATAATGAAATTACTGTTATGTTGGTACCATCACTAATGCTTTAGTTATGGTACCCCGCGTGTATTAGCTTCGCATTGTTGTCGTAAAGTATGTCTATTAAAGGAAATAGGTCCTTTTCCTATTAGAAGGTATTTAAGGGTGTTTATTATTTATTTTTAGGTATAGTTTTAATAGCAGATAAATGGCCAATTGGATAGTCAAGTTATCGGTACATCTCAAGTTGGAATCCAAACACGTAATTCCAACTTTTTGACATAAGCGCAATAATAAATATAATTATATAGTTATTAATTATATCTACAGAAATTAATAAAATTGATGTCTATTTGTAGTGTCTAAATAACAGTTTTTTAGTAAATGCATATAGGTACTACTATACATAAATAGTTTTTTGTTATATAATTTAATTGGGCTAGCGTAGTCTTGGACTATAGCCTAACCCCTCTATTTTTTTATTATGCGTGTCCCGATAATGGCATTAAGCTCGCTACACTTCTGCCTAAGCGTTTAGGAATACAGTCGTGATGATATATTATATTATGAACCTCTAACAGTTAACTACACTTTCATAAATTCAATTCAAGGGCTTTAAGACCTTTACAACCAGCAATAAGCGACCCAATAACAAAATGCTTAACATTTGTAAGCGCAAGTGCTCAACTTCGGGCTCAACTTCGTGCTCGCGTGCTCTGTTACTGCGGGTTGTCACGACACGGATCGATATGATGTAAGTTACAAAGCTAAGTTAACTAAAGATGGCGAAATTATATTTAGTTTACATGTAATATACAACATAAAATACTATCACGCCTGTATTCCCCGAAGGGTTAGGCAGAGGTGTACTTATGTACCCATACTTCGCCGGTATGTTTAGGTCCCATGAAATAGGGAGAGATTATTGCCATTAAGCGGGCACAAATCCAGACTCCGAGCTGCTACTGAGAATTTCATAGAAAAACCCAGTACCACTTTGCTCGTCTTGGGAATCGAACCCAGGACCTCTATCGGACCCAGTAGCTCTAGCCACGTTGTATGGCAATGCTGATTCTTTGAGCAAAGTATAAAGGCTGGCCGCCTTTGGGTCACGTGAAGCCTCGTTCAGTCGTTTGGCAATTCCCTTAAAAAGGGAAAGTAAATTTAAATTGAATTTAGTTCTATCTATTTATTAGAAAATTAGAGATTTCTATTGGTGAAAGAATTTACAAAATCTGTTGTTGATCCAGAGATGACCCCTACAACGTTACAAACTCACAAATTTTACCTTCATTACATTATAGCCTTTTTGCCTTGAATTACTACCAGAACATACTTAAGAAGATCTTAATAAACTACAGGAGAATCCTTATTGTCATGGATACCTGGTACTTATAATAGGTGCCCATCCATTTGTTCATTTGTACGTCATAGAGGGTGCTTCACTCGAGTGTGAACTTAACTTCACTGAACCCTGGCAAGATAGATAATTGTTTACGTAAATATAGCATATACTATTTAAAGATATGTGGAAATAGGAATGAAGGGGATATAATATATAACATACCATCACGCCTGTATTCCCCGAAGGGATAACAGAGGCCTACTTGTGTAAGTACACCTCATCTACTTAAGTAAATCGTGTATTGGTGAGTCTATTGCCATTTATCTAGCACAAATCCAGCCTACGAGCTGCCTACTAAGTATTTCATAGAAGACTCAATATCACTTGTTCAACAATCAAACCCAGGACGTCTAGTGTAGCGGCCGCGCTTTAAACCAGTAGACTAATGAGACAAGCATAACAGAAATGTAGAAAAATAATAATTTTGATAAAATAATGCACGCTACATAATTAAATTATACTTATTGCTACATCATTTCAAGGCTCTACGTTTGTTCTAAGAACGAGTAATATTTAATAGTTCTTGGTAGTGGCAGCACGCGACGTTTCCTGTGCCTAATATCCAGCTTGATTATTCACATTGAAATGGTTGCAGCTTTTGTGGTGTAAGTTAAGACAGGTTGTAAGTAGCGGTAGGACTAGGTATTTGCTTTAGCGATGTATCACGATATTTGACGCAGTACCTACTTGATGAACATTTTTTGTAATTAAAACCATAACAGACTGTTTAATTAGTCGTAAATGGGACTCCAGAGAATCGGGCTCAGCAACGCAACTTTGAAAACCTCAACCAATATCGTGCGGCAGTTATTGTTTGATGCGTGTACAAATAGGTATACAGACAGAGAGATGGACAAAAATTCTTAAAAATTGACGTTTTGGCTTCTGATACTCGAATAAATATATTAGTTTTTCTTCAATATTTGTAATGCACGGACATGATCCTGTTACAATTTTATATATTATATTTTAATCATCTTTTTCTGCAATTTATGATGAAGATAGATCGACATGTTCACATTATGATCTTAACACAAAAAAAAGCTAATTTCGTTATACTCTAATTCATTCTTAAACCTCTAACCCTTCCGTCGCTATGTTATACCTTGTACCATTATCTACAACCCTCACAATGCGCCATGGTTTAGCAAAGTGTTGCCGTGACCCGCCTCGATGCAGCCTTGGCCCCGCAACTTAATGGTGTTTCATTATAATATTGTACTAGTAAAGTGCTTTGCTTTATTTATTCGAATTTAATGAGTAGAGTGAAGCGAATTGTTCAAAGACCTTGGTACCGTTTACCGGAATAGAGCTTTTTCTTTAACATGAGTTTAATCCATACTTATATTATAATAACATACATAAATGACAAGATGTACGAATGTGGACGAAGCAAAAGAAGTATGCATGAATCGTAGCAGATGGCGTTCTGTAGTTCCTGCCTACCCCTATGGGAAAAAGGCGTGAGTGTATGTATGTAAATGTCTGTTTGTTTGTGATGTTTTCATAGCCAAACCAATGTTTATAAATTTTGGTATTATATAGAGAATTTTGGACCTTGGACACAAGGCACAGGAAACCGTATGTCTCTAAAATTCCTTTGGGATGCACGTGACTAAGTATAGGTACCATCCTGCCTGTTTTTCCCCGAAGAGTAAGGCAGAGGTGTGCTAATGTACACCTACAGCTCGCCGGTATGTTAAGGTCCCATTTATCCATAAAACACGGGACCTAAACATCCCGGCTATTCAATGTAAATTCCGAGCTGCTACTGAGAAATTCATAGAATATTCTAATGACATTGCTCGAGCCGGGAATAAAACCGAGGCAGGATATCCTCGGTTTTATTCCCATTAGCAGTCGCGCTTGGGACCGCTAGACTAATGAGACAGTAATGTTGTAAGTGGAACTACGTTATAAATTGAAGTACTTAATGTAAATTATGTCTCTATTGGGTTTGTTGTTCGTATTGCAGTTTCTTCAGATATTGCTGAACATAACAGAATCAACTCTACCATATTCGCTAGACAGGCTTATGCAGATTATTCTTTTACGTCCGAACTGGCATCTAAAGCAACAATTTTACCACTTTTTTTCCCCCATTTTACCACACCTCATTGAAATTCTCTTGTTGTGCGAAGTTTTAGCCTAGGGATTTTCCGCCCTTTGCGTTTCTAACGAGCTTGTATACAAAGGAGGGTAGGTAGGAAGGTATTGGAACGGCTTCAGATGATTACTTCCTCAGAAAATCGGGGAATTGGATTTTTTGTTCGAAACGTGACGCTAATCTTTGGTAGTAGGTTGTTTTGGATCTGCTTTTAAGGGTAATGAAGTTCTGTCTTTTGGTATGGGTTCTGTTAACATCGCGTAGCAACGGTGGATTATATATTAGTGTGTTTCGTATGACTGCCTCATTAGTCTAGTGGTCCTAAGCTCGACTGCTACGCTAGGGGTCCTGGGTTCGATCCCCAGGTCGAGCAGTGTTATTGGGTTTTTCTGTGAAATTCCCAGTAGCAGCTCGGAGTCTGGATTTGTGCCCGGTTGATGGCAATAGGCTCGCCCCCTATTACATGGGACATAAGGCGAAGTGTGTGGTATGTTTTATATGGTATGTGTTTCGTATAAAATTCGAAAGATATAGGTAATATAGTAATAGAATTTTTGTTTTCTCTTAAAAGTATGACAAATTGAATTTCGATATCGGATTACATAATTCCTGCTTTGTTACCACAGTGGCAGGAAAATGACAAGAGATATATCACCCACATGCCAAATAAACGTTTTTCTTATATCTTTCAAATAACTGAGTCCACGCAACGGCGGTTACTAAATTAGTTGTTACTAAAAAAAATATTACTTACCACAATAGAATAATTTATTTCCTAAAAATAATAATTTTCTTGGCTCTTGTTGATTTTCATAAATTTTACTAACTTTAAGGTAACACTAATTCATTCAACCACAAAGCTACTCTAATAAATAAATATGATTTCCACTAATCACATCCTATCGAAATCCATAAATAAAGATGACACATTCCATATTCCCGACAAATTCTTTCAAAATATATCCAATAGCCCGTCAAATGTAATAGGGTGCTTACTGATTGAACGCGCCACGTTTTTATTCTGTGGATGAAATAAGAAAATGCGTCGCAAGCCCCTTCCAGATAATGGCATCCGCAACGAGGGACCTTACAAATTGGATTTTGGTTAAACAAGTTGTTACAATTACTGTCTTTAGTCGGTCGGAGAACGGAAGCGTCAATCATTCGGACCTTGAGATCGCGTGGCGGTTTGAACTTATATTTAAAAAGCTTTAAGTTTGAATAGCAATACCTACTCAACTTATAATAATAATTTACCCTCTGTTATGTTTTATCCGACGTATTGCTTGTTGGTATAACCATATCGGAATGTATTTCGGTACTGGATAATCATAAATGATTAATATTTCGGTATATAAATGACTTTGCAATTATACGAAATGATTTTCAATTCTGTTTGTATGAATGTGATGTGAGACATTTTACTAATACATAAGCAATTTCTTTGTGTTCAAAAGGACTCTGAATCGTCTTTGGAAATCGAAGATCTCGTTAATAAGACCACTCGGGACAGAGGAACGACAACTAACAGAAACAAAGATCGACTCACAATCCTTTTGAAAACATTGCAGCGCCCATTCCTCATGAAATGATAATACAATGATCATTTCTGTTTGTTGTCAGGTTCCAAACTCCCAATCGAGGGTCTCGCCGAAGGACGTCGCGTAAATGTGTGAGCAACACGTAGATAACAACAAGAGGGCACCCCTAGCCCTCCCCTGAAGATGAACACAGGATCCTACGACAGATAGTAAAATTATAGAAGTCATACAAAGAATCCACGATGGCGGAGGAACCACAGACGATATGGCAGAAGATCGACAATTCAGTCATCCCCATGGTGAACCTCGAAGTGCGGGAGGTGCGGGAGATACTGTGGGAGAAGATCAAGGAACCGACCTCACAGAGAAAGATTATCCTGGTCATTGTGTCCATAGCACTGCTACTCGACAACATGTTGTACATGGTGATCGTGCCTATCATCCCTGACTATCTGAGGTACATCGGCGCATGGGGCGAAGCGGGCTATGACCATGTAGTCACGCTTGCACCTTACAAAGAAGGCAACAGGACCATTACCCCGACCAAAATCATTCCAGCATCTCATGAGGGACAGGAATCCGCGACAGGCGTCCTTTTCGCTTCGAAGGCCATAGTGCAGCTCATGATCAACCCATTCTCAGGTGCCTTAATCGACCGCATTGGGTACGATGTACCCATGATGATCGGACTCATTATCATGTTCCTCTCAACATCGATCTTCGCCTGTGGTCGGAGCTATAGCATGCTATTCTTTGCTAGGAGTTTGCAAGGTGTGGGGTCCGCTTTCGCTGATACGTCAGGCCTGGCGATGATAGCTGACAGATTTACTGAAGAAAATGAAAGGTCTAAAGCACTTGGTATAGCACTGGCGTTTATCAGCTTTGGTTGCCTAGTAGCTCCCCCGTTCGGTGGCGCGTTATACCAATTCGCAGGAAAAGAAGTCCCTTTTTTGATCCTTGCTTTAATATCATTAATGGATGGGTTCATGCTCCTGCTTGTGATGAAACCTCTGAAGACACAGTTGAAGGAAGCTAGAGAGCCAAAACCACCTAGTACTCCAATCTGGAAGCTGTTAATGGATCCTTATATCGCTGTATGCGCAGGAGCCCTAATGATGTCTAACGTAGCGTTAGCGTTCCTAGAACCGACTATTTCGCTCTGGATGGAGGACAATCTTACTAAAGACAACTGGAAGATCGGTATGATTTGGTTACCAGCTTTCTTCCCTCACGTTCTTGGCGTGATCATAACTGTAAAGATGGCAAGAAAATATCCACAGCAGCAGTGGTTGATGGCAGCTGGAGGTCTGGCTCTGGAAGGTATGTGCTGCTTCATCATACCTTTTGCAAATTCGTATAAGATGCTGATGATACCTATCTGCGGTATATGTTTTGGGATAGCTCTCATCGACACAGCTTTGTTGCCAACACTGGGTTACTTGGTGGACGTGCGATATTCCTCGGTTTATGGAAGCATTTATGCAATAGCCGATATATCATACTCTTTTGCATATGCTGTCGGTCCGATCATAGCTGGAGAAGTGGTTGAAGCTATAGGGTTCACAGCTTTGAACCTGTTCATAGCCTTCAGTAACCTCTTGTACGCTCCAGTGCTCATGTACCTTCGGCACATCTACGACTTCAAGCCGTTTGAGAATGAAGCCAACATCCTCATGGCTGATCCGCCAGATAAGGAATACCAGACATACAGTATGCAAGACCAGAGGCCTGTTAATGGAGAGCATAAGAACCACTTGGAATACACCAACGTGTCTGGACAGGTGGCCGGGACTGAGGAGTCGAATGTGGATTCAACTGCCGGCGGATATAACTATGACCAATCGTATCAGGGAGGGTATCAGAACTATAGTCAGGGGTATGAGCAGCAGCAGCAGCAGCAGCAGCCGCAGCAGTACCAGGAGCAGTACAGTCAGCAGCGACAGCTACCTGCGCAACCGCAGCCTACAGCCAGCAACCCGTTCAGGGCGGGCGCCGCAGCCGCAGCCCCCACTCCTGCCGCGGCGCCCCCACCTCAGCCCACCATAAAGAATCCCTTCCGACAAGGTTTCTAATTCACTTCAAAGTCAGTGTTGTTGTCGATATTTTTGAATTTACTTGTTGTGTAATTATAAATGTCCTCTTTGGGTAGACGTCAAGGGTTACATACATTTGCTTACGATGTTACTGTCACATCAAGGTACAAGTTTGAATAAAGAATTAGCGCTTTCAACTATAACAACATTAGCCTCCTTTTGAGCTCCTTCGTAGTCGGATAAAAAAGTGGAGGAATATTTTCATAAGGGATTAATAATTTTGAAAGTGTGTGAAGTGTCATCGTAAGCAAATGTGATGTATCACTTGATACTAGAACTTCGATCACTGAGCCGTAATGTATCGGCGAGTTATTTAATGTCTGATAGATGTCTATTAACTAGCTGTGCTTGTAATGTAGCGTATTTATCGGTTGAACTAGCAATAGCGCTTTTGAAGAACAAGGTTTGACTATGACGAGTTGGATGGAAAAATGAGTTTCAATGTTAAAAAAATATTTAAAAAAATAACGAAGCAATTTTTTCCATTTGTTTCGAAAGTTACCAATTAGGAAACGCTGGAAGCATCCAGTGCTTAAAACCATGGACTTGTAAAAGATGAGATATAAATAACACTATCATGGATAGAAAAAAATGGCGTAGCCACGTAGCCGCGTAGCTGCGTAGCAGATCGTAGCGCTGTAGCTTCGTAGCGGACCTAATTAATTACTCGAACGTTGAAAACTTTTTAAATGTTATAAAAAATAAGAAAGTGACTAATAAATCTATGTGGCATTACTATAAAAGAAAAAGACAGTACTATCTACTTTGTAGAGTGCTTTTTCGCTTTCAAGATTGTAGCTACATATTATGATATTAACGGTCTGTTTGCCAAAAGCGCTATTGTGTTCAGCCGCTGTTTTCTTGTTGATATTGTATTGTTCTGATATAAATACAACTGTTATGCCTTCTAATAGTATATAGAATTATATCTGATGTGAGAATTATATCAACTCATGAGTTAAGGAAAGCTCTAAGTATAGAAACAACAGTCAGCATATTGTACTATATGTACACAAACATTATAAGCCGTATTAAATTTTCATATTTAATATGAAACTTTATTTCAAAGATATAAGGTTCAAAATCTACGAAATATTCTTACTTAACTTCTGACGTTTCTGTACCGATATTAAAATCTAAAATTGGGAAAATATAAACGATATTTAATGGATGAATAAAAAAATTATATCTATTATTTTTCCCACATTTATATCGCTAAGTAGTTGATAGACTAGTATTTAAGTTAGATATTTTAAAAATGAGCACTTGATACGATAAAACGCACTTATATTGTAAGGGCCTAAAATATTTATGTATAACTTCGGCACTTACTGTGACATTTTAGTAATTACTAAACGAAACTAATTTTCACGAGACTTTATAAATAGTTAAAATGAAAAATATCGTAGTGTATACATTTTCAATGACTGTATATAATCATAATCATATCGTAGAATAAAAAAATATTTTAATTCAATTACATTTCACAATGCGATGTTAATTAAAGTATATTTTTAGAAATGATAAAATATAATTAACGTACGCTAAAACAGCAATATTAGCGTAAGTACCATCGTATCTCGCTTCTATATCAATTAACTCGATTAATATCAATTATAATATCAATTAGTAGTAAGTTAGTCTATCAACGTGATAAGTTGCAACCAAGGTAACGAAACATATCAGAATCTTTTGATTCAATTAGAGTAAGTAAGCTACTTATACATTAATGATTATATACATTAATATACATATAATTTATGGCGTATATTTTCTCTAAGTGTACAGGAGTAGTTAGCATGTGTTTCTGTCGTTAACTTAACTGATGTATGTTTGTACCATCAGCACACAGCACGGCGCTGTCGAGTGGACGGGGGGAGGGGAGGAGTGAAATAAGGAAGAAATTTATAAAAATAACGCAGAAAAAGAGGCGAACACGGTATACAAAAGCCACCAAACTTTTGTAAACGTTTGATAGAAAGAATATTAATTAAAATTTGATGGTTTAAAAAATTGCATGAATCATGGATGGAAGACACCGTTTTGTATACATACTTAATAATTAATATGTTTTACAAAAACTTTACAAGAAATCAGTAAATATACCTAATTCTGAACATCAGCTAAAAATTTATATACCAAGACACATAAATTGGCTTGAAATGAATAGATTTATTCGAAGAAATGGTAACAGTTTTGAATTATATACATTTTTGTTTTATATAAAATTAATATAATGTGTGGTATCTTGACGGACGAGATATCTCTTAAGCTCCTCCCGGCCGATCGACACGAGTAATATTTTGCAGACGACTGAGCAAAAAGAATCAAAATTAAAAGATAACTAAAATAATTGTACAAGAAAAACGTGACGAGCCCCGTATGTCAATTGAGAGTGTATAAAGTAAAAAGTGATTATTGTAATCGTTAAAATTATTATTGTCGTAAAAATTGCTAAGGAAAATCAGTTGCCGTTCCCAAGAAAAAAAATTCTGAAATAATTTATTAATTTAAAAAATGGTACTTTCATTGGTAATCATCTTTGGATTAGTACCTAGCCTGCAAAGTACAATAGTGTTCGTAGTCGTTCTCAGAAGCACAAACAATTAATTATTTCGCACAAAACATTTTTATACTTTCGACTTAATAAATAACTATTTGCTCTTGAATTAATTATTCATGTAGGACCTCTCCTACATGTATTTGTAAGTTTAGAGTCAATTTTCGTGTCAAATTCTCCCGAAATTCAATTAATTAGTAGATTGTGAGCACAAAGATGTAATATTTATTGTATATTTAAGTATCTACTTATTAAACTTGCTGCGTGAGTTCTGATCATTTACTTTTTATGAGAAAATAAATTTAATTTCTGATTGTGAAATTAAATGAAAACACAAAGGAGTACAATATTCAAAATTAAACTTGACATGCAATAAATATCTTTTAAATGTTTATTGAAAAAAAAAAACAATTTAATACGTAGAAAATTTCAACAAATTAAATTAAAAATTTTAGAAGCCCGTATCTTGGAACTATTTTGTCTTATAATAATATATAATTACATAGGATGACATACCTACTTGTATGAAGTAATCAATGTTTTCTTGAATATTGACAAATAATTTAAACCTCCAGTAACCTCTTTTCTTTCTATCCTGATTCAAAATGAGTACGATCAGAGCCCACCAGTGTATAATAGCAATGTGTTAAGTTGTGTATTGTGTGTACAATTATATTCACAATTGTGTACTGTAACTATACTATTATACTATACTATATCAGCAATAACCGCCAGTATCACATACATATCATTAGAGTTAGGATATACAATCTTAAAATTTTATACTTATACGCATATTTTTTTATATTAAGATTGGTATAAATATTATTGTGTACAATGCTTTCGTGGTTTACACGTGCACGTATTATACAATTCATATTTGTGTTTTATTAGTTCTTTGTTCATTTTATATAATAATAATGTAATGTATAATAATATCATATTATAAATATATTTAAAGTATATGTATCTTTATCATATCAGTATATTTTATATATTATGTATGTATAAAATGAAATAAAAGTATACTAGGTATAATTTAATATTTACTTGAGGTTTAGTATACATATTTTAAGTTTTGATTAAGTACGTACTTTAATTTTTTTTCCAACATTTTTAAATGGCACCATTCTCGCGTATTGTTAAAGTCCTTATATTTTGTTTAATCTATTCTAGAGAACATTGGTGCTATATTATTTTAAAAAATATACTCTTACCTTCCTCTTCTCTGAAAATCCTTGCTTATTGATAAATATCTTCAACGCTTTCTTATCTAATCTAATTCTATATAACATTATCTAGGCTATATTCCTGTTCACTTACCTAAGTAGGTTTCGCGTGTAGGGTCTATATTAATTTGTTATTAACTCTTGAAATCTTGAATATTAGTTGTATGAGGAATTCCTTAAAATTGCCCTCTTTAAATAAGTAGTTGTGTGTGTGATTCACATGCATAAAAATAATTTGCAATCAACCACATTGTAATCCCTTAACTTTTTTTAATATTTTTTTTTAATTTCATGACAACTATTCATTAGAATCAACCATTAAAAATATATAAAAAAGACCTATCTACAAAATATGATAAATGGTAAAATATAAAAATCTCTCGGTCAGTACAATCATCATCAAAATCATTAAATCATTACCTACAATGATTTTTTCATATCATCAATTAAATTTGTCCATTTTTTAAATCATTCCTTACAACAATAAAATATTTTATCTTAGCTTCATATACGCACAAAATGTAAGCATACGTTATTGCCATCGGCTTAAAAATTATATAAAAGTAGAAACTTTGATGACATTTGTGTCTAATTATATTCTAATCTCGATGTTTCACGTGAGATGTAACTGCAAACATTATATTATACAAGTAAGTTTAAGTTCAAATCATTTCTCATAGACAAAAGAAATAGTCGAAAATTCGTATAAATTTAGAAAAATGCGGTAATCTAGCATTCTATTATATCTTCTAGGATTCTAGATTTAATGTAGACGAGGTGTATTTAGGCTGGCAACGCACTTGTGTGTCCTCTGGTGTCCTCTGGTCTGGTGTCCATAATCGGCGGCAGTTATTGCTAATCATTAGGCTATTCGTCTGCTCATTTGGCCCCCATAAAATCATTTGGGATCTCATAAAAAGAAAGAGGTCCTTTCAATAAAACTTCACGAAAAGTTAGCACTTATGAACCGTGGGTTCTCCTTTGTCTAATCTGGGAATATAGGCGTAAAAGTATTTTTTTTCTTTTTGAAGCAGTAATGTTTGCAGCTTCATTTTCAATTTAGATCAAATACCCGTCCGTTAGATCTATACCTACCTATCTTTATAAGTACTATTAAAACTCGTTTCGCTTTACTATCTAGATCCTGAAATATTTCCTGAATTATTTCCTGTTACAAGTTTTAAAATAGTATGCAATTGATTATTAACCTTTTCTGAATTTAATTTTAAATGAAACTGTAATGAACCATTATATTTTTTTATGTATAAATATTAGTTCTTATGTTTTTGATTCGTTCAATTTTAGCTACAAGTAGATTTTTGTTGATTAATTAAAGTAGTCCGCGGTAATATATAATAGTATAAGTATGATAATTATAATGTAAAGCTGTATATATAGCAGTTTGACACCCACACAAGTACGAGTGATAAGTGCAGTAACAAATAGAATATAATAATATAAAATATAATTAGTGTCATTAAATCTATTAATTCATCATCAGCCTATATTTGTCCACTACTGTTGGACGTATAGTGTGTTCATGATCCTCTTTTAAATATAATAGGCAAAGATTCGCCACTAAGTACATTATTTTCAAAGATATATTATATATCTATAATATATTTATATGCGTATGCGTCACATAACCGTGAGGAATGGCAGGAAGGTAGGGAGGCCTTTGCCTAGCAGTGGGATCAACCGGGCTGATAAAAAAATAAAAAAATATATACTTATATAAAGTATATATTTGCATTACTGCTTTTTATAATTATATTAGATAATTAAATATACCTATCTATTAATATAATATTTATCCAAAGGTTAAAGCATAAATTAATGTAGACGCAGAGAAAGTGGTGTGCCAGGATCTTAGCAAGTGATAACTATAGTCTCTGGCTACCTCCACGGAATGATGACGGCATGATATCTAATCAAAGTAATAAATACATTATTTTATTTATCTTTCATGGATCAAACATAAATTATAGGTATTATATACATATAGGTACATATTCCCCTTCGTCAGATATCATTATAAATTAATAGCTTATAAAATAAACATTAGCCCTTACATTTTAAGATAACTTATAGGTAGGTTACTTAGATACTAATTAGCGCTTTTAAATGTTAGATAGTTAATAATCAAGATAAAAATTGTAATCAAATACCTCAGATTTTTTCCAAAGTAGCGTAGGTAGCGTTGCCTGAAAAGAAAAATCAACATTAAGGACTTTATAATTAATAATTGGAGATTTTTTAACTAAGCTTATAAAAACTATGAATCGAATCTAGTTTTATAAAATAACAAATTGAAATTCTCTGTTTGAAGCTAAAATATAGTGCTGTGAATCAAATTTATGTTATACGTATATCGAGTTAATTTTTATGTATCTTAGAGTATCTATAAAATAGCATCAAGTTTAGCGACGCATATTAAATCGAATAATTAAAATGTTGTTTTGGATAATTATATTAACATCAATATCTATTTTTTTGTAAAATATTATTTATCTCTCTAATCTTCTAATTAATTTGTTAGCCTTATGATGCTTAGTGTATGTACTTTTAAGAATTAAAAATCTATATTTAAATTATCACTATACATATTCATTCATATAATATAGAAACTTTCATTAGATATTAGAAAAAGTTTAAACACATTAAAATGTAAAATACGTAGTTTTAAAATGTTATTTTAAAAGTTCGTGATTATTATTTGTTTTAAAATTGTAAATGTTATGGCGTTTTGAATAGCTATGTAATATAATCTGGTTGCTCGTTTAGGAAAAAAAATATATACTCGGAAATATTATCGTATTTTCTTAAAAGGCAGTCTTATAACCAAAAATCATTAACTTAAATTAATGTTGAAACAACATAATTGTTACAAAAGATTCTTTGAACTGCGTATCAACAGTGTATAGTTTGAAAATCGTATTATATTTTCCAGTGTATATTTTATCATGTATTGCGTATCTTACTAGTGAGTGGTAACGAAATTATAAAATTATTAGATAACTATGACAAAATAACTTATAACCGTACATATTCTATTCTAGTTGTATGTAAAGTGGTGGAAATCAAAATCAGTGATCGAATAAAATTGTTACGACAAAAAATAATAATTGTTTTTATTAAAAAAGGCCCTTTCTATAAAGTGGGATTTTACTTATTCACTCTTTCTATACTATTAGATAAAAAAAAACTAAATTATTTTCGTCTGTCAAACTTTCAATCAACACTATAATATAATCACTAGCACCGAGTGACTTCGAGAATCCATGGTTACTCCTTACTCCAAATGAATGCTTCCAAATTCAAATCAAGCAATTAGTCAGACCCATCGAGTTTGGGTGCCTTCCACGCAAAATTAAACCGTATTCCTTAAATACACAATTCAGTTTTGCATAGCCAAAATCAATCTCTTTATACAAAGTTTGCTTAATTAATTCCGTTCGATTTCCAATTTTGATTCGGTGCTGTTAAAGTTGAAATTCGAAATGGTATTATAATGTAAAGATATGTCAGGCCTTGTAGTTTGAATTTCTGCCTTAGCTTGGATGAAATAAGGTACAAATTGGATAAGGGGTAGAATGGAAGGGATGATACCGCTACAGGGTGCGGTGAAGTTGTTATCGGGAGTAATTAGTCAAATTAGTGGGGGCTACGTGTTCTGTATAATTGTTGGATGGGATGAGTACGGGGAGAGAATACAAACACGGTTTAATGTTATCTAGATAAACATTACTCATCTAGACAAATGTTTCTTTTGTTGAATTGAAAGGTTATTAAAGTGCATTCGTAATATGCCGAGTTTGATTAAGGAAAACTATCCAAGCTTCCATACGCGAACGATATTTTAAAAATAATGTAACCTTCTTGACTATGACTATATATTTTTTGCTATATAATTGCTGTCAATAATGTATTCATATTTTTGGCGCAGGTAAATCAATTTTGTTCCCAGTGAGTACTACTTACACTGAATACTACTTCAACTAAACAACCTAGGAGGTTAAGCTCCGCTGTCACGGTCGGTCTACGGATGGGGTCGATTATTACACATCAAAGTCCCTTCATGCTTCTTTGGTCCGATCCAATGACGATCGTTAGCGGTAGACTGAAGCTCGAAGTCTGACACCAATTTTATCTTCAGGATTTTGCACAGAAATTAGGTTGCAAAGTTATTTATTACGGAGCGACTACCAACGCTCCGTATTAAATAACTGATGTTCAGCTGCATCTTTAATTGGAAGATAACCCCAACATGATGATGATGTATTTTTTCCTTTTTTATCTGACATTGACATAAATTTGCTTTAACAATCAACAAATATAGAAAGACACGAGATAAACTATATTATTATTATTCATTTACCTCAAATCTTCTTCAGTTTGCCCTCAACAATTAATGGTATAGAAACTCATACAGAACAAAAAAAATAACAATCTTATTTAAATATTATTAGGTATTATTTATTCGTAGGGTATATACATATTATACATAGAACAAAGATAATAATTTTTTCACGGTTCATCTTATTTTGTTTGACATCAAACCCTTCAATGGCGAGGCTTGAAATAAACAAATAAAAACATTGTAATTAATAAAAAGCGGACAAACAATGTGAAGAGGGGATCGATGGCACTCAACAGTTCTGTTTGTTAGCTCGAGTGCGGACAGAGCTAGGGGGCGAGCTTGTACAGTACCGATATAATGGATAAAGTGAATGAGGGGATTAAGTACCTAGGTTTTCTTTTATCCTGTAGCAAATTCGTCATATAATGCTTATTTTATAGTATTAAATATTGCGAAATGTTCACAAAGATATGAATTCTCTAATTAAAGAAAATTTCTAGTGAAAAATAATAAAAAATAAGCATAAGCAGTCGTGTTGGTTGAAAGACGTAGTAATGTCTTCAATAGATGTTGCTGACGTCGCCTGAAGACGTAAAATGTGGAACAGAAATTCGACATTACAGGCAGTGGTCTCGATAGCTTAGTTGGTAAAGCGTCTGGTGTACTTAACCAGAGAGACGCAGGTTCAAACCCTGCCTGAGATCGCTTTTTTCTTGCAGTAGAAATTTTCAGCGACCTTGAGTATTCGATTCTTCTCCGTCCCACCACACAGCATACCCGCTACAATGCATCGCATCCACCCATTTTTTAGAATTATTGTTATAAAAGAAATAATATAGATCTTTTAAAAAAAATATACAGCGATTATTCTGGATTTTAAATTATTTATCCATTAGTGTAAACCTCAAATTAATCCGATAACGCTCTTAGCCGAAGATCCGTGTAATCAATAATTTTAGTCATTCCGAAAGAAGGTGATTTTATTAGTATTTTTAAAACGGAAAAATAAAATAATACGTGTTATGTAATGTTAAGATGTCGGGCAATTATAATGTGTTTGTAGATGTGGTTTATTTCACTTAATTAATAAGTTAATAGCCTCTAAATAACCAAGAAAAACTGAGTTTCGCTCGGGGTAGCGCCTTAATTAGAAAACTCATATCTTTGTCGTCATATAATGTTCCACTGCTGGGGCACAGGCCTCCTCTCGGTGAGAGGGAGTGGGCCGTCATCCACCACGCGGGCCCAGTGCGGGTCGGTAGATGTCATAGTCTTCGAATTTTTGGTTCCAGGGCATGTGTCTAAGTATCTTACAGGCGGTAGTTGTGGTAATCACCAATAAGTACACATAATAATTATGTAACTGTTAAGTTAACTGCTTGGTCTAGTGGTCCTAAGCGCAACTGCTACGCTAGAGGTCCTGAGTTCGATTCCCAGGACGAGCAAAGTGTAATTGGGTTTTTCTATGAAATTCTCAGTAGCAGCTCGGAGTTTGGATATGTGCCCGGTGGATGGCAATAGGCTCACCCTATGTTACATGGGACCTAAACATACGGCGGCGTGTACATTAAGTAGGTACACCTCTGCCTTACCCTTCGAGGAATAAAGGCGTGATGGTATGTTGTTAAGTTAAAATTAATTTATTTTGGTTAAACCGCTTAAATCTTTATTCTATCGAAACAAACTATTTATATTTTTTATATTTCGATCAATAATTCAATAACGACTTCCCTGTTATTTTATTCAGAATGAAAAAAAGCTCGTAATTGAAGCTAGGGGTGGCAGGGGAGGAAAACACCCGTGAAAATTTAACAAGGGCCGGCCCTCACCGGGTGCCTATTGAATTTTCAAGTTCGTGTATTTATAAGTAAGCTTGGATTTGTAATGTATGCGGTTCAGTACACAGAATGGATTGTGTTTCATGTTTTTTTTAAACCATTATATTATATAAAACTAGCTTTCCGCCCATGGCTTCGCCCGCGTGGTTTCTCGGTTTTCAATAAACATATAAACCTTCCTTAAGAACCACGCTATTCATTGGTGAAAATGGCATGAAAATCGGTGCAGTAGTTTTTGAGTTTATCGCGAACAGACAGACAGACGCGGCGTAGGACTTTATTTTATAATATGTAGTGACTAGGTTCCGCCCGTGACTTCGTGTGTGTGATTTCAGATGAGTTTTTCGAACTGAGTAAATACGAGTAAGTACTTAATAATCGTCGTTGTACGTACGTCTTGTGTAATCTTGCGATATATGAAGCTAACTTGTGTAAAGACGTTATAAGTTGATAGTAAAAGTTTAAAGGAAAATATAATTTTATTCTTTTTGGCGCATTTAATTAAAAGCTTGTTGTTAAAAAAGTTTTTTTTTTTTTTAGGGCTTCGGACTTGCGATCATGTGGTTGCAGGTTCGAAACTTACCCATTGCACTACCGACGTGAACCCACTCGTGATACAATCATTTAGCTTTAGTAATGTGCGACCCACATTACTAGTAACCTTCTTTTTTTTTTTAAACTGCTTCTTAACTTATTGGTTTGTATTCGTCTTTTTTAGGTGATCAGAATACTTATTAGGGTTCCGTAGCCAAATGGCAAAAACGGAACCCTTATAGATTCGTCATGTCTGTCTGTCTGTCCGATCGTGTCACAGCCTTTTTTTTCGAAACTATAAGAACTATGCTGTTGAAACTTGGTAAGCAGATGTATTCTATGAGCCGCATTAAGATTTTCACACGAAAATAGAAAAAAAAACAATAAATTTTGGGGGTATAGGTACTTGGAACTGAAACTCAAAATATATTTTTTTCAGCAATCCCATACGTGGGGGGTATCTATGGATAGGTCTTCAAAAATGATATTGAGGTTTCAACAAACACACACGAAACACTTCCAAAGTGGTATAATGTCCCCCCCCCTGTAACTTCTAAAATAAGAGAACGATAAAACCCAAAAAAATAAAATATGATGTACATTACCATGTAAACTTCCACTTAAAATTGGTTTGGACGAGATCTAGTAAATAGTTTTTTTTAATACGTCATAAATCGTAATGGTACGGAACCCTCCGTGCGCGAGTCCGACTCTCACTTGGCCGGTTTATTTAATTTAGCGAATTCCATACCGGTGTCATGAGACCGAAGTAATACATTTTGCGTTTGACTTAAAAACACACCCGAGATGCACGAGCATAAAGATACAATTTATACCCCAAATTTCCCCATAGAGTAAACACAGAATATAACCATGTGACGTCACAAAGCGCATTACATATGGGATTAAGTTCCCGTGCTTATGTAAGTTGGTTTAACAAGTTGTGAACGAGAATTACATCGTTAACTTTTACCATACTTTACCCGTCGGTGCAAGAAAATGGAGGTGTAATGTTTTCTTGCGTATCTATAATTTTGTTAGTTTTTTGTGCCCTCGTAACGTAATACATAAAAGTAATGTACCTATATAAGTATCAAATTTTTTAGACATATCATCACACCTATTCCCCGAAGGGTTAGGCAGAGGTGTACTAATGTACACCCACATTTCGCCGGTATGTTTAGTTCCTATAGGGGACGACCCTATTTCCATTCACCGGGCACTTATCTAGACTCCGAGCTGATACTGAGAATTTTATAGAAAAGGTCGAGCAAAGAGGCGTTGGGGTTATTGGGGATAACCCCAACGCCTCTTTGCTCGACCTGGGAATCGAATCCAAGATCTCTACCGTAGTAGTCGCGTTTAGGACCACTAGACTATTGAGGCATTTTCTTTTAGACACTTATAGGTAAGCGAATGTTTTGATAGGGAGAGTCTGTTGTCAATATTTTACGTTTCTTAATATGATACAAATATTTTATAAGTTTTTAATTTCTTACAAAAACAAAAATGTAATAGATATTTCAGTAAAAACATAAATTCAATGTAGAGTAACACAAAACAAAATCAACCATTAGTATTTTTTGTACACGCCATTTAGTACCTTATTCTTTCGTAGCACCGCGTAGCAAAATGCTACGTCAGCAATTTGCGTAGCATTGTAGCTGTAGGGTTGCGTGACGTGTCTACATTGCCGAAATCCCAGAAGGGCTATTCACAGCTTTTGCGAAAGGTTTAATATTTTACCTGTTTTTTATATATGTATTTGTAGACTCATGCTGAGTACCTATAGGTCTTTTCTAATACTATCGTAGTTCATATTACTTTTGCTCCTTATCAGAAATTTTTGGGGCCTTTGACCAAGATTTACGATACATAGACCGAGAGTCAAACTTACTCGCCGAGGCACCTATGAATTTGTTAAGAATGACGCCGTATACATAGAATAACCTCTGTACACACGCCTACAGACCAAGCTATGGAAATCCAGTTTAAGCTGAGCTTGTGTTGTTAAGGCTTCCGGTATAATGAGAGGTCAACTTATATTGGATAGCTAAACCTGTACTCAATGTACGAATATAGATCGGTTTTTATTAGTTACCAACGAAAAAACACCCATTTTCTTTTTAACTTTCACCCCATTCAGATTTAAAATATTGCCCTCATATTATAATATGTTTGTGACCGTACAGCTTTTTGTCACGAATAGCCCTTTTATGCTACTCTATGGCAGCACAGAAAAAAAATGAAAACACATTTCAGTAGTACCATTTGACCTTTCAGCGTGACCTTTGGGAACAGCCGTATTTTACATAATGTTACAGTAACAAAGTAAACCTTTCGTGTAGAAGGCAGGTAACCGTAGTTTACGATGGCTTGCGGACTATAGTGTTACGTAACATTTTATGGTAGGGGTTACTGAAAAGCCAGAACTTTTAAATTAACAGTTCTGTCCTAGTATAATTATTATGTCATGTATTAAATATTATGTATATAATACATGCCACGTTAGTGTAGTGGTCCCAAGCTTGACTGCTACGCAAGAGGTCCTGGGTTCGATTCCCATGTCGAGCAAATTGTTTTTGGGTCTTTCTATGAAATTCCCAGTAGCAGCTCGGAGTCTGGATTTGTGCCCGGTTAATGACAATAGGCTCGCCCCCTATTACATGGGACCTAAGCATACCGGCGAAATGTGGGTGTACATTAGTACACCTATGCCTAACCTTTCGGGGAATAAGGGCGTGATGGTATGTTAAATATTATGTATATATGTCATCATCATCAAACCATTAAAAAATGAGTGTTTCATAAAAAAAGAGAGAATTTATCAGGACTGGCCGATCTATAGTCTGTATATAGCCAACCACCGCAGCGCTAACCCAGCTAACAATGTTGCGCTAACGAGCGTCATGTAGAGCGGGCTGTAGTGTGCTAGTTATTACAGTTAGTTTGTCAAACAACTTTTCCAGGTTTCAGTTCGTTGATGTAGAAAGCATATAATAACTTATGAAGGCACACAAATTTTAGTCCGGGGCTGTTCATGTAGAGCAAATATAATTATTATTTAGAGACTATGACTTATGCTCTACATTCCCTCAATAATTGACTTGTGAAATACTTGCATATATTATAATAATAATGGTAGCAACTCAATTTGGTTCTTTGGTCCATCAAATGAAATTCGTTATTATAGCCAGATATCGCCTCAATTATCATAGGATTTATGTAGCTATGATAACAACCAAAGGTTTTAGTTTTACGTTGTAAATATTGCATAGACAAGCTTATAATTTTAAATAATAAAATAAAATCATTCGAATGCATGACCATAAAAGCTTTCCGTGCAATTAAAAGTCAGCCTATTCTGGATTTGCATGGCCTGATGTGGAACCATGTGTAGGTACATCGTGATAATGTAATGATGATGTAATTTTTTATTCTCGATTTAATAGATTTTAAGTAAAATTTGCATGCTGTTTACAATGGCTAAATGGGCCTGATCTGTATTATGTTTTCAAATAACAACATTCTATGTGCCCTATTTATTGCAAATAAATGATTTGATTTGATTTGCGTCACGACAAAATAATGACGGACTAGGTCAAACGATTAGTCTTTTAGGCGTCAAAGTAGTATATCGTATTGCTATAACCCCAAAATGGAAAATTCCCCTTAATATGAGTAAATATAGCTACATCCCACAAAGGTGCGTCGTGCAGTCGCACCTGCGATCGATCGCACCTCGTTGCCATGGCAACGCCCCGCCTTGTCCGGGACACACTGCGAGCGGGAAGCGAGAAATTATCTTAAGGCTAAAGCGTTAGGGTTTTGCACGAAATTCAATTTTTTCGCAAATTATTCGACTATAACACATTCTAGGTACAGTGGGTTCAGCTGTTACCTGACCCACCGTAAGTGGGCCGGCAGCGTCTAAGTGGGTCAGGTAACAGCTTTAACCCACTGTACATGCCAGTAGAAATTGCGACATCAACAATAACTTATTCACGATTAAGTATTGAAACTTTCGATTTAAAATAGTTATCGTCGAAGATTTTGTTGGTTCTTTCGACGAAAAATGACAATTAACTTACGGCATTTCTAAATTATACGGCTTAGTCTAGTGTTGTTAAGAGTCTATTAACTTAAAAACATTTATAGCGTAAATTAGATGACGGCTGCAAAACTCGCTGTTTGTAAAGCAACGGTCGATATCCGCGCTTTTCACCCGCTCTCACTGACACCTGAGGCAACGATGAGACGTACTCATTGATTTGGAGAAATTCATACTGTACATGAGTAATTCTGTCCGTTCGAAGTAGTATCCACGGGTATAGATATTTAATATTGGAATATAAAGGATAGAACGAGACTGAGAGAGTAAGAATCAGGTATTCTTCTTTTATTTCTTTGTGAGATTAGTAAAGCAGGAAAACGAACAAAACAGAGATGATGAAGGATAAATAAATAAATTGTTTATTGATTCAACTTAAAAGTATAACAATTCTAATATTTGGAATCTCCTTTTAAGCAAAGCATTGCTTGTGTTAGGAGATTCCGCTCTTCCAACAAGTTAAATAACAATTTATTATTATTCTAGACACCTTACGATACACGAAGGAGAAAAGAGAGTTACTTCGCAGTTGATACAAATAATATTATTTTGCTATTAATAGCTGCTATTTACTAGCTCTTACATAGCCTGATAAACATCTTGGCCGAAGATAGAAAGAGATGCATAACACAATGAAGTTTGACATCCCTTTCATTTATTGTATTGAAGATATTTTCCGCAATGTCACCTACCGAGTCCAACTTTAGCTAAAGTCATCACGTTACCTCATAAGACACATCATCATCATCAACCCATTACATCGTCCCACTGCTGGGCACGGGTCTCCTCTCAGAACGAGAGGGATTAGGCTATAGTCCGCCACGCTAGCCTACTGCAGGTTGGCAGACTTCACATGCCGTCAAGAAAATCTCTCAGGCATGCAGGTATCCTCACGATGTTTTCCTTCACCGTTTAAGCGCGTGATAATTAATTATTAATACGCACATGACTTCGAAAAGACAGAGGTGCGTGCCCTGGATTCGAACTCGAGACCTTTGACTTGGCAGTCCAATGGTCATATCACATGGCTATCACTGCTCATAAAAATTGGTAAAACGCGTTCTAAGCCCGCTCACCCCGTCACCTCGCTCAAGGGGTGGACAGACACGTACCGAACGAGACACATAATTAAGTTTATATCGCGAACGGCCGGCGGGCATTTTTTATTATATTAACCACTTCACCTATGGGGTAAGTTTTAAAAGCTTTTTTTACTGATATATTCGGGAAAGGTAATGGTATATTAAATATAAAAGATTTTGTTGATGTATTTCTTGGTGCTGGACGCACAAGGTATGGATGACATTTTAGCTGTCTGTTAATAGGTACTAATTTGATGTTTTTAGGGTAGTATAGGGTAACTAATGCCCTGACTATTGAACGTCACAGGTAATATACCTAGGTATAATATGTTCATAACCGAATTCAATAAAAACGAATTTATCAATTTGCCCGTTTTTTTGCTTTGTTATTCGCATCCGAGTTGTGTTGACTGTTTTTTTTACTGAGGCTACATCAGGTTTGTATTTTATTTATACACAATTTCATAAGGAATCTAATTGAGCGTTTTTAACGTATCGCCGTACCCCTGACGCCAGGCCACTTTTTTGTCAAATTACACAAGGTAGTGAAAACACACTAAAGTAATGATTAAATTGTTTATTTCATAATATGGTGCGACGTATATTTTGTCATTTGTGACGTTGGCGTTCAGGGTACGATTTCGTTTGTCACATATGGTGAAGCTAAACGGTGGCTAATGTGCCTATCTCTGTGTGCTGTCAGACCAGGTCAACTCAAAGCTGCTATAGCTCTTTCTACAAAAGAGCTAACTTATACTGCGGAGCTTGCGAAAGACATTAAATCTTTGAGATTGTTTCGGCGTTTCTTCCGAGAGGTTGCCACCTAAGAATTACCAACGCCATCTAGTATGATTAAATTAAACATTGACTTGAAAAGTGCTTTAAAAGATGTGTTTTATAGAAATATAACGACGTAGTAAGAACGATAGAAACTTTTCAATGATAGACCATTTTGTGTCTCTATGTCAAGTTTTCCTTAAGGGAGTATTTCGAACTTGTATAATAGATTAAATTCCGCAACTTTTCCTTCCCTTTGGCTGGGGCCATGGCATGGGACTCATGATAACATTCATCACGACCCTATAATTTACTTCATAAATTAAACAAAACTCAAGTGTAAAACCAAACATTGCCTGGTCACGCATTGCCGATAACATCTTAATGATTGTGGAACGAATATTGTTTATTTGAATACTCATAGGTTCACCAAACCAGCTAGGCAATTTTTAGATCTCATGTAAGGCAATGTGCCTATTGTCATTAACCAGGCACAAATCCAAACACGGAGCTGCTACTGAGAATTTCAGAGAAAATTTCCATAACGCTATTTGACCAGGGAAGCGATACCAGGACCGTGTAGCAGGCACGCTGTGGTTACAATAAATAATATTTATATTTTTTGATTTTTTAGGCATTTTCCATGCAAAGATTATTAAGTTATTTTAGTGAAGGAAAAATACGACCGCGAGCAGGATTCGAACCTGCGTCTTCTGGTTAAGTACACCAGACGCTATGACCGCTAAGCCACCGGGACTCCCACCCGCCATGTCGAAATTTGCCTTCACAGTTTTAATTTACGTCATTGAGGCGACGTCGGTGACATCTGTTGAAAATTTGCTTCTCAACCGACATGACATGCTTGCTTGCTTGCTTGTCACCTTTGTATGGGAGTTCGTCATTTTTCAAGATAAAACCATGAAACTTTATATTAAGGCACTTGATAAGAAATAAATATTTGTTCTAGCGTTTTTGGAATTTCGACCTGTGTGGGATGAAAGTTCGTTTAGAAGTCCAAACAAAGTCACGCTATCAAGTTTAACCCCGGAACCGATTTTGATAAAATTTGGAACAAAAATAGACTAGACCTTGGGAAAGGATATAAGCTACGTGTTGTTGTAAAAAAGGGGTTGAAATAAGGGATGTAAATTTGTATAGGAGTTTTTCATTGTTGAAGATAAAACGATGAAACTTTGAATTTAGGCACTTGATAAGAAATTAATAAATATTTGTTCTAGCGTTTTGGAAATTTCGACCTGTGTGGGAATGAAATAGGGGATGAAAATTCATATGGAAATCCAAACAGTCACGCTTTGAAGCCCAACCCCAGATCTGATTTTGATGAAATTTGGTACAAAAATAGATTAGACCTTGAGAAAGGATAGGGATGAAAAATTGTATGGGAGTTTGTCATTGTTGAAGATAAACTCTGAACTTTTGTGTTTAGGCACTTGATAAGAAATAAAAAAGTATCTATTTGATATGGGGTTTTTGAAATTTCAAACTGTGTGGGGATGAAATAGGGGATTAATTTCCGTTTGGATTTTGACGAAATTTTATACAAAAATAGACTAGACCTTGGGAATGGATATAAGTTGCGTTTATATTTCGGTAAATAATAAAGTTGGGCAAATTTTGTAGTCTACCCGAGCAAAGAAGCGAACGGAAAGATATGTAAGGATAATTTGCAATATTCCGCCAGAATTGGAAAAAACTAATCGGTCAAAATCGTGTTGTCCACGCGGGCGAAGCTGCGGGTGGAAAGCTAGTTATTAATATATGGATAGGTAGGTAAATCTCCCTCTCTTGTACTGTACCTACTGTGCTGTGCCCAACAGGATCCATAATTGAAGCTTAGTTTTAAGCTTACCATCTGTTTTAGTTTTAAATGTAGGTACATTCTAGAATTGGAATTGTATTGAATTGACGTCCACTAGCCTAATGAGTGAGTCAAAGTGTCCATGGACACACTTTTATAATATTGACTTTATTGTTTACGTAACTACATTAACTAAATTAGTATACACTTCAGGAGCACGACATTCTACAATCAAGCTTTCAGATAAATTTGTCATTAAGGTCAAATCAACAATAACAAAAATTGTGATTGTGATCTACCTCGCACCTAATTAGGAACATGCATGCGTTTTTCTTATTTTTTTTATTAATTCTATACATCATAACAACACAATAGAAGATATAATTATTCCCGAGAATGTTCAAATTGTTTTTTAAATATTATTCAACATACATATCCAAAATTGAGCTGTTTGAACGCCGCCATTTTTCGCGCGCTTCATATGACGTCATGAGCCGCGATCATCGCACGAAGTGTTTGTTTATTACAGGTGTTTTGGTTAATTCTTAAAGATTTTACCATGGAAGAAGCTAAAAAACCTTTCTATCGATATTGCATAGTACCAAAATGCAAAAATACTATCAGAACTACTCCCGATAAAGTTTTTTTTCTTCTTTCGGTCATCGTATATAGTCTCACCACTGACGAAAATCGCTCATGACACACAAATTAAAATATATTTCCAAGATAATTCCTCTTCTAGCAGCTTTCGTATGTGATTCAATTCAATTTCGTGGCCCGTGACGTTTCATTTCGTTCGACCAATGACAGCGCGTTTTGTAAATTTGAATTTCGCTCGCATAATTAGCACTTATTAATTAATATTTTATACAAATAAATAAAAATTATGTAGCAAAATGTTGTTAGTATGTTAAAGATTCCGGAAAAAAATATATTAGACAAATTTAAACTTCATGCATATTCCTAATCACTACGTAGTATAAAACAAAGTCGCCTTCTCTGTCCCTATGTCCCTTTGTATGCTTAAATCTTTGAAACTACGCAACGGATTTTGATGCGGTTTTTTTTAATAGATAGAGTAATTCAAGAGGAACGTTTATATGTATAATACATACATATTTTAGTATAGAAAAGCCGAGAAACTACGCGGGCGAAGCCGTGGGCGGGAAGCTAGTTATATATATTTTTTAAGTTTGACTCCTACCGACTGAAAACCCCATTTGCCTAACCTTGTTGCACAGCCTTTTTTTTACACAGTCTTGCAGAGTAACTATGTTGGTCGCACTCGCCTTGTTCTAAAGCCACGCTTATGGGACTCACTAAACAGAAAGATACAACAAAAAAGGGTAATCCTAACCCCGCGTTTCCACTGTCGACAAAACATGTTGTAAACAGCTACCTATCCCCCTCACTCTTTGAGAGTTAGATGTTCGCAACATGTTTTCTCGTCGGTGAAAACGCGGGGTAAGCTCCATTGTACAGTGCTAAATATCTCAATGTCGGCGCGCGTTTTAATCCCGTACAGGTTAAATTTTTATGATACAGCAATCTATATTTCATCCAGTTCATAAATTATGTGAAAGATTTGTATCACTAAAATGAATTTAGAACGAAAACAGTTATTTTTTCCGTCTATTTTTAAACACGCACAAATTCGACAAACTAGGTGCTTACTTATTGATTTTTCTCGTCTTTCCCCACTCGTGTAGGTAAGTATCTAAGTTACAAGACGAGCCCCGTGTGAAGCGCCACCTGGCGGCGGGGAATATTAATTATATTCACCTCGTGCCGCAGGGTGGGTGTGTTATTGTATACAGGGCTTATTATATTTCAACCCCCAATGTTATACTTACAATAATAATAAGTATAGAGAACTAACAGAAATAGACAACGAGCCTAGTCAAAGCGATATAGCCCTAAAAATAACATAATATACCATCACGCTTGTATTCCCCGAAGGGTTAGGCAGAGGTGTACTAATGTACACCCATATTTCCCCGGTATGTTAAGGTCCCATGTAATAGGGGGCGAATCTATTGCCATTAACCGGGCAGAAATCCAGACTGCGAGCTGCTAATTGGAATTTCATAGAAATACCTAATAACCCTTTGCTCGACCTGGGGATCGAATCTAGAACCTCTAGCGTACCAGTCGCGCTTAGGACCACTAGAGAAATGAGGCAGTCCCTAAAAATGTTTACCAAAAATACCCAGGATAAAAGCGTTGATAGCCAAATTATATATTTGACGGCGCGAGAATAATGCAATTGATTTATTGTGATTTTTTCACTCTGTGGTTTAGAATTATTCTGTGTTGGTAGTTTTTAATTTGGAGCGGTTAACACCGAATGGTTTCGTGAGTGTCTTTTGCGGTGGTGATTGTCAGTTATGATACTGACACCACGTAGTTCGCACGCACAAATCCATTGGCTCTTAGTCTAAGTTTTAATAAATGTAATCCATCATTAATCATTTAAAATAGAGTTTTAATAACGAATTATTGTCATGGTTAAATTAATAATTAATTTAACTATTTACATGTATACATATTAATTTAACTATTTTTTTTCATAACCGACAAAAAATGTCAATGCAAGGGGGTCCAGAATCATGTACTGAATTCGTGGTAAGCGGATGTGCGTCGATGACCCTTCGACCCTGTATATATGTACATAGAATATTCATGACCTCTATTTTGTTCAGGATCAATACTATCCACAAATAAATTGTTCGAAATCGTTGGATAGGGACAAAGGGTTGAACAGTGGGTATAAAGTAAGTATTATATAACTCTCTTTCTGGGGTAATTGGGTAAAATGGCTTTTAAATTCGGTGAAATGTCGTAAGTAAATCCTTCTGAGTAACTGCGCTAGTTTGTTAAAAACTAGCTTTTGTCTGCGGTTCCACTCGCAAACTAAAGGACGTTTCTATACATAAGGCAACTAACCTATTATTCTCTATTAGCAAGCAAACTATTTTCGTTTCAAATTTCATCGAAATCTGTCCAGCGGTTTAGACGTGAAACGAAACAAACAAATATACAGAATTACGGTCGCATTTTTATAATTAATTAAATTGAGTATATAACTTATATTATAGGATGTAAAATACCTACAAAATTTATAAATCAAAGATGAATACCAGAATTTTAGATTGGTCTTTTAAGCACAAGCGTGGTTGCTAATTGTAATGTTCTGGGTTTGATTACTTGATAATGGTAATTATTTTTTATTTTATAAGAAATCTAATTGCAGCCAAAAATAACCGGTCACGAAGTTTTAGTGTGTTTTCTGTTAAGGGAAGAAAAAGAATACCGCGAATTGTATGAATTAAGTACATCGATTTACCTCTGCTCAACCTTCGGAGAATACAGGCGTGATGTTATTTATGCACTGTCTATATATACAATAAAATAAAGCTGAAGAGTTTGTTTGAACGCGCTAATCTCTGGAACTACCAGTATGATTTGAAAATATTTTTTTTAAGATAGCTACATTCATGAGGAAGCTTATATAGGTTATTTAGTATCACACTACGATCCTTAAAAGCGGGTCAAAGCGGATGGAACCGCGAGGTACAGCTAGTTATATATAAATCAAAGACATTGGAGGTAGAAAATGTAGGAGTGACGGTCTCATTTGTCAGTCCACCGCCTCCGGACGAAGTGATCTGTCTCCTGCGACATCGACGGAAATATATTGATGACACGGACGAACAATGTCGGGAGAATTCGTCCCCATTTTTTCATGAAATGGTCTGTTCAACTTAATAAGGGAAATAGAAAGAAAGATATGGATGACCGAGTATAAAATATATTATGTAGAAATTAATTGACGGCCCGATTTGTTGCATGTATTATGACAGAAACAGGTAGTTGTTAATTTGTCAGTAAGTCGATGTTTATTTAGTTGAGAGATTGCCTCATTAGTCAAGTGGTCTCAGGCGCGTCTGCTAAGCTAGAAGTCCCAGGTTTCTGGGTCGAGCAAAGTTTTATTGGGGTTTTCTATTAAATTCTCAGTAGCAGCTCGGAGTTTGAATTTATGCCCGGTTAGTGGCACTGGCAATAGGCTCGCCACAAACATACCGACGAATTATATTATGGACTAGCGGCCCGTCCCGGTTTCGCACAGGTGGACATTTTTTTTTCTTGCAATTAAAATAACCTTAAAGTTGACTTTATTGAGTGTTCTTAGGTATAATTTTATAAAATATATTCTGCTGATTGAAAATTATCAGCTCTTTCCTAGTTTATAAAAGGATGTGAGCAATTTCACAGGTATGATTAATTAGTGGAATCCTGGTAGGTACTTTAAAGATAGTGCAAGAGCATAGCAGATTTGATCTGATACTGAAAGAGGGTTCATTAAATTTTATTAGTTCATGAGTTGACTGCCTCATAAGTCTAGTGGTCCCAAGCGCGACTGCTACGCTACAGGCCCTGGGTTCAATTACCAGGTCGAGCAAAATGTTATTGGGTTTTCCTATAAAATTCTTAGTAGCAGTTCGGAGTCTGGATTTGTGCCCGGTGAATGGCAATAGGCTCGCCCCCTATTACATGGTACCTAAACATACCGGCGAACTGTGGGTGTACATTGGTACAACTCTGCCTAATCCTTCGGGGAGTAGAGGCGTGACGGTATTTCTAGTTCATGATACAGTTTGGAGTTCACAGAGGTAGAACTAATGATAGTGAGCGGCTAATTAAAAAGGTCAGCAACTCACAAATAGGGTGTTCCTTCTAACCGAGTGACAATGAGTTGCGTCAATTAATCACTGGTGATATACCGATACACTTAATTATTTTGGGGATGGTTTATAAGGAAATGCATTAAAATTGGGTTCTTCATCAATTTTGTAAAGCCTAGACAAAATTATTTTATAGAATAGACGTAGTTACAGTAGGTAACCATTGCGACTGTATTCACAGAAGGGTTAGTCAGAGGTACCCCGATTTACACTGATCGCTTGTATGTTTTATATGCCAATAATGGGGTCTATTGAATAGCCACTATTGAAATTTTAAAAGAACAATACACTTTGCTCGACTCTTTGCTAGAAATCGAACCCAAGTACTTATAACACGTTCTTGCTAAAATGTGTAGAATTTAATAAATAATTATTAGTGCTTATAGCATCATATTAGGTAAGTTAGTAAATGTTATCATTGTGAGGGAAAGCTAGTTATTTAGTTAAAATCGTTAGCCACACAACTTAATATCTTACTAAAACAAGTAAACTACGAACTTGTCCTCCAAACTAGCGATCACGTAGACACTTTGTCCGTTAAAACCCTCCACAAACAGCTGCGTCCCTCACAGTATATTGCTACTAACTCTTAGTGTATACTAACCTACAACCACCCCCCGAAAGGGGGTAGGGAGGGCGTTCCATGTAAGACTCGGGGTTAAGTGAACAGAAGTGTATAGGTATGCATTTATAGATCTTCAAGCGACACATACATACCATCACGCCTGTATTCCCCGAAGGGTTAGGCAGAGGTGTACTTATGTACACCCACATTTCGCCCGGTATTTTTTTTTTCTAAAAAAAAGCTTACTAGTAATTCGGATCACCCATTACTAGTATTCTTGTTAACCCCTCGTGCTAAGCTAAATGCTTGTGTTACGAGTGGGTTCACGTTGGTAGTGCAATGGGTGGGGTTCGAATCGGCAACCACATGATCGCAAGTCCGACGCCCTAGCCATTAGGCTAACGCCGCTTAAATTTAGGTAGGTATGTTTAGGTCCCATGTAATAGGGGGCGAGCCTATTGCCAGTAACCGGGCACAAATCGAGACTCCGAGCAGTTTAGACTGACCTCCCATTGTAAAGGTTTTCCGCACAATTCAAGGCCAGCCAATACTGGTTTTGTATAGCTTAATGTGTAGCCGTGCGTACTAAGCTACAATAAGAACGGAACCGAACACACGCGTCACACTATTGAAAAAGTACATCTTATTGTTTTCCGATTATCGCTCTAACAAAGGAAGCAAGATAAGTATGACCTTGAAGTAATAGGACGAATGAAATAGATTCGTTTATCAGAAATGACTTTGTACACACATCTACACATCGAATTTTACATACATAGAGAAGTCAGTGTATACTGGATTTGGATAGCTTAAGGCTAAACGTTCAGCTTTGGGCGCCAAATAATTTTTTTTTTTTGGTTCTTTGCAAATCGTTCGCCTATAATATATCACATTCTAGGTAGGTACGGTGGCCAGTACATCAAGTCACCACAAAATGACAAATTTTCTCAGTTGATTTTGAACTTTATCTTCAACAATTTAAGGTTTAAAATCATTTGGAGAAATTTGACAGTTTTGTATGCCTTGACCTGCTGGCGACAGTAGAAATTAACATGGCATAAGACATCAACAACAAAGTACTAAACTTTTGCTTAAAAATCGTTATCGTAGAATACTGATTTAAAATAGAGGCTTCTTCCCAAAAAAAAAATTACAATTTACACCAAAATCAACTGCGAAAATGCGAACCATGCGTACATGTTTCCATAGCGAGTTTCAACATACATACCGTAACGCCCGTATCTCCGAAGGGTTAGGCAGTGGTGTACTTATTTACACCCACAATTCATCGGCAAGTTTCAAGTCGAAGTAATAGGGGGCGAGCTAGGGCTATGACTACAACGTCTGTGTTTTGACGAAGATTGTGAAATAACATGTCACGCAATAATATAGGCAAGTGTCAACATGCAAGTATTGTTAGCTCTCTAGCTAGGTACCAAACCCCTTTGATGTATCATCATCATCAAACCATTACGTCCCACTACTTTGACTTGGCAGTCCAATGGTACAGTCGCCGTCAGATATATTGTGGCAGTTAAGGTGACCAAATACTTCTGAACAATTTAAAATGTCAATAAGTTCCATACACTACAACGTACCATTAATATCTGAACGTTCATTACTCCATTAATACCTGAGCAAACGCTTGTCAATATCTTTTAACCATAATTATAACTTACCAAAAATATCTGAACACTTATAACGTCAAGGGTATCTACGCAGACAACCCTTGCTTATTTGTTACTGTGTAATAATATAAGATGATGATGTGATAGCCTAGTGCTATTGTACCATAGCACTAGGCTATCACAGCATCCGTGCACTTTGACGTATAATACCTACTTATTTATAATGCAATCTCTGTCAAGACACAAATGTCACTCGCTGCATTGTATACCTGACAGTTTTGTCGAGTGTACCTAATAAGCGTGTGTGATTGTTGCAGCATGGGGCGAGTCTCTGCTGTCGCTGCCGAAGAGATGGCTCAGCACCCAGGTGTACGGCTCAGACGACGAGGACTTCCAGGTGGGTATAAGGATTGTCAATGAAAACATTAAAAACGTGATAAGAACATAATACGTATAGTACTAGAAAGTTTGTCCCTTTGAATTTAAGCGTTAATATGGCCATATTACAACAATATTTAATAAAATACCCCAGGAAATAAAAGATACATTAAATTTTAACATTTTTAAAATAAAATTAAATAAATACTTAAAGGAAAAATGCTACTACAACCTACAAGAGTTTTTCGAGGACAAAACGAAATACAAATAAAATAATGACTTTGTCCAATTCAAATAATAATTTTATACTAAGTAGGTATTAGATTAGATTAAGAAAAATAGATTTTAAGAACTTAATTTTTAAGAATTTTCTTTAGTAACAAATTGCAGCGCCCTTACAGGGTTTCATATTGATACTGATGTGTATTTTGTAACAACCTATGTACAGTTTGTACGAAATAAGTAAGCCGATCGGAAGTTAGCCGTTCCGAACTACCGCGGTGAAAAAATCGTATAATTAAGTGTTTTATTACATAAATGTCGATATTAGTAGACAAAATAATTAGAAATGTGAAACTTATACGACTCTAATTATCTTTACACCGACTCTTTCTATTAAAATTAACCACTTCTAAACCACTTGCAGACAACTTCCAATCGGCTTACTTATTTCGAACAAACTGTACATATGAAAGCAATAAAGATTTGAATTTGAAATTGAATTGGAATAGTTCTATATTCTAATGATTGCTGCAAGGGTTGCTGGTGCGAAAAGCCGAGGAGCCGATGGTGAAAGAGCGCATATTAGGAGAGTCCTTGTCCAGCATTGGACTGATATAAGCTGATGATAATAAGCTTCAATGAAAAAACGTTCTTCCAGAATGTGCAGCTACCGAAGCTGCCGGTTCCAGAGCTAGAGTCGACGATGGAGTCGTACCTAGAGTTCGCAGCCGTGGTGGTGAGCCAGCAAGCGCTGGAGCACTCGCGGGGCCTGGTGCGCGGGTTCATGGAGGAGTTGGGCCCGCGCCTGCAGGAGATGCTCACGGATAGGCAGAAGGAGATGGACAACTGGGTACGTCTTGCACATTATCAATAACTATTTCCTTTCTTTTAAATGAAAAAAATAATTAATATACAACCTCACTTTATTGTACAATCGCCAGCAGGTCAAGGTATACAAAACTGTCAAATTTCTCCAAAAGATTTTAAACCTTACATTATTGAAGATAAAGTTCAAAATCAACTGAGAAAATTTGACATTTTGTGGTAACTTGATGTGCTGTCCCCAAAGGGAAAATGACTGTTATTCCTTACTACAGGGTAATAACTAACCTATTAAGTGTGACAGAACCTCATCCACTAGATTGTGAAATTACCTATATTTCCTACTAACCTTAACATTTGTATAATATGTAACTATAATCATATTTTCTTTAACTAAATAAATCATTATTATTAATATTTAAGACAGCGCTCGCACTCAGTACCGCGAGGGACTTTAAACTATAAATTTTGAAAAAAAAAAAGACCTTATGTTACCTGCGCTCATCAATGATTCTGTTGCACTTACCACAATCAGTTAATGGACCTTTTTTAACACATCAAGAGTCCTCTATGTCTGAGAACATGTAAAGCAAGCGGTCATATTCATACAAACACCAACGACTATACTCAGAAAAAAACGAATGTAGGTAGGAATCAAATCTGAGTCTTCTGGTTAGATAGATCAGACGCTATGACCACTTAGCCACCGCGAGTCCATGGAAAGTCCATAAAAATACAAAATGTTACCAATGACAATTGCTGTGGTATTTAGAAGACCAAATAGCCTGATAGTTGCCAAACTCGACTTACTGTCTCATTCTGTCTGCCGCAAGTTTTTTGAGACATGTGGCAGATATAGGGTACCTATATCCAGCTTGTGAGGTATAATACTAGATATGTAGCAGTTAAGGTTAATATTGTTTATTTAAATTCCACGTTATCAATATAAAAAAAAATACGAAAATATTCCGTTCAATAATGAGTAAGGGTTACATAATAAAAACCAATAATTATATTATAATATGAAAGTAAAATAAATCTCTCCGCCGAATTTATTTTTAAAGACATTCCATGTTTCAAAGACATTCAGAGTTTCACCAAATAAAACATAACACACCGACACTCTTATCGGAGCGATTAACGTTTTCCTCCATAACCCAAAACATGGTTACGTCAACATTATTGTTCGCCATACTCTGCCGCACACAGCCCCTCCATCATGACGCCTATACAACTACCTACCTAAAATGAACATTAAAACTATAATTCTTATGTGCCTCATCAACCAAGTGCTTCCAAATAATGGATTGGTGCAACTCAAAAGTTCTTTAACTACTAGTGACAGTCCCTTGTTAATGAAGATCCTACAATCCGTTGATGCCGCGACCAGTGATGAACATTTACTCGAAGTAACACTTAAACTGTTGAGAAGTCTTTGTGTTTGTATGCGTGAAACTTTGAAAGCGAAAGAAGACAAGTTCAACATTGAAAACAATTCTTTAGAGTCCAACGAACCGAGCAACAGTGATGGTAAAGTACTTGATCTATACAGAAAAATATACAATAATACATGCTTCAATTTAAGGCAAGAATTAACAAATCACTCTAATAAATCCATAATTGAAGAAGAAACTGCCTTTCTGAATCATACTAATTGCGGAAAGGAAGAGAAGAATGAAACACAAAATATATATGACGCTAGTGATAAGTTTCCAACAGTAACAACTCCAGCATCTTCTAAACTAGAAAATGTATTATTTGAAGCACTTATACAAACAAAGGATTACCATAGGTATAGAATCAAGAGATACAATTTATTAGGAAAAGGCAAACTTCAGACAAAGAATGCATTGCAACATAGAATAATAGTTATTTTAACTTTGCATCCTGATGTTCAAGAAATGCCTGAAAAAAGCTATGATGTTGCTGAAGAAGATTTGAACAAAACACTTCACACAAAATCTCCTATAGACATAGATATAATAGACCCAAAGCATTCCAAAAAGCTTGTAGAAAACGAGGAGATTAAAAAACTGGATAACTTTTCAGACTGTAATATACTATCTCTATACAAATTTTTATCGGAAAGTGATCAGAAAAATCTTACAAAAGTATTCAAATTTCTTCGTAAACGGGAAACTTTAAAAATTTATATAGAAGTCAACATAGCACCAAACCATACGGATTACATTAACGATTGTTGTAATAATGGAACATTACTTCCACAATGTAACCCAGGCTTCCGTAATGATTTCAATACACAAGGAGAATTTTATTCAAATGATTCAAATCCAAATGAAGACGAAAATATCAGAATAAAATTGAAAGCAGTGCATAGTAATTATAAAAAAACTGTTACAAAGATAAAAAATCTTGTAAAACTTTATGAAGATAAATTAAATGATACTAGCGACAAATATGATAGCTCCCATAGTACACACCGAAATCAACATCGAAAAGAAAAAATATTCAAGCCCAATTTAGAATCGACTACGAAGCAAACGATCACCATTGCCGACCAAGTCTATAATGAAAATGACATTCAAAGGTTAGTATCAGATTCAAATGACCCCTTAAAATTGGGTGAAGTCACTCGAGCTATTTTATTACTTAACGATTTTGTGTCTAAACAAACCACAAAAAAGGTACTAAATTTTCATCAAGTTGATAAGAATGACAATTATGAAGAGCTGGCACATTATCAAGGAAACACTACTTTGCCTGTCAGGTCTACTATAGACATACATGATTACAGAGAAACAATATTAAATCAAAACAAGCTAGACAAGCAATATCTTAATCAATCGATGAACTTATTACCGATTTACAAAACTTACACTAATAGAAAACATTTCATCGAAAATAGATTAATACAAAACAAATATATCAGCAACTCACACCTAAATGTTACACTAGGTATTACCTTGCCGATATCTTTAGCAAAGCACAAAGTTAAACATGGTATGCAACAAAAATCGGATTTAAAACTGGATATGGAAAACTATGTTAACAATTCTTTTTATAATACTGCAATGGACATGGCAATCACAGATTTGTCCACTATTGATAAGCAAGGTACAACTATAGCCAATAGAAGACTTAGTTCAGTGGCCCATACTCCTAAATATGCTGTAAAACCGACAAAGATTGCTTTCCTTTTGAGCACTAAAAAAGGAAAACCGGATTCCCAGACTAGATTTCCTGATTTAGGAGTATTTGACAAGGTTAATAGAACATTACAACATTATAATGTTACTAATTATCCAATATTAAGAAGCACAGAAAACACGCTTGCCCTTTCCGTTAATAATATAAAGAATTTGATCGAAAACATAAGTTATATTGATAATACTGAGAAATACCTGCTTACTCAACTTGGCACTACATCAGATGACTTCAAAGCAGTAAAAAAAGACCTTAAATACAAAAAGGCAAACCGCATCCTAAGTTTAAATAAACTAAAACCACTCGCTGCTATAAGCATCTATGACAAGTGGCGGGAAATAAAAAACAGACCAAATTTATCAAAAAATCATAAACACATAGAATCATCCCCTTTAAAAGGAGTTGATGTTGTAAATCTACGTTCAATTAATGTGGTGGCAAACTCTAAAAAAGAATTGTCCAAAAACTTTAATAGTTCAATCAGTAAAACCCGTGGTCTCAGTGAGATAGTTCTAGAAGAGAAAACAAAGAAACAAGATAATTATAATATTGATGTCACTTTAATTCCAGAAAGTAACAAAACCTATCGTGCTCCATTACAGTACACGGTTTTTCAAGAAACTACAAATGTCAGCCCAATTCACTGGAATAAGGCAACACTTAACCTTGCACCAAAGAAATTGTCAACAGTAATTCATAAAAATGAGCTTGTACCATTAAAAATTGAGCCAACTCATATAGTTAAAAAAAGTAATGTGGTAGAATTGATTACTACACCTACTCTCGATGTAACGGTTGATGAACTTGAGCAAACCCTGAAAAAGACGGTGATTAAAGAAATAAGAAATGATACAACTAAAATAAATAATCTAAACCCTGAAGTATCTAATGTCGTTAAGCAAGATAACCTGAATGATGGTGTCAAAAATAACAAATTAGAAGCAATAAATAAAAGTGTTTTAAAATCTAGCATATTACCTTTTGAAAATACTATAAAACCCATGGGCACTGGAGAAAACATACGTCCCATATCACCAACATATGAAGCTGACAATAACAACAAAATACGACAAAGAATAACGAAACCTAATTATTTTTTAAACAATATAATATCTGGAATGGCTGATAAATATCCAGTGACAGAGTTAATGTCAACCAATGACATTAAAAGTACAATGAACGAAAGGACAATTATTACGGGTCTTCCAAATATGCCATATCATCTAAGCTCTGTTCGATCCTCGGAAGCCCCGGAAATTGTAACTGTTAGGGGCCTACTTGATAAGAAAAATCGGTTACCAACTAACCTAGAGAAGTTGGAAACACTAGTGCAATCTCAAAGCCCTATGACCACAGTTCTTATAAAAAATGAAAATAATTTTCATTCTAACCATGCAATTCTGGTAAAACGACAATATCAAGCTAATCGAATAAAAAATATTGAATTAGGAATAACAGCCGTTTTGTCAGAAAAAACAACACTTTTGAATGAAAATCAAACTAGTGACGTACAAGAAATTGGAAATATAGTAAACGAACCACCGGGAAAAAATCAAACAGAATATTTAGATAAATTTACCGAGTCGGCAAGTACCATTAGTAATATTTTAGAAACAACAAACAACAATGTAACGTCTGTCAAGAAAAATATGTCAACAATCAATGATCAACGGATAATTAATGAAGCATTGAGCTATTTGTCACAATCAACTAAAAATAGATCAAAAAAAAAATTATTGCTGGAGAGTGATGCCAATAAAGAAACACTTAAAAAGAAACCACTTGACGAACGTTTATTAATAGCTACTGACTCATCAATTAATGAACCGACGAAAGATAATTCGAGATTAAATATTCAAAGTCATACGGCGTCTATGCCCAAGTTTGAAAACTATGTATCTAAATATACTCAAAATACTGACGCTTTAAACTATTTAAAAGATTCCTTATATACGACAGCTATAAGTACTACATTTCAAAACGGAACTGTACCACAACCAACTCTTAATTATATTCCATCTCGATTATCTTCATCTCATCCCGACGTAAATAAAAAAACTAATTTTCAAAATAATAATGTGAATTATTTTGAAACTTTTTCACCGTTCCTAGCGACCAAAAAAAATATATGGACTACATACAGCAATAGAGTAATAATGGGCCCTGATAAAACAACAAAAAACGTGAATAGAGAACATGCATCCTATGGTACACAAACAATAACTTATACTACAGAACCTTTAGCAGCCATAGAAAAACAACTTAGCGGGCAGAATCCAATCACCTTTGGTTTTACGAAAAAAATAATTGAACTGCCTGAGTTCGGACTATTAAAAAGAGACACAGTTATAGAACATATAATAGAACGGCCTGTAGTGGTATTAAATTTAGGGAACCAGACTTTAAACGCATATCAAAGCATTTCAAATACAACTGGAGAGCCTAGACAAAATGAAAATCTTTATATTGAAACATCAACTGTTAAATACACTATCCCGGAAATATCTTTCACGACTCGGAGGAACGTATTCAACCTAAATCTTCTTGAACCTGTTAGTAGTGATAAAGCTCAAAATCATTTTAATGGAAATAATACATTCAAAACAGAAGATATGGGACGCAATGATATATTTCAAACTGAATCGGGGGATGGTGAAACTGAAAATATTCTAAAAATGAAACTATTGCAGATTTTTGGTAAAAAATTTAATAAGACCAGCAATGATTTCACTTTACAAGAAAAAAAATCATCGTTGAAAACAACAGAACGTGATTTGGTAAAACCTCCATTAAAGTTTCCTGAAACTTTTTTCACACCAGAATGGTACACAAGTCAGACAGCAATGACTGAAATTAATGCAGAAAATCATAGTACTCTTTATGATAAATTGATTGATAGATCTCACATAAAAGAGATTATTTTAGTAAATGAATCATTAACACCTGTGATTGAAGACAGTAAAACATCAGTTGACCTTGTAAGAAATATTAATGCGAAAGGCATTCTAAATTCATCAAACGCTAAAACAAAACTAAATTCTTCTATTGCGTTTGTTCATACTATTCGCGTTGGAGGAGAAGCTAACAAAAAAAGGATTAAGATTGCAGCATCAAATTATAATGAAAAATTATTCGAGAAAAGTAAATTAAAACTACTCGCAGCAAAAGTTTTAGAAAACAGTGTAACACAAAGAATTAATATATTAAATATTCAAACAGAGCCTACACAAAAAGCATTAAACGATATCAAGATTAAAAATATTACTTTTAATGATGTCCAAGTAAGAAATGAAATTGAAACAAATGACACAGTTACGCATGATAAAAATTTAAACAATATAATTATAAAAGATATGAACTGGACTAGAAAGTCAAATGTAATGTACGATAATGAGGATTTGACAAAAATTGCCACAATTTTGAATACACTTGCATGGAAGCCGCCGCCTAAAATTAAAGGAAACAATACACAAAACAACACGATGAGAACTATGGAAAATATAACAATCTCTTTAGCAAATATAACAAGCGACGGAATAGAGCCACCCCGAATGAATGCATCTACAGAACCTTGGTTTAAAAGCGCCAAAAATAAAAATGTAACAAACTTTATACACAAAAGCAGAAAACCAGGTGCTCTAACTGAAAATCTCGATGTCGATCAGATTCAATCAGTTTATTATAAAAATATGAAAACAATTAAAGAAAATTTTAATGGTACAAAAAATAAAAGTGCAGCGAACATATTGGAAAAAATATATGAAGACGTAATATCTTCCTCCTTGAAGAAAAATAAACAACCTAACAATAATAATTCCCAATTAGACTATGTATCTGAAAATAAAAACACTTTTCAGCAGTTCAAAAACTTTAAAGGCATAAAAAATAATTTGGTAAAAGTATTACACGCTAAGAGTGAACTGATATTACAAAAAACATATAATTCGAGCAAAACTCCAAGTCTAAAAAGTAAGAGGTTAAGAAAGGTACTCAACCATTTACTCGAAGGAAAAAAACTTAACAAACATCATCGGAAAAAGTTAATAAGAAAAAAGATTAAGCGTTTTAAAAATAATCATAAAGATGTTGAAAAAAATAAAATAAATGCAAATGCGATTAAGAATCTTACAAGCAACCCAAAATCAAATACTACTACAGTAAAAGTTCAACATTCACCGGAAAAAGAAAATGAGCAAACCACTATACCTACAAGGTTTGTTGATAACAAGGCAATCAAAACTAATACTTTATTTAAAACGAATTCAACACAAGCGATTTCGATGCCTATAATGTTCAATGCATCTCTTGAAAGTGCAGCAAAGGATACAAGACGGAATTTCGGTACATCTAATAGTGATAGCGACTCATCCGATCAAATAGAATTTATATCCTTTGAATGTGAATCAGAAACCATCTTACCTAACACGACTAGCGAGTTAAATACGAGAGTCCCCACTCCTAATAATGTAACCGCCATGTCACGGTTTTGGGGAATGATACTTGACGAAACAGATGAAATAGAAAATTCATCTAAAGGATCAGAAGATCAAACAAAAACAAATGGAATTGTTTTAAAAAGTGATGTGATGAACTTAACAACTATTAAACCCAACGGCACAGATAATATTAATAATACAAAAGTGATTATTATATCTAACAAAAGTTTAAGAATACCTAAGAACATAAAAGTGGAAGGTGCTGCCGCACAGAAAAGTAATAGGTCACGCGTTAAGGAAATATTAGAAACAATAGATGTTATCCAACAATCTGTAGACCAGTTACTACTTACAATTAATGATACAACATTGATAAAAGAGGATACAACTAATAAAATATTGTTATCCTCAGAAAACTCTTATAATGACAAACATGCATCAACATCAAACGTGACAGAAAGAACTTCAGTGACAACACATCTCCTTTCAGAAAACGAATTAAATAAATCAAATAAAATCACTGTTAGTATGAATGATCTTATCAATACGACAGAAGCTACTCATACGGTACAAAACATATTTGATTCCGTCGATGATTTAATACAGGAATTAGACGATGTTTTAACACAAGATACTATAAACTCAACTTCTCCATACGCTAATACCAATTCAAAAACAAATACCGGTCAAAGTGATAGTAACATAGCTACTGTTTCAACCTATACAAGCAATACAGAATATGAATATTACACTCAAACCAACAAAAGAGAGCAAAAAGTCAATAAAGGCTCATATTTAACTCCCACTGAATTCACTACTAGAAACGAATACTTCAAGTATATTGGGCCATTATCAGTAAATACATCAACTACAATAAATGCTCATGACTTTAAATTAGATAGAAAAACAACCGGTTTTCCTTTTATGTCTAGCACAGAAGTCGGAACGGAAATACCTACTGCAGAATATCAAACAAATGAAATCTCACAAACAATGCATGAGCCAACAACGGAAATTTCTAAAATTATAAATAATACAAACATAGATTATAATGTTACTCATGACACTGATAAAATTAAAATTGATAAAAATCAAAATAGGAGCGATGAAACTGGTTTTTATATTAATTTAAATAATATGAACACAGACAAACTCAAACTTATGATTCCACCAAAAAGTGATGAACGATTTCTGCAAGAAAATAAATGGACTTCTCAAATATTCCCTATGAAAACAATAGCATACAATAGTACAGACACAATAATAAAACGTGAAACATTACCAAAACTAAATACCCTTACCAATATGCCAAACAATTTCACTACAAGAACAGATATATCTAAATATGTATCTGAAACTAAAGAAATTAGTAGCGAATTCAACAATTTCAATGCCACTGAACAGCCCAGTTCCATAGTTTTGATAAACCAAAGTCGAGAATTAAAATCAACGCAACAAATGGTTAAAGGTTTAAGTAAATCTTCTGACACCCTGGACTTAAGTATGGCCACATCAATACCAAAAGACAATATTGATTATGCAAAAAAAAATTTTGGAATAAAAATATTAAACGAAAATGATATAAAAGAGAAGCATAATGATTCTTTAAATTCTGGACCTGCAGAAATAACTACAAAGCCTGTTATTTCAAAAAATGGAACACAGTTACTATTGAGAACAGACATATTAAATTTAGGGGAACCATCTAAAAATAAAGGAGTTACTATTTACAAGGCTAATAGTGTATTTGAAGTTACAACTAAAATACCTAGTCCAGTTACTTTAAATGAGGAAACGTTAGTGGCAACTAAAGGCGAAGAAATAAAATCATTCACTTTAAAATCTAAATTTGAAAGAACTGTGCCATTTGCAGCTTCAACTACAACAGAAATGCCAGTTGAAAACAAGTTTACTGACGCTGAGATAGAAATATTCAAGGAAAATTATATTGAAAAATCTAACCTTTATGAAAAAATACCCAGTACAGACATTTTTACTGAAAAAGTAATCACAAAGGCGGGTGACATAAACACAAATCAGTCTTTCTTGTCAGCATCACTAAAAAGAATTAAAATACACGAAAATAATATATCCGACAATTTCCCTATATTAGACGACGAAAATTACACTACTGGGATTGTACTTATTACAGATACAACTAAATTACCCATCGCAAGCGTTTCCAAAAATAAAAGTACATTATTCTCAGCAACTGAGGGTTCAAACGTTACTACAGATATCGTGGTAGTTGGTGTTGATTCTTTAAATATTCACGATAAGGTAACGTATCAACAAAAATATAATGATACGCAATCAACTTTAGATACAGTGACTTCCCACCTTGGGCTTCTAGAAAATACATTGACGGCATATAAAAGTTATTCATTAAATGTAAAGAAATCAGGTCAATATGAAGATGCAGTCAAAGATAAAAACACAAGAAACACTTCTACTACTAGACTAACTAGTTTGCCAACATTCATTGATAAAACTTACAAGAGCGAGGAAGTAACATTGCCATATTCAGTAGCTATCGACGCTGCAGAAATACATTCTACCAACATGACTCAAGAAGAAAAAAATAAATACCAAAAGAAATTGAATAAAATAATAGATAATTCGTTGAAAGAGGAAATTTTATCTAAAAATATTATCACATTACCTGCAGCAAATATGTCTATCAATAAAGGAGAAGAGATAATAATATCTGATGTTTTAGGAACATCACCACCTGTAGTTTGGAATTTAAGTACAACCCTACAAATTCCAATGGTCGATTATACTCTAAAAACTGAAATGCATCATATAGAAACCAATTACGGAGAGCTATATAGTCCACAAGTAGTATCTACAAGCAATGATAATGTAACAAGTATGAAGGAAGAAGATTTTATTTTTCTTAGTACTTCTACAGAACATAGTGAAGAAACAATGTCATATAAAGAAAAATTTGGTGTTTTTAAATCAACTTTACCTTTGGTTCTTACTTCAAGCGAAACTGCACATGAGTCACTTGGTTTTACAGATAACCCCGAGAGTGAACGGTTCACAAAAAAAGTCAACGGTTATGAAGATTTTATCCAAACTCCACATGCGAGTTTGTATGTAGAAAATGTAACTCATATTCCGAAAAAAGAATCTGCGCTTATTACAACTTTACAAAAATATCGTAATATACAAAAAGGAAATGTTTCAGATAATTCTAATATTCTAATTGCTAATCATATAAAAACTATAAAAAATATATCTACTGATACACCTAATGCAAAAACTTTTGCAGATAAATCGAATCAAAATAAATCAAAAACAATCCACACTATTCTAACTACATGGGACGTTGATCAGAGAACTACTGGAGCCATATCAGTTGAAGATAATTCAACTGAAACCCGAGATAAAGAAAAGTTCAATAAACTATTTATCGGTGAAGAAGTAACGACTCTTGATAATTTATATAGAGAATCTTATAAAGAGCAAAACAACGCACACCTAAATATAAATAATGCGTCTAACGAAAAATATGTCATGAGAAAGAAAAAAATGACGGGCAGTGACATTGGAATGAATTATGCTACTACTACTGGTAAAGTTCCTAATATAACGACAACCAGTGGGAGTTATATTGGAATGTTGGAGTCGTCTCCCAATACAACAAATACAGTAACATTCAAGAGTAAGATAAACGGACATTCAAATGATTTAAAGAGGCAACCATTGTTTTCCACACAAAAATTACTTACAGAAGAAAACACTGATGATAATTCCATTGTAAGTACTTACACTAAGCAACCACCAAAATCTAATACGTTCATAATCAAAACTACTGGGACAATATTATCTCATGAAAATCTTAATGTTTTAAATGCATTAGTATCCTTTCTACAAAATTCAACCACTGCAATGCATATGCTAATGGATGCTGATTTTGCTAAATCTCTAAATAAAGACGCGTTTACAGAAACAGTAACTGAAAAGCTAATTTATTTGAAGACAGAACCAACATCTCTCTCTTTTAATATATTTAATAAATCAACAGCTACAGCTACAGCTACAACAGCAACAGTTACTCATGAAACAGACAATTTTTATGCAATAGATGAAACAACATTAAAATTTGTACCAAAAAATACAATGCCACTCAAAATTGAAACTGAAGAAATAAATTATAGTGACATGACTACAACGGAAGCAAACAGATTTTTAAGTTACGTGGCAAATGAAACTTACCGAATACATAGAAATTCATCTTTAATCGAAAACAAGAAAATATTAGATACTGATCCACTTAAAAGTATCATATCACAGTATAAATTAAAACTCTTAAATACTACTAAAAATATTATCATTTTAGATTCAAATACGAGAGAAAAAGTCTTAAACCGGAGTATAATAAATAAAAATAAAACAAGTCAAGCGCACATCGACAATGATCTTGAAATTAACAAAATCAGTAGCAAATTGAATGTTTATAATAATATCACCGTCAATAAAAATGCAAAGCAGCTTACAAATCTATCATCAATGCTTTCTTTACATAAAGAAAATACGACTCATGAAGTAACTAAGCCATGTCTTCTGTTGATTGGACATGAAAAAAATAAATCTAGAATAATAACAAATACTATGGAATCACTAGCTGTTACCATTAAGGATATGCCAATTAAAGACACTAAACTAAAGAAAAATATCATGTTTAAAATAAAAACGGACACTTCGAAAGTAATTAAATTAGAGAAAAAAGCACAAACCAATGAAAGTAAACCACACAAAATTAAATCAATTTATTTCTCACGTGACACACTGGAATCAAGCAATCGAAATACATCGAACATGCTTCAAAGTAATAATACAAGCAAAATTAAATTTGTTGTGAAAATTCACGATGGAGCTAAAAATATTTCATACATTCACACACCAGAACTAACTCAAGTAAAGGTGACTAAACTAAAACTTGTTAATAAAACAAATATACAAGAGCTTCTGCCTGTATCGCAGAATAAAATTAACAAATTCAGACCATATCAAACAAACAAAAATAGAAGTGAATTAAACAGTTTAGACAAAGACTACAGAAGTCTTTTTACTAATACTGATGTCGGAAGGTTCAAAGGCGAAAAAAGTGTGCAAATATATAGTTCGCGGGTTTACAGGCCCTATAGTTCACACACAACAGCGACTGCAGTTACAAAAATGATAAAGTACAATACATATCAGCCAACGACTAAAGAAGATCTTGAACTACTGAACTTCGACAACCAACCTCTTTTTAATACTCCCGTTCATAATATGGATTATGAAAAACTTCATCATCAAAAACAAGCGCTAAACAGTTCTTGTACTGTACTAAGAAACCTCAAAAACAAATTTAACTCTGCGGCGGAATTTTCGGAAGTTCTAAAAGCAGCCAATTGTACTGAAGACGAGCAAATGATTAATGCCAAAGACCAAAGTAATAATGATTTGCATATAAAGCAAGAAATAAATAGAAATGAACACCCACCCGCAGAGAATAATGAAAAAACACATTCTATAGAAATAGATAAAATTTCTAACCCTATCCTTGAAATTAATATAAACTCACCTCAGTTAGGAATAAGTAAAGATTCACCACCAATGATTGAAATTAAGGGAAACCCCCTCCCTATGGAAATTCAAAGAAATATGTTTCCAGTGGTTGACGTTAATAGACATGCACTTCCAATAGAAATAATTAAGAATCCATCTTCGCTGCTTAACATCCATAGAAATTCACTATCGATGATGGAAATCATAGATCCTCTTCTTATCCAAAACAATAGGAATTCACTACAGATGGAAATAAATAAGAACCAAGCTCAATATAATGAAATTAACAGAAATTCGCAAGAAAATAACGGGAATTTATCTCCTGTGGGTGAATTTAACAGAAATATGGAGAAGAACTCCCCAATACTGGAAATTAAAAAGAATCAACCTCCGATGGTTAACATAATAAGGCATTTCCCCTTATACATGGAAATAAATAGAAATTCACCTCCAATAGAAATAAATCCGAATGGTTCGACAATCGCAATTAACAGATACTTTCGATGGAAACCTCCGATGATTGGAATTGCCAGAGATTCACCGTCAATGATAGATATTGATATGAATTCTCCACAGATGATAGAAAATTCAAGAATAGCACGACCAATGGTTGATATGGGTAGGAATTCCCCATCAATTTTTGACATAAATACAAATGCAGCTCAAATAGTAGGTCTAAATAATAATGCTTCACCAAAGGATGCCATAAATATGAATTGGCCTACTTTAGATAAAGTGAACGGGACACCTACTATGATTAGCAATGATGGGAATTCCCGCTCAATTTTTGACATGCAAAAAAATTCAGATCCAATTATTGGCATTAATGGTAATTTATCACCAATGGTTAACAAGAACAGGAACATTTATAGTATGGTTCAAATGAGTAATTCACCTGAAATTATTGATATAACAAGAAATTCACTTACTTATGGTATTAGAAATGTACCTCAAGGGGGTGACATAAATTCACCTTCATTAGTCGATAATAATAGGAATTATACGAGTGTAAATACATCTTCATTGAATGATGCGAATAGAAAATTACCTTCAATAGATTTAGGTAACAATTATCGTTCAATGCTTGACATGGTTGGAAAATCACCTCCAATTTTTAATCCATTATTTAATCCGTATTCACCTTCAATGGTTGATATTGATAAGAATCCTGCTTCAATGATTGCCACGAGTAAGAATTCAGTTTCAGTGGTTGATAATAGTAGGAATTCACCTGTAATGGCAGATATCAATAGGAATTTCCCTTCGATGCCAGAAATGAGCATAAATTCACCATCAATGATTGCTAAAAGTGTGAATTCTCCTTCAATGCTTGAAATGAATAGGAACTTACCATCAGTGGTAGGTATGGATAGTAATTCATCTTCAATGTTTGATATGAATATAAAGTCACCAACAATGGATTCGAATAAGAATTATTTGTCAGCACTTGGAATGGGTGGAAGTTCATTTTCATTCTTTGATATGAATAGGAATTCACCATCAGTCTTTTTCAATAGGAATTCACCATCAGTCTTTGATGTCAATAGAAATTCTCATTCTGTTAGTGACATGAGTAAAAATTCACCATCATTAGCTGATATGAATAGGAATCCACCTTCAATAATTGATATGAACAGGAATTCACCTTCAGTAGATTTAAAAGATAATTCTCATTTAATGCTTGACACGAGTAGAAATTTACCATCAATATTCAATATGAATTATTCACCATCATTAGTTGGCATGGCTAAAGATTCTTCTTCAATAATAGATATGAGTAGGAGTTTACCGTCAATGGTTAATATAATTAGGAATCCACTTACAATATCTGATACGAATACAAATTCACCTTCAATTTTTGATATTAATAGAAATTATTTACCTTCAATGTTTGACATGAACAGAAATTCGCCCTCAATGGTAGACACTCGAAAAAAATCACCTTCAATGCTTGGTAATAATAGAAATTTAATTTCAATGCTTGATATGAATAAAAAATCACCGTCAATTATTGATATCAACAGCAATTCACCATCGATGCTTGATACGAATAGAAATTTGGCGTCAATGATTAATATCAACAGTAATTCACCTTCAGTACTTGATTTGAATAGAGATTCGCCGTCAATGATTGATATCAACGGCAATTCACATTCAGTACTAAATATGAATAGGAATTTGCCGCGAATGATTGATATCAACGGCAATTCACATTCAATACTAGATATGAATAGGAATTTACCGTCAATGATTGATATCAACGGCAATTCACATTCAGTACTAAATATGAATAGGAATTCGCCGCGAATGATTGATATCAACGGCAATTCACATTCAATACGAGATATGAATAGGAATTTACCGTCAATTATTGATATCAACAGTAATTCACCTTCAGTACTAGATATGAGTAGAAATTCGGCGTCAATGATGAATATCAACAGAAATTCGCCTTCAGTACTTGATACGAATAGAAATTCGGCGTCAAAGATTAATATCAACAGTAATTCACCTTCAGTGCTTGATACGAATAGAAATTCGGCGTCAATGATTAATATCAACAGTAATTCACCTTCAGTACTTGATACGAATAGAAATTCGGCGTCACTGATTAATATCAACAGTAATTCACCTTCAGTACTTGATATGAATAGAAATTCGCCGTCAATGATTGATATCAACGGCAATTCACCTTCAAGGCTTGACAAGAACAGTAATTCACCATCCATGGTTGATATAGATAGAAATTCGGCTTCAGTTGTTGATATGAGTAGGAATTCTCCTTCAGTGGTTGATATAAGTAAGAATTTATCATCAATTAATAGTATTAGCAGGAATTCCCCTTCAATAGTTGTTGCAAATAGAAATTCATCAACAATTAATGATACGGATATAAAATTACTGCGAACTCAACAAAATATACCACTCAAAAATAATAATCCTACGAAGGAAACCAGAAAAATTGCACATCCGATTATTGAATCTAACATGATAAGAGGACCAAAAAAATTAAAAAATAAGAAATCTAATATATTGGTACAAAATAATAAAATACCTTTCAACAAAGGCACTAAAAGAAAATCACATCCGATGGTGGGAATTCATAAAAATACACATCCTCCCATAGAAATAAATAGAAATGTACATTTCAACATCGTCACTAGGAATTTCAAAAAGACAGGTTTACAGAAAGATGCATTTTTAAATCCTTTTCGGAAAGCGATATCATATACTGCAAAAGTGGCGTCACCTAAACTCCCAACAAAAACGATGAAGCGAATGAAATTAGGTATTAGAAGAAAGGAGGTGATGACGATGAATACACAAGACTTTTTCTCTCAACATCGTGTGGTAACACAGCAAAATTTGGTGCGAAAATTTACAAAACCCAAGTCGGTCATCTTTAAACCTAGACCGATACCAAAGTTCTCAGTCTTGCACCCAAAATTCGATAGTATTGACAAAGCAAAAAGATTCGAACATATTATGAGACCAAAACCCCTATTATTGAAGCCAAAACATGATGAATTTGAAGAAGCGTTATTTAAGCATCATCGTCCGGACACTTCAAAATGGCACAAGAATCTCGTGCACAATTTCCAATCAGCAGGGGTTACGAGAAATAAAGTAAGAGTGAATAATGTCTTAGATAGACCGCTCTGGCATTCAACGTCGAAGCCAAAGTTTTCAAAAGAAAAGATTAATGTAATGAGGAATTTCCTGTATACGGCAGATTATTTGAAAGTGACACGGCGACCAATATTCAATGAAGAGTTGCGTATTCCAATAGATTCAGATTCCTCTAATGATAATTACAAGCCATCAGCGTTCTACCACAGGAGGACCGAGGCTGATGATGAGGAGATTACTACGGAAGCTGTGAGGACCCCACGATCCAGAAGGACTATATTCTTTTTGAGTCCCACGGTAGCGTATAATCAATATAATTAAGTATTTTTTTTTAATATCAATAAATTGTTAAATACATAATCTACCGTCTTATTACTTCTCTGTACTCTCATAATCATCCTTGCCTTTGCCAAATAACGCTTAGGATTGGCTTCCAGTCTACCGAGATGCGATTGAATGCATCTGTTGCCATTAGACCATCTCAAACTAATAAATATAGGATATCTTTATGGGATAAATCGGTTGTTGGGTTTTTTGAGATTCCGACTACCACCACTAACGATTGTCAAAGGTGTCCGTTCGACTAGCTTAAACGCTGGTCGCAGATTGATAGATGAGTGTTAGCCTGCCTCATAAGTCTAGTAGTCCTAAACGACTGCTACGCTAGAGGTCCTGGGTTTGGTTCCTAGGTCGAGCAGTGTTATAGGATGTTTCTATGAAATTCTCAGTAGGAGCTTGGATTTGTGCCCGGTTAATGGCAATAGGTTTGCCACATTTACATCTACTACTTTACTCTACATGGGACTTAAACATACCGGCGAATTATGGGTGTACATGAGTACACCACTGCCTAAGCCTCCAGGGATTACAGGAGTAATGGTATACTATGTTTTCAACTTAGCTGCGAGGACCTCCGTAATTTTCTGCATTACTTGCCAATCAAACAAAATAAGTCAATAGTAAAATAACTAAATCTACTCCAGAATAAGTTAATCTCGTTTGTAAAGCCTTCTCATACGATGAGAGGTCAGCTTAAATAGCCATGACGCCGCGTATTATATTTGCAAGACAATGCCAATATAACAAATCTAGTCTATTGGCTTAAGCCACATGTCTGCATGCCAGTATCAATGAGTCCGCACGACCGGGGAAGTACTACCCTTCCACAGAATATCGACGTCAAGTACCCTGTATGCAAACTGTTCTGTTTCTTACGGTGAGAGTGGAGTTCTTCCTCTCCTCTCCCCCCCGCCTTTTTCTTAAATAAGCTCAGCAACGCATCTGCAACTCCTTTGGTTTTGCAGATGTCCATGGGCAGCGATGACTACTTACTGCTCACCTGCGTCGATGACTGCTTACAATTAGGCCGTTTGCCGAGTTATCCCATTAAAAAAACGTAATATAACATAACATAACATACCATCACGCCTGTGTTCCCCGAAGGGTTAGGCAGAGGTGTACTTATGTAAATACACCCACATTTCGCCGGTATGTTGAGGTCCCATGTAATAGGGGGCGAGCCTTTTGCCATTAACCGGGCACAAATCCCTCTGACCCTCTGACTCTGAGCTGCTACTAGGAATTTCATAGAAAAACCCAATAACACTTTGCTCGACCTGGGGATCGAACCCAGGACCTCTAGCGTAGCAGTCGCGACTGGGACCACTAGACCAACGAGGCAGTCAGAAAAAAACGTATTGCTCACTTATGTTCTATACCCTCATAGGTAACGGACTGGTGGCTGGATGACATGTACCTCAAGGTGCGGCTGCCCTTGCCCATCAACTCTAACCCTGGCATGGTGTTCCCGCGACGCCACTTCGCCAAGATGGATGAAGTGGCGGATCTGGGCGCGCTGTTCATCGACGACCTCCTGGATTACAAGGAGATGCTGGACAGGTAAGGCCTTAGAACTGTATTAACGCAGCTATCCTTAAAACTTGGAAAAAAATCGCAATTGTTTTCCTTAGCCATTGCTCTATTAATGTCACACTGGGCAGCACAGGACTTTCCAGGTAGGTATATACTCTTTTCTTTTACCGCTTCCCTTATAGGAATGATTTAGGTCCCACGTAATAGGGGGTGAGCTTATACCCACTATCCGGGCACAAATTCAAACTGAGGATTTAACAATTGAAAATTCATAGAAGAACCTAATAAAATTGCTCGGCCCGGAAACGAATTCAACACCTTACGCTCTGCAGTGTATTTCTTATAAAATAAAAAGGTATTTCATCATTCTAAATGATCGAGATTTCATAATATCAAAAAATCTCGGTCGCTACTGGAAATTTAAGATTATTTCAAAATCTTGTTTGTTCCAGAGGTGAGCTTCCTCTAGAACGAGCCACCAGCCGCGAGAAGGGACAACCACTGTGCATGGAGCAGTTCTACCGACTCCTGGGTGTCTGCCGCATCCCCGAGGTGGGCAAGGACCGCCTCGAGTTACCTCAGGTCCGGCACGGCACTGAAGAGTCGGAGGAACTCGTGGTAGTGGCTTGCAGGAACTATGTAAGGATCCCAAATCATCAAGGATGTTTGAATAAGTACTGCTTCATTATGTAGAAAGCCATTCATAATTATGCGTCTGCTACAATTTGATTCGAAAACAGATAGAACAAGCGTGGTTTCACCATTTTTTAATCCACTACCCCTAAGGTTTGTAGCGTCATGTTAAATCTATACTTATATTACAAAGCTGAAGAGTTTGTTTGTTTGTTTGCTTGAACGCGCTAATCTCAAGAACTACTGGTCCGATTCGAAAAATTATTTCAGTGTTAGATAGCCCATTTATCGAGGAAGACTATATTCCATCACGCTAAGACCAATAGGCGCGGAGCATAGGTAAATTAAAATTGTTGCAAAAATGGGAAAAAATATTCCTTTTAAATGAAGAAAAGCAGAGAAACCACGTGGGCGGAAAGCTATAGACTTTATCCTTCTTCAAGAGTTGTGCTATAAAATGCAATAAGGTTTTTTCAGATTTGACTGGCAGTTCCCGAGAAAAAAAACAAACAAACTCCGCAGCTTAGTACCTACACAATTTTTGAGTATATTGCAAACAGAAAGACAGACCGACACGGCAGGAGGCTTTGTTTTATAATAATAAAGTGATGTTGTGAAGTATAGACCTAACATAACATACCATCACGCTTGTATTCCCCGAAGGGTTAGGCAGAGGTGTACTAATGTACACCCACATTTCGCCGGTATGTTTAGGTCCCATGTAATAGGGGGCGAGCCTATTGCCATTAACCGGGCACAAATCCAGACTCCGAGCTGATACTGAGAATTTCATAGAAAAACCCAATAACACTTTGCTCGACCTGGGCATCGAATCCAGGACCTCTAGCGTAGGAGTCGCGCTTAGGGCCACTAGACTAATGAGGCAGTCTGAAGTATTGATAAGACCATCATTTGTGATGTCGTACTCAAGACAGTACTACACCGTCGTAACCAATGTTTAACAAATACATAATCAGGTTACTTAGATTATGCCAAGTCTTGTTCAGTAACTTCGATGTCGCAACCAAGATAACTCCATTATTTGTTAGACAGGGATGTAACTTAGTTAGCACTTAGGAGAGCCGCGGTGCACTTTATCACTTAAGCACGGAATAAGTTGGAGAGCTGTCCTCGAGTATGAAAAAGTTACGTTATTTTGAATGAGGTAGAAGCAAAGTTTTGGGTTGCAGTCACGTTCTTTTTCTTTGGGGAAATATGTTATGTATTTAGGACTCTTGATGCTGTGTAGTCTAAAGGAATGAAAAGTATAATTTTTAATATTATATTGGTTTTAGGTACCGTATCAGTTCATATTGTAGATGGCGCGGGAGTTTGTTAATTGAAATGCCGTCTTATAAAATGCGTTCTTAAAAGAAATGTCGAAAGAAACTAAGAGAATCACGGTCTCTTTTAAACTCCTGACAATATCTGAAATAGCCTTATGATGATTGCAGTTTCTTGATATTATATTTGTTTATACCATTATAAATGTATTTTTTATTATATCGTGGTGAAAAAATAAATTATTTTTATTAGTTCTGTATAACTACTAATATTAATAAATAGGTAAAGTTCGTGAGATTGTATAAAAGTATAAAAGCTACATTACTATTGAGTGACATAATCTACATAATATTATCCCGTAAACGTGAAAAAAAGTATAGTCAACGCGGGCGAAGCCGCGGGCGGAAAGCTAGTACTACATACATTTGAAAGATCAACTGTCAGAACGCATGCATCAGTCATTGTACAGTTTGTTCGAAATAAGTAAGCCGATCGGAAGTTGTCTGCAAGTGGTTTAGAAGTGGTAATTTTTAATAGAAAGAGTCGGTGTAAAGATAATTAGAGTCGTATATGTTTCACATTTCTAATGATTTTGTTTACTAATTTCGAAGTTAGTCGTTCCGAGCAACCGCGGTGATAAAATCGTTTAATTAAGTGTTTTATACATAAATTAAATATCGAAATTAGTGAACAAAATAATTAGAAATGTGAAACATATACGACTCTAATTATCTTTACACCGACTCTTTCTATTAAAATTTACCACTTTTAAACGACTTGCAGACAACTTCCGATCGGCTTACTTATTTCGAACAAACTGTATACGAGTATGACAAGGACAACCCGTCGCACAACATGTCGATACTAGATCGGCGGGACATTTAGCGTGGACAACATAAAATACATAAACGCCCTACATTGTAAAACTCGCATATCTATGATATCACGATTGTCTGGACTACAAAAGAGACCATGATTCTCTGAGTTTGTTTCGGCTTCTCTTCTCAGAGGTCGTCAGATATTAAAAGCCGGTGCCATCTAGCTTAAATGTTAAACATTGACTTGTAAAAGTGTCTTTGAATGATCTATTTACAGAAATAAATCATTCCATTTCATCATTTCATTTAAAAGCCTTACTTTGTTGCCAGTTCTATCCTATCCCGGTGAAGGCAGCAGACCGTGGGAGACTGACTCCTGGCGAGATGCAAGCTCAGCTGCTGCACGCCATGGTGGACGCTGCCGGAGCGCCCCCAGCACCTAGGGTCGGGCTCCTCACGTCCATGAACAGGGACCAATGGGCCCGGGCCAGGGAACAGCTGATAAAAGGTAAGCTACCGCGATCGTTAGGCATGGGGCTACTTTAATAATTAGCTACCTTCTGAGATGCAGGCCTCGCCTAGTTCAGAAGATAGAGTCAATACCCTAAGTACACCTCTCTTTACCACCAGAAATGCTGCTAGATCATTGTTACAAAATGTACAAGACATTAGTAGTATACCTACCTATTGACGTAGTACCTACTAAGTACTTTTACTATGTAATCCTTGTTGCTATGTTGGTGTGAAATAAACTATTTTTATCTATACTTATATAAAGCGGAAGAGTAAGTTTGTTTGTTTACTTGAACGCGCTAATCTCAGGAACTACGGGTCCGATTTAAAAAATATTTCGGTGTTAGATAGCCCATTTATCGAGGAAGGCTATAGGCTATATATCATCACGCTAAGACCAATAGGAGCGGAGCATAAATGAAAAATGTTGCAAAACGGAAAAAAATTAAATGCAAAAAGCCGAGAAACCACGCGGGCGAAGCCGTGGGCGGAAAGCTAGTTTATTTATAATGAAATAAAAAGAAATACCTAACAGAAAAATCATTAATCCGTACCTATTCCCCAAACGATTAGGTAGGTATAGGTGTAATGAACGCTCTGAACACTATTTGCTAGAGCAAAATAAAAAAGTCTTATTTCTTTGAAATCTCTACTGAACTTGCACTTTTGTCAGCACGACCGGGAAAGTACTACCCTCCCAAAAAATATTTCTCCTTCCTCTCCATTTTCCTTGGCTCCTGGCTCCTTTGCTATTGCGGATGTCCATGGGCGGCTATGACATAAACATAACATAACATAACATACCATCACGCCTGTATTCCCCGAAGGGTTAGGCAGAGGTGTAGGTACTTAATGTACACCCACAGTTCGCCGGTATGTTTAGGTCCCATGTAATAGGGGGCGAGCCTATTGCCATTCACCGGGCACAAATCCAGACTCCGAGCTGCTACTGAGAATTTCATAGTAAAACTCAATAACACTTTGCTCGACCTGGGGATCGAACGAAAGACCTCTAGCGTAGCAGTCGCGATTGGGACCACTGGACCAACGAGGCAGTCTATGACTACTTACCATGAAGTGGCTCGCCTGCTCGTTTCCCGGGTTATCTATAAGAAAAACCTTGCATGCAACTTCAGAGCGTTAAAGAAGTTTGGCGATATCTCTCGTACTTATATAGGTATATATATTATCTATACATGCATATATTATTATACAACTACCTCTCGAATAAAACGTATAGGTCCTCAATCATACTGCCTCTGTACCACACTCTGTACCCTCAGAATCAAAATACACAGTCACAGAATAATTTTTCAATATCCTATTTACCCGCAGTTTAAAAAAAGAACTATTGGTAGGTACTTACCGAAAGATGAATTAACTGGTAACCACTATATTAACATATTGATACACAAATTTATACAAACATTACTAAACACATTAGTTCACAACTAGAAACCACTCACAAGCCGGGAATCGATCGCGGGACCGGATTATCGTAAATAATAACTAGCAGCAAATTCAACTGCTGCCATACCGACCCGACGCGTGGAGCGAACTGGCTAATTCTTATGTAGCAATGTAGATGTCGCTGATTAAATATTTATTATTATCGACATTTCAATTTTTTTTGGTTTCTTCTTTTTTATTAAATATTTTTTCCGTAAATTAATCCATATTAAAATTCGAGGTAATTATGAGATTTATTTTAAAATAGCATTTCATTATGTCAAAATAGGCACCATAAAAAAGACGTACCTATTATTAAATATATCGTTGACTATAAACATTTATTATAATGCTTCCCGAACCAATTTAAAAATAGAACAGATTACCCAAATGATTTGCCGAGTAAGAAATGCGACCTATACCCTACTATACCTTAAGATTATATTTTGCGAATTCAAGAGAGAGTAGATGCCTATAAGAGAGGTGCATATAAGAGCATAGACCATAGTAGAAGTGGATATTATTGCTAGCTCGCTTTGCCCGTTAATTCCTAGATGAGATGAACCGCATGAACTTGGAGCTGATCTCGCGGGCGCTGTGCATCCTGTGCCTGGACGAGGCGGGAGGAGACCGGGCTGACACGGACAGCGACACCAACGCCATGCTGCGGGCCATGCATGGCGCTGGCACCCGCTACCACTCCGCCAACCGATGGTTCGATAAGACTGTCCAGGTAGGTAATATAGCTTACAGAAGCACATTTCACTGAGTAACTTTTTTAATTACCGCGTATTACTGAAATAAAACAACTTTTTACGGATTTTATAACGTTATATTTATTTCCAAAGTGCAGTGATAGCCTTGTGATATGACCATTGGACTGCCAAGTCAAAGGTCTCGAGTTCGTATGCAAGGCACGCACCTCTGTCTTTTCGAAGTCATGTGCGTAATCACGCGCTTAAACGGTGAAGGAAAGCATCGTGAGGAAAGAATTATAATTGCATGCCTGAGAGATTTTCTTGACGACATACATGTGAAGTCTGCCAACCCGCAGTAGGCTAGCGTGGTGGATACGGGCTGATGATGATGATGGTAAAATGCTGCCTAAGAACAATTATAATTCTTGGATTTTAGGACTTGTAACTAACCTGTTTCCGAGGCACGGAGGGGACTCAACGTCGTATCAATAGACTTTCCACAGCAGGCGCTGATCTATTGACCTGTGTATTATTTACCTACCTATCTAGCTATGAGTCCCCCAAGTAATTACCATTTGTTTACTAGCAATGGCCTTATGATCATTCATCAGTACTGACTTAGACCCTTGCTGAACAGACCGGCCTCGGACAACATAGATGACTGCATCTATGTTGTCCGAGGCCGGTCTGTTCAGCAAGGGTCTAAGTCATCACGGCCTTGCTGAATGCTGACGCAACATCATACATCCATTGGATTAAGATATTCGCGCACCTCTCTGGGTCCACGTTATAGGTAACAAAAAACGTTATAGCTAACTCCATTATTTCTTCCAGTTGATCATCTCTTCGGACGGTACAGTAGGCATGTGTTACGAGCACAGCTCAGCTGAGGGCGTGGCAGTGGTCCGACTGGCGGAGCGGGCGCTGGCTAGGGCAGAGGTGGCAGACCGCCCAGCACCACCGCCTGCCCTCCTACCAGCTCCGCAAGCCATGAAGTGGAACGTCCCCACCGACGTGCAGAGGACCATAGAGACTGCTGCTAGAGACTTGGATCGGTGAGGAGTTTGCATCAATATGTTGGGCTATAAATACTTGGGAGGAATATCAATAGGAGATATTAGGGTCAGATTTCTGGTGCAATACAGATGTTTCATTTTAAAAAGTATTGTCACCAGTGAAGCTATTAGCTTAGTATCTGATGCGTTTTTAGGAGAGAGTGGGACACGTGCTATCAAACTGCGAGTCAGTTGCATACTAAGTTTATTTGTGAATTTAGGGAATGACATTAGGCATGCATTTCTCTTAATTGTTACACACACATAGGTACGTATCGCCACAGTACTCAATATAGTACCGCGGCGCGCGCGGAACGTCGTCATAGCGCATAGTTTTAGGTAGAAATGCGCGCCGCGCATAGTTTTAGGTACTAATACAAAATACAAAATAAAAATAAATACGAACCTTCGACACGAAAAAGAAGAATACTTATACATATCTAACAGTATCTAAACTAGGCAGTACATGTAGGTACCTTACTATCAGTTTTATAACTTATACGAATGTTTACTCTACAATCTAATTTTACTTCTCCTAGAATATTTGATTCCTTTCCAATCAGTTATTCTAATAAGTTATATCCAATACCACATTAATTCCTATCATTTTTTTGAACTGCAGTGCCATCTCGGACCTGGACCACAAGGTATACACTTATCGTGGGTACGGGCGTGAATTTATGAAGTCTTGCCGCACCAGTCCAGATGTCTTCATCCAGCTGGCGTTGCAGTACGCTTATTACAAGTGAGTATCAGCTCATACACACCACGAAACACTGAAAGAGAACTAAGAGACTGAAGTAGAAATATAGGGCGCGGTTCTTATATTATGTTTAGTCTCTCCAGATGCTATGACGAGTGTCACTGTGTACCAGAAAGAGTATCTCATACTGATGCATCATGCATCACTGCTGGTTATCCTACAATACCGATAGTGGTCAGACATATCAGTGTTATCCAGCTAGGGGTTTAAAAGATTGCAATTGCCACTTGCAAAGCACTGATACGTACTTGAATTTTCGGTTAAAAGACGAGGATAATTTGAAAAAGGCGGAAGTGAATGTTCTATAATTTGATTAGGTCACCTAGAGACCTGCAACTATGTTCTCATGTAAGTGACAATGATGTTCTTTTTTATAATAAACTATATACCTAAGACCTCTGAAAGAAACTAAATGTTATGTATTTGGTGATATAGGAGATTTTGTAGTTTTTTGGTTATATAGGAGGATATAGTGCCTAAACTATACTATCCTAAATAACACTCCAACACCCTAAACTATACTATCAGAGTGATATTATTATGTAACCCAGGATGTACGGCTACCTAGTCACAACATACGAGTCCGCATCCCTACGGCGCTTCCGCAACGGTCGTGTGGACAACATCCGGTCTGCGCACGCGGCGGCGCTGTCGTGGGCCGCTGCCATGTGCACCGCAGAGACCTCGCCCCTCAACGACACCGGAGAAGACGGACAGAGGAAGGTGTCTTTCAATTTGTATGGGGTGAGCATAGTATAGATTTGTGCACTACATTATCCGATTGGGATAACAATAACATTAGGTACTTCATCATAAGCACCAATCCCTTTAAGATACTATACATTGGATTATTGCTGTACTGGGAGAAAAGATTCAAGTGTATTTCCCTTATGTAGTTTTAAAAGGTTTTATTTATGGATTACCTCGGCAAACGACTAAGCGAGCCACCTGGTGAAAGGTAAGTAGTCTTCGCCGCCCATGGACATCAGCAATACCAAAGGAGTTAAAGATACGTTGCCGAACCTATTAAGGAAAAGGGAGGGGAAGGAGAAAAGGAGCAGATAGAAGCAGGAAACACACTTAACGTACGAAACAGTATACGTATTGCTACTTCACTTCAATATTCTGTGCGAGGGTAGTACTTCCCCGTATCGGAATCGGGGCTTTTCTATGGAGTGTCCGAAGTGTATTTTAATGACAAAACCAACATTACCTGTATCTAATAAGTACTATCTCATACACATCATAGAATTAAAAACTCCTTATCCCGCCCATACCAGGAACAGAAGAAATTGGAGCTATTCGAAGAGGCAGCTCGTAAGCAGACGTCGATCATGGAGGCCAATATCTTGGGCAAGGGCATCGACAACCACTTGCTAGGACTACGCGAGGCCGCGCGCGAGACCCTGGGCGAGCTACCACAGGTGTTCAGTGACGCCACCTACAAGCAGATGATCGAATTCAAGCTGAGTACTAGCCAGGTAGGAATTAGTGAAATATTTTGTAGAGAGACGAGGTGTATTGCCCATCCAACCAAAGGGAGGATCCGCCGACCAGGCAGGTGTTTTTGCCTGACGGGCTACGACCCGACGGTTGATGTCAGGTGGTTGTATATATGCGAGTCGCGCGGTAAACTCCACTTGCGCGATTCAGGATTTGCTCGACGTAGTTCTATGTAGCGCGCTAGATGTCGCTACAATTTTATATGATAACTCGGCAAACGAGCAAGCGCGCTACCTGATGGTAAAAACTAGTCATCGCCGCCCATGGATATCTGCAATACTAATAGTTGCAAATGCGTTGCAGTGCCAAGAAAAAGGAACGGGAAGGAGGTAAGGAGAAGGGAAAGGGACTGAGGGAGGAATTGGGCCTCCGGCAAACTGCTACTTGCCGTTGATATTTTGTGAGTTATGACAGTAGGTACCTACCAATATAAAATTTTGGGGTTACTGTTGCATGTGGAGGTTAATGAACGTAGATGAAGCGAAATTATTAATATGGAAAAAGATTTAAAACAAACACCTATAGAGTTTTATCCCAAATAGATGCTGAGCTGGTAACCTATTCGGTACGTGGTTTTGCCCACGTGCACTATAAGTTTATTGTCATTTTACGGAATAATATATAGCCTATGTCACTCAGGAATGATGTAGCTTTCTATTGGTGAAAGAATTTTTCTAATCGGTCCAGTACCTACTTTCAGAGCCTACTCAATGCAAACAAATAATCAACATTTTCCTCTTCCTAATATTAGTAATAGTAAATTAGAAATAAGAATTATTTATTTATTTGTAAGTAATATATTTTAATTGTTAAGTAATATATAATTTGACGTGTGGGACGCTCTGCGATGCGATGGATTTGAAGAAGGTGGCTGGCAGCGGATGGTTGCGAGCTGCCCGGGATGGTTGGCGCTCTTTGGGGGAGGCCTACGTTCAGCAGTGGACGGCGATAGGCTGATATGAAGATGATGATGATATAATTTGATGATGATAATGATATAATTTGATGATGATAATGATATAATTTGATGATGATAATGATATAATTTGATGATGATAATGATATAATTTGATTATGATAATGATATAATTTGATGATGATAATGATATAATTTGATGATGATATAATTTAATGATGATGATAATATAATTTTAATTTATAGGTGACCACCACCACAGACGGTACTTTTATGGGATACGGAGCAGTCTGCTCCGACGGGTACGGATGCAGCTATAATCCCAAGAAGGACAGCGTCATCTTCTGCATCTCCTCGTTCACCTCCTCCAGCGTCACCAACACGGAGGCCTTCAGACAGTCCCTGGAGGAAGCCCTCGACTCTATGAAACTCATGTTCCAAGCTCGTAAGACAGATAACTGAAGATTTCTGGTAAAGAGTTCCTTGTAATGAAGTTAAATTTTTAATTTATGGACTTAAGTCTAGAAAGATTGAACAAGGAACTAAATTGAATATATAGAACGTTTAAAAAGTATTATAAAAAACCCCTCGAAATAAAATTTTGATCATTTTCAAATTAGAATAAAAAAAAAATGCTGCGATTTAATTGAGAGTGCAATTCATACTAATTATTATATTTAATTAGTACAATGTACATGGCATTGGTACTTTGAATATTTATATTATAAAACCTGCACAGACCATCAATTATATATATATGTATTATTGCGAAACCTTTGGCAGATACAATCTGATTTTGTAAATATTTACACTTATTACTATTACCCAGTAAAAAATATATATGTCGGAGCGTCACGGAGATAGGATTATTAGCTAGTCGCTCTCGAACGAGATCAGAAGTGTGGTTATTAGACTATTGGGCGTGGTAACGCGACTTTAATAAATTAGAAGACAAAGTAAATGTTCTACAATTAATATGACCGCAAATTATACTAGCACGCAACACAACTAGGTATAAACTTATATGATGAAACAAATACTCAAAGATTTCTCAGAGAGGAACGTTTTCGCAGGTCGCGCCTATACTTCACGATGTCTCAATACAGAATGTCCAAGGATGCAGCCCCTTTGCTCTTTTGCATGGCACCATCATAAAAAACAATATCCACTTTCTCATCATAGGCCGACCTGCGACTACGCTCGGCACAGTGCATCTGCATTGCACATGTTACCGCCGCTCTTTGAAACCATACTTAACCTTCTAAGAAGGACTCACATAAATCTTTACAATTCATTAGGTGACCCACGTCAAACCCTCATAACGGGATGTCTACTTCCCCATCTACTATTTCTATACTACTTGCAGATGTGTTAATTACACAATGCTTAATTCCGAACAATTGAAACTGTAGCTAGCTAGCTAGTCTTCAATTATCGACCATAATAAAGTGCGCATAAAAACTATTAAAATAATGTTTTAAGCGCCTATTTTCCCGCGCGTCGACATATATATATCTATTGTTGGTTCAATGTCTAACACTATCGCAATGTTTAAAAAAATGAAATTATAGTAATGTATGGAAAAATACTACTTATGTACTTTAGGCAAGAAAACTCAAACATATCATGAAAGGACTTGAGGAATGCAATCTCGAAGATTGCAATAGTTTATATTTAATGCATTTATTAATGAAATATCGATGTAAAAAGTACTTAGGTATACAGCATCGATTCAAAAATATTATCTCCTTGTATTAAAATATATACATACATTTCATATTATTGTCGCATACTTAATGCATTTACATAATTGTAAAATCTATGTGTCCTTAGAAACTTTACATTAAAAAAAAGATGTTAAATGTTGTAGGTATTTCGAAATCGAATATTATATTCGCTTACTTATTAAAACATCTAGTCAGTTATGTCATTAGGTATATTTACCTATATAGATTATATTATACTAGTATAAATTGTATATTGTCAATAATAAGATAATTAATTTGAATAAGTATATCACATAATTTAACCAAATCGTTGCCGTTTTAAAGTCTTATGCATTTTTAGGTGGTTCGTTCGTTGTTTCATAGTTTATTTACCGTTGTTAAATTAATTATTAATCTACTTATTAAATATAGCAAATATTAAATTTAAGTCAGTAAATTATTTATTTATTTGGATTTGGTAGAAAGCCGTTTTTGTGAAATGTTGATGGTTTATTTTAATTTATAACATTTACTCACTTATTAATTATTGGTAATAATTCTGTAGGTATAAATAACATTATCTCAAAAAATTTAAGAAAAAAAAGCACAGAAATTAAATGTCTGCAAAATGTAGTCTGCACAAAGCTTGTGCTAATATTGCAAATAAGGTAGATTATCAAAAAATATCCTGTGGTTTACGATACATATCAATGTCTTAGCCAATGAATTTAAATAGTTATATAAGTTGAACATTTATAGCTTTTACAATTTATATTTATACATTTGTTGTTGAACTATCTCTATTTTAACTTGTAGAATAAAAAACCTTCTGCAGACTGAGAACACGCTCGATGGTTTTATTATAATAAAAAATAATTATATATACATATGTAACAGTCTGTTGTCTAATGAAAAATTGCTAAAAGACTACTTCGGTATGATAAAATAATTATGTATGTATTTAATAAAGCTAAAAGCTTAAAGCGACTAATGACTTGAAGTCCTGCTTCGATTGACTGTAGCAGTCTACGCAGTAGCTGTAGCAATTACGATGTAGTTGCGTAGCCATATTAACAGCGTGTACCGAATGAAAGAAAAGCTTACCAGTCGTAGTGTATTCTCACTGTTCTCGGTATCCCTAGTTAAAACGGTTACCTATGACTTTGACAGCCTTTACTTCTACATTATTATAACTTATTGGAGCGATTGTATGAATTTTCTTAATGAAATAATAACGATTGGTGATGCTTATAGTGTAGGTACCTACACTATTTCATCAAGAGGAAATGTTTGTTAGAAGAAAAACAATTAAAATAAAGATTTAAAGGAAGAATTGTTTTCCATTTATGAACTTGATACTATATAAATCCTATTTCATACATAGAATAGCAAAACGTTTTATTCTAGAAACTTATTTGGATTTACATGATAAGTATTATTATAAGTAGCCAAAACATATTTAAAATATAAGAGGCACGATTGAATGCATTTTATAATTGCAATTAAAATAAAATTTTGTGATTTCATATTAATATGGTGTAATTTAAGTATTTAAGAATCTTTTTTTTTTAATATATTATCGTTATAATATAATACCAGTATAATATTTGAGCACATTTATATTTCTGGAACATTAACCTACGTTAAACATGGTATCCCATTGTTCCCAGACAGTCCAATTATAATGTTGCCCAATAACATAGGAGCAAAATTACAGCATTTTTAATTTTAAAAAATGTAATTCGAATTGATTTTAATAATATATATAATCTCAAAAAAGGGTTTGGTAAACCAAGTTGGGATAAATATATTATATAAAAATAAAATATCAAAAAGCCTATGAAATTATAGATACATACCTACATAATTGTTTGATAAATTTTATTCGTTAAGATAAAATTTAAAATTATTACAGTTGGAAACAATTGATTTTATATATTTTAAGGGATTAAAATATCAATGCTGTGGTGATAACATAATATGTATTTAGATTTGTAAAATAAACTCTGTAAATGTGTATGTATCTGTATGTGTATGTATATGTGTGTGTATCTGTAAAATAACAAGGTATATCAGAATATACCTTGTTATTTTACAGATTTTTTTGATGTTTTCATTTTCTATAGTAGCGAGTTACCAAGTGTTATTTTAATTCGGTATATACATAGATATTGTTTTATCTTTTTGTATTTTTAGGCATTTCCCATGCAAAGATTATTGAGTTCTTTTAGTGAATTTATTCTATAGATAGATTTAATATATAGATATTGTTTTGTTTTATTTCTAAATAACATTATTTTTTAATTTAATTTATACTTATACTTGTTTTAATGAATAAGTGTGTTAGTTTAATATTAGTGATAACGTATACATATCAAGTCAATGTCAACCATCATGTTGAACATGACCAAGAATATCAAAAACATATCAAAGTTTAGATGTAAGTCTAGTCTAAAATTAGATCAGCAATCATATCAAATATTATAAATACGGACTCAAGAGTCAATTTATCAGTATTTTAATAGATTTTTCATATATTACGGGGATTTTTGTGTAACTATATAAAAAAATATCCTGCCTAAAAACATGATATTATTGTAATTGGCATATACCATTGATAGTGAATTAACCCGAATTCTTTCATGCTTTCTTAAAACGAAAAGTTATAACTTATTAATTTGATGTTAGGTAACTTAGAGTGTAAGGGCGGGCCGCGAAGCACAACTAGTCGAAAATGAATGCAAAACACCTTTATGAAAGGTAGTATTTATGAACCTAATTATTTATATTTAGTCCTATTGTGTTGGTAAAATGAAACTATAAATATTTATTTGCTGTTAAATTGTCGTTATCAACGAAATATATTTTATTTGTGCTTTAGTAGTGGTAACTGAGGTAGTTGTTAGTTTAAAAATAAATTCTTCTTTATATTTTTATTGGTATTATATTTATTGCATGTTAGAGATTCGTGTTGGTTGGTGTTTAAGTATAGATTCCTACAATTATTGTAACACTAATGTTTTGAATTACAAAATTTAATATACTTATTATTTGTATACTTACAAATAAATATAACTTATTGCAAGTATAATATACGATATTTAACTTTTTATAAACCTATAACATTTTACTATGTGGAATGAAAATGTTATGATTTCAATAAAACAGTCATTAAATTTTGACGAAGTCGTTAAAATTATGAATGTATTGGAAGAAGATGGAAATTTGATGTTAGGTTTCTAGAAATTAGAGTTTAATTGGCATTGTTAATATTAATATAACAATCTATAAGTAGGTTGTTGAATGGAATATAGGTGTGGGTGTTCATCAGATCATCGGTAAACCGGTTTATCGCTAAACTTATAGTACTGGGTGATTTTAAATATCACCCCACGAATACTTTATATCACAATAGGTATAAATTACCTTTCCGTGATTTTAACATGCGTGTGCACCTCGTTGGTTTATGGAGTTTCATTAATTCTGTATTTGAATCTCGAACGTTAAATATAAAAAAAAAATCGTGTTCCTAGTTTGTATTACCACGACTAGTTATAAGAAATATATCATTATAATATGTACTTAAATGTAAGGAAATCAATTTTAAAATGTGAAAATATATCAAATGTTTCATTAAAATAATGTTAATTGCTGTATAATGATAATCATATTAATTGAATGATCAAACATGTATTAGATAATCTAAATGTATAGGCCATACCTACCTATTCGTGATGTATACATATCAAAATGCTTTTCTAGTATTATACGACTTATATTTAGATGTAAATGTTAAATGTATACTTAGATGTCACCAGTACTTGTATGTAGGTACTAGGTCAAAGAGTATAGGAATATCAGTAGCACAATGATCGAAATCATTTGAATTTATAATCATACAAAGACTACTAAAAATAAAGGCTATTTACCTACTTTTACAGAAACGTGTGAGCGTTTTTATAACTCAATTCGCCTCGAAGGTCCGGAACCGCTACAATTCCGCTGAACCTGTAAAAGTAACAAAAAAATATTCAACGAGTTTATCGTCGCTATTTTTCATTTATAATTTATTACGAACTTACAAAAATAATGTTCGAATAATTTCTCTATAATTTAAATCAACAGAAAATATAAAATATTTATAGTCTACAAAGATATGAATTTTCTAGTGAAAGGAAAATTATATAGTCTACTTTTCAGTAGGTAGTTAGTAGGTATGAAAGAAATATTGTATTTTACATTTTTTACTCATGTAAACACACAAACAGAACACAACTATTATATTGATGGGCGAAATGACTTACCATATAAGTAGTCTCATATTATTTCGGATAAGTTACAAATATAATGGACCCGTAATATAGAAGCGGGACTGGTTCAAAATTTACAAAGCAAGCATACTTTTTTCAACGAACCTTTAGCGTTTATAGCAAGCGTTGTTGCATAAATACCTACTTTTTGTGTTTATTTTATGTGTGTCCTTGGTTCAAGAAATACTTTTTTTTTCTTTCTTTCATTGTGCCACTGCGAAGCCGCGTATACTGTGACTACCCAAACATATCTGTAGCTTGTAAGTGTATCCGTGTCAATTGAATGTTGTTCTCAATAAATATTCTTTGGAAAACTGTGTTTTATTTAAATGCCTTAGGTTTGTTATACCTCATCATCATCAACCCGTTACATTGTCCCACTGCTGGGCACGGGTCTCCTTTCAGTATGAGAGGGATTAGGCTATAGTCCACCACGCTAGCCTACTGCGGGTTGGCAGACTTCACACGTCGTCAAGAAAATCTATCAGGCATGCAGGTTTCCTCACTATGTTTTCCTTCACCGTTTAAGCGCGTGGTAATTAATTAAGTATTAATACGCACATGACTTCGAAAAGTCAGAGGTGCGTGCCTTGGATTCGAACTCGAGACCTTTGACTTGGCAGTCCAATGGTCATATCACTAGGCTATCACTACACTCCTGTTATAACTGTTATAGTTTTTTTTTGGTATTTTTCGCAAGTCGTACCTCTATGACACTTTCTAGGTTCAATGTAATAAGAATTGCGACATCAATTATACTTTATTCACAACTGAATAATAAACTTTTGTTTAAAAATCCTTATGTACAGATAGTATTGTAAATTGATAATTTTGCAAAGGTTTTATATATAACATTATTTCTACCAAACACCAGGTTAAAAAGAAACAATATATTTATCATGCCAATGGATATTTTTATTTCCACGATGGTCTTAAAGTATCTTGCATTCGCATAGTTTTATCATGCATTACACGTAACATTTATATAATAAATACAATTTTCTTTATAAGTTCTATTTATTTCTAAATACATAGGAAGGTATATAATATGTATTTTGCACGTTTTATAGAATCAGCGCATTTTTTCGTACATAGGTATAATTTTAAGTACCTACACGTCATTTTAAAATTCAAAGACTTGATATTTTACCGATACTTCGTGGCAGCCAGGGTCCAAGTCTAGTATTTTAAATAAAATGGATATAAAGTTCTTTTGAATAGATAATAATATTGTTTTAGGGTAATACTGCATAATATGTTACGCAAGCGGAAAAAAAACTTTAAATTGCTCTCCTGTAAAGATTCTTCTTTTTTTCTATAATAATTTATTTAATGTAGATGGTACCTCATGGCACCATGGCGTCTCTATACTCAACCTGCGGCCCGCCGGGCTTGTGTGGTGAGGCCATCTGGCGATATTTTAAACCACAATGTTTTTTTGGCGGCCCGCGACACCACAACTAACACGTGTTTGTGGCCCCTATGAAAGAAAATGAGTACCACTGGCTTCAAGTGTACTTACTTATTGCTGTCTAAAGCATATTTAATACGAGTTTTTTAACTCAATTTGGTTTAACAAACTAAAAATTACGTGTACATTTCCAAGACATCATATCATAAGACATACTTCATTTTTTATAAAATAATAGGTACCTACTTGTTACATTTTTATAATTGTTACTACAATTTATTAAAACGCAACGATACTGAAAAGTCTATATAAAATCTAATTTCATTTGGAAAAGTATCAAAATGCTGCATTAAACAAGACTAGACTATATTTTTTAAATTGAAAGTGTTTGTATACCTACAACGAAATAAGATTTGGTATAAGTATAAAATATTAAATTTGCGTACAAGTTTTTATTTTCAAAACAAATATCGTCCAAATATATTATTATACATATTACCCAACGTATTTTCTGGATATTATACAAAAATATACAGATAAAATTCTAGGGACTATCTTATTTTATAGTCAGTTATATATACCAGAAACACCAAGTTTCATTCGTCTCTTGTAAGACAATTTTAAGTATTATTCTTAAAATAGCTCATATCAAAATATACAAAAATATGGTCACATTTGTTGAAGCTAAATTCTACACTGAGAAATGTTAGAAAAATACAGAAGTCTTATCCACATTAATCTAATGTATTTATATGAAGCTGCTCAACTTTTCGAGTTGTTTACTTATGTTATGTACTGTATATTATCTAAGGGTACTATGACCCAATAAACAGAAACTTTTTTAATAGATTATGATCGAATAATTTTTCATTTTCCGGTAATTCCGGTTCCGGATTCAGTACTTTTCACCCTTATTATTAAGACATTAAAGTTGCAAAATGGTTAAATACCAAAGACTTTCGATTGTACAGTCAGCAATTACAGTTGCTGAACACGATGAAATCTTCAAAACGCTCAAACATATTTTTTATCCAAAACTTACTGACCCGAGATGTGGTAAGTAGTACGTGTTTCTACATACTGGACCATCATTTTTTTCCTAAGTGAATCTGTTGAAAAGTATTGGTGCTGTGTTGTTTTCAAGACTTGGCGGGGTACCTGAATGTTACAACTGCTTATTTATCTAGAGTCTAGATAAATAAGAAGTTGTAACATGTGTATAGTCTAGATTCTAGACTAACAAATCCGAGCACATGGTATTTTTTTTAGTTTTAAGGGCTGCAGTAGTTGCGCCACAGTGGCGCAACAGTATCGCTACAAAGTGTATCCGAGTCCATAATTGATTTAACACTTTAAAATGCACTTATCACATAGATACATAAATATTAAAATTGTACAATACCGACTTAAATAAATTTATCTATTTATCATTACGTAATAAAATATTTCATCTGTATTTACAAGAATAATTTGTTCGTGTCACAGTGCATCTAGAGTATGCGTATACCATCACGACTGTTATTCTCGAAGGATCGAACCTCTACTTATAGAGGTTTACTCTCAGATAGAAACACAATGCTCAATAATTAATTACATTCCCAAAAAAGGTTTACGAAAGTAGACAATTTTTAAATTAGATCGGGAGAAATAAGCAATATTAGGATTATGGTCGAAATTAGGACACATTTTTTTCTGCACTCCTCTATACCTACTATGAACTTAAATTGTGACAAAGCTCACATTCCTCCATGCGCGCAATGTGCTTCAAAAGGGGTATAAAATTTTCCCGTTCGTTTCGAGTTTCGCGTAATTCTTCGCGTGTTAATATATTTATTATTATAGATATATGTATTTATAATATAATATACTTTTGTAAGGAGGTAAATTGAATTTGATATTATCAAAATATTCGACATTGTACATAACTTTTATACAATAGATGCACTGTTGTTACTTAAGTACATAGATAGAATATTTAAAGCGACTGAATATTCAGGCGAAAATTTAAATTCTAAGGCCGCATTTCACCATGTCAGAATAGTTCATTTTTTTATTTATTCGGAGAGTATCCGAATGAACAAAAAATGGAACAGAATTGCTTGAAATATAATACACTGCTGCCCAAGACTGGGTTAGTTTGCGCTTTTTTTGCCTACGTTCAGCAGTGGACAACAATAGGCTGATATTTTAACAGGGTTGTTGAAATGCGTTTTAAGAACACAACACTTCATGTTGCATTGCAAAATATTTTGCATTAAAACATTATCTGCAAAATTATACTATGCAGATGTGGCTATACACTATGGCTATGGCAGACTATGGCAGATTACTTCGATAAAGCTCTGTTCTTTGTCAGATTCTTAATGGCACTTTGTTTCTGATATTGTTACTATCAGACCCAACTTCAATTCAGTCAGCTGATTAGACATTAAGCGAAGCTGCTATTTCATTCTGTCAAAAATTGCCATTCAACAACCTAAAAAAATAGCTGTGGTAAATTGCCATTCAATACCCTAAAAAGTTTGTCTGTACATCTTTTTTTTAGTTGTTTCAATACCTACTTACTTATCTTATCAAGGAACATGATCCTCAGGAGGACCACTATAAATATAAATGCTTTAATTGACAGACATGCTGTTACTGTTTGGAAAACATAATTATTTAGCTTTTTATCAACCTCTTATGAAGACATAACATTAAATGAAGTTATCAAGTTATCTCAAATTAATTAATATATCTACTGACTCTTTTATAAATACATATATTATATTAATATATGAAGTGTTACTCACTTCGGATCAGCCACCTTTTCCAGTGAATATTAAAAATTGGTCTTGATATACAGCAAAAAATAGATATCGACTTAAGTACCATGCTATTAGAGACCATATTTCTATGGCAGATAGTTTGCCTAGTCTGCCTGTATATATATACTACTGCTTTATTAGCGACACTTGACTTCAAACTAATAAGATATATATCAAGTTTTGTAATTACAAACTTTTTATCATCCATAAGAAAGTTCAAATTCCATTGCCACCACAATAATTTATTTACTATCATATCTTTACATAGGTCGTTTTAAAATTAACCTTAACTACATGACAATAATATAGACATTTGAATACCTGGCAATTCGATGTATGAGAAACTGAATTGCACTATACATATTTGTATATAGTATACAGTCCAAATACCTGTTTAAAAACTGAACATTTTCCAGAGTAGTTCGTTGATCGCATTATCACTTCACATCAGGTAAGATAATGGTCAGACGTGAGCCCATCCAATATATAAAAAATTGAACAGTCATCATTAAATATATCGGAGCGAAAAGACTGTTCATAATTATCTGAGCAACTAGGGAAATTAAACTTTATCTCAATGGGATAAAATACATGTCACAATGACAGCTGCCATGTGTAGTGTTCATTCTAAAACATCCTTTGTGTCGCTGAGATATGGTTTAATTTGTCGTGTTGCTTAGATAATTTTGTCAGTCTGTTTTTTCCAATATATTTGATGGTGACTGTACATACATTTTGTTCGAAATAACTCTGCTTAACTGAAGTTAGCCGTTCCGAACTACGACGCTGGTATAATCGCTTAATTAAGTGTTTTTATGAAAATAATCACAAATGCCAAACATATATGTCCCCAATTGTCTTGACATCGACTATTTCTATTAAAATTGACCACTGCGTCACCACTTGCGGACAACTTCAGACACGCTTAGTTATTTCGAACATACACAGTGTTTCGGTAAATAACGTATCAACACACTTGATTATTTTGATCGAGTAAATCAAGAATTTCCTTTTAAAAGCTAGTCTATAATATTTTTTTAAATATAACAGCCCAATGGTTGGCCTTGAAGACTAGTTCGAGCGATTTCGTTTATATGCGCATGATTGCGTATGACGTCACAGTATTACGTGAGAAGGAAGGCCGGTTCGCAGTTACAATCGTTTTCGTCAGACTTTACCTGCAAAGAAATAATTTAATTTTTAAAACATTTTACAAAACTCGAATCATCTGTACTATAATAAAGCTGAATAGTTTTTTAAACGCGTTTCTCTGGAACTACCAGTTGGATTTGAAAAATAATTTTAGCATTTGATAGCCCAATTCTTGAGGAAGGTTCAGGGCTATTTTACATGACGCTACGAACTTTAGAAGCGAGGCAAAGTAAGTGAACTCGCGGGTCACAGCTGAAATGGGAGTGGGCAGGTATCGTTAACCCAATGGCAGACGAACTGGGAGCTAAACAACAACAAAACTAAACAAATTGAATACCAGTGAGCGAAGCGACAGCGTGGTTGCAATAATATCATCATCATCATGTCAGCCTATTGCCGTCCACTGCTGAACATAGGCCTCCCCCAAAGAGCGCCAACCATCCCGGTCTTGAGCAGCTCGCATCCATCCGCTGCCAGCCACCTTCTTTAAATCGTCGGTCCATCGTGTCGCAGGGCGTCCCACACTACGTTTGCCCAAACGTGGTCTCCACTCTAGCACTTGTCTGCTCCAACGATCATCTGTCCGTCTGCAGACATGGCCGGCCCACTTCCACTTCAGCGTGCTTATTCTTCGCAATAATATGAATAGACTAAAATATAATTGTGTAGCTCGCCCAAAATTTATAAACAAATCAACTTACCATCAAGAAATGATGTAACGTCAGTGCTTCCGCCCTGGGCCTCAGATCTGGGTCGTGCGTGAGACAAGACATGCAGAACTCCTGGCCTTCATCAGACAAGGTCGTGGGGATCTCAGGCCTGCCGCCGGACCCCACCAGGAACATGATTTGATAGTTGCTGTCGTACTGCGAGAATGGACGCTGGGAAAACAGAGAAAATTTATATTATTACTATGTTGTCTAACTGTGGTATTTTAAGCAGCTTTTTTGCGATCCAAGGTCCTATAGTGACTACATCAGCCATTAAAATCGATCAACAAATACAAAATTGAAATCGTTCACAAAGATATGAATTTTCTAATTAAAGAAAATTTCTAGTGAAAGAAAAATTCGTTCACAGGCAGGGTTTCAACCTACATCTCTCTGGTTAAGTACACCAGACGCTTTGCCAACTAAGCTACTGAGACCACTGCCTGCGATGTCTAATAAAAAATAAGCAGAATTGAAATCAGTTCAAAAATAAGTAAGTTATAAGCATTTTATTTTTAAGCTAGACAGACGTACTTACTATATAGTGAGTTGTGATATCACAAATCACTTCGCTATGCAAATAATATACTAGTACTCGTTTTGCGGAAAAGGGACAGTCTCCTTTCTCAATCCCCACTTAATAACTTACATACCACCACGCCTGTATTCGCCGAAGGGTTTAGGCAGAGGTGTACTAATGTACACCCACATTTCGCCGGTATGTTTAGGTCCCATGTAAAAGGGGACGAGTCTATTGCCATTAACCGGGCACAAATCCAGACTCCGAGCTGATACTGGCAATTTCATAGAAAAATCCAATAACACTTCACTCGACCTGCGGATCGAACCCAGGACCTCTAGTGTAGCACTCACGCTTGGACCCCTAGTCTAATGAAGCAGGTAATGGACAATTTTGTTTGTGGTTTTTGCTTTACTTTTGCTTCAAAATAAACTTCTAATGTTGAATTCTGATGTCACCACTTAATAACTTAAAACGCTTATATCTTAGAACTTTAATGTTAGCCTTAAATAATTTTTAAGCATTTTTTAGGGTTCCGTAACTCGAAATCGAATCGAATTTATATCAAAACTCAAGTCTGTACTGTCCCTTGGAGTTGGAGTTGGCCGGTTTTTTGTTTCACTTGACTTTATCAAGAACCTGTCAACTACATTATTGTGTATGTGTGTGTTTGTTTACCTTTCCGGAAGCCATCTCAGTGACAACACAGCCGAGGGACCAGATGTCTGCGGCGCGGCCGTGTCCCGACGACTTCATGAACACCTCGGGAGCCATGTACGCTGTGAAATACGGCCATTATAAATACAGGTTCATATAAGTCGGAGGATCATCATCATCAACCCATGTAATGGATCCCTGCTGGGTACCGATCTCTCAGAACGAGAGGGACTAGGCTATAGCCAACCACGCTAGCCTACTTGTAGGAAGGCAGACTTCACTCGCTCTACCACGCTCCGCAGTCCACCACTCCGCGGTGATAGTGGGGTGTGTCAGATTCCGCTTTAAAAAACAGCGAGCTATCGACTAAAATAGTCGTCAGGTGATCCGTCAGCTCGTTTGCCCTCATAAAAGAAAAAGATGCGACCGTAGTCGGTGTATTGTATCACTGTGACCGACTTCTCGGTCTATTGCTGATCAGGTATCGTTGTGGGACGGGTCGTTGAGCTCCCTATGAAATGGTTGAGCCACACGATGACTGATGTATGTGTGCCGTCAGTTAGAACAGGTTAACTCAAAGCTGCTATGGCTCTTTCTTTAAAAGTACTGTTCAGATTTTGCCCTACATTTTTAAACTCGCATATCTAATACCATAACTATTGTCTGGACTTTAAAAAGAGATCACGATTCTTAGAGTTTGTTTCAACGTTTCTTTTTAGAAGTCGTCAGATAGTTAAAAAAAATGTAAAAAATCATCTTGTAAAAGTGTCTTTAAAAGATCTATTTACAGAAATAAATATAATTTTATCATCATTTCATTTCATCATCATATTCATTCTCTGTATGCTACTGGTACATACCCTGGGTGCCGACGAACCCCTGCAGCTCTCCGGGCGCGGTGGTATTGGCACGGATCTTGACGGCACAGCCGAAGTCTCCCAGCTTCAGACAGTGGCCCTCGTTCGTGAGGAATATATTGCCGCCTGATGACAAAATATTTATACTACAATGTACAGTCAGCAACAGACAGCAAGTCAAGGTATACAAAACTGTCAAATTTCTCCAAATGATTTTAAACCTTATTTTGTTGAAGATACAGTTCAAAATCAACTGAGAAAATTTGACACTTTGTGGTTACTTGATGTGCTAGCCACCGTACATTGACGGTTCATAACACCGTAAGAAGAAGAAAGAAAGATTTATTTAGCCAACAGCACAGGAGACAGCACATACTAATATATTTTGAGACATTTTCTAATATGATGTGGGTATTTTAAGTGTAAGGTGATACTAATGATGGTCACAGATTCGCTGTTCTGTCGAGAATATGTAAGAGTCAGATCAGATAGGGTGAATTACAGGGGCAAACCCTTAGATCAAATAAAATGTTAAGATGGAACTTTGCGAACAAAGAAGTGAGGCCGGCTAAAACTACGCCTTGCCTCACTTCTTTGTTCACAAAGTTCCATCTTAACTTTTTATTTGATCTGATGGCAAACCTATTTAGTTTTTAAGCGCTGAATGCTGTTAATTACATGTGATAGAGTAGGTGTATAGGATAGTGGGGATATGTAAACATAGGGTACAATAGTAGACTGACTCTTGATGTCCCTGTGCGCGATGCTGCGCGCATGGAGCTCCCGCACGGCGCTGAGGAGCTGCTTGGTGTAGCGGCGCGCCGTGGGCTCGGCCAGAGCTCCCGACGTCGCTACCAGCGCCTCCAGAGACCCCTCTACGCACAGCTCCATGAAGAGCAGCATCTCCTCCTACACACAACATTTTTTTTTATGGTATAACTCGGCAAACGAGTAGGTGAGCTACCTAATGGTAAATACGACGTCGATATTCTGCGGGAGGGTAGTACTTCCCCGGTCGTGCGACCCATTCATGCTGGCATGTAGACATGCCAGCAGGCACTACTACTACTAAAAACAACAACATACCAAACCATGCTACGTACAGTTAGCTACGAGGGTTTCATTATGCCAATGATCGCGAGTATGTTTTGTAAGTCCCATGTATTAGTGGAGATCGAAAGTTTCGTAGAAAAACCCAACAATGTTTGACCTAGGAATATAATGAAGCAGTAGTAAACTATTGACTAGGACGTCAGACTTGCGTTCATATTGTTACCGGTCCGAAAGCCATCCATTGCAATACTAATTTGAATCTAGTGGTGTAGCTTTTCCAAGGTCGGCGAGCCACAAATGATACCTACTACTGAAGATTATTAGTATGAGGATATTATTAGTCTATTCTTATTACTAGAAATTGACTGCCTCGTTGGTCTAGTGGTCCCAATCGCGACTGCTACGCTGAGGTCTTGGATTCGATCCCCAGGTCGAGCAAAGTGTTATTCAGTTTTTCTATGAAATTCTCAGTAGCAACTCGGAGTCTGGATTTGTGCTCGGTGAATGGCAATAGGCTCACCCCCTATTACATGGGACCCAAACATACCGGCGAACTGTGGGTGTACATTAAGTACACCTCCGCCTAACCCTTCGGGGAATACAGGCGTGATGATGGTATGTTATTACTAGAAATTCTCAGTAGCAGTTTGGACTCTGGATTTGTGCCCATTAATGGCAATAGACTCGCCCCCTATTACATGGGACTAAACATACCGGCGAGCTGTTGGTGTACATTTGTACACCTCTGCCTTTCGGGGAGTACATGTCGATACAGGTCGTCGGCGTTCAACAGTGGACGGCAATCCTGTTATTATGAGCAGGGAGAGGTGCTTACCCTGTGCAGCTCGCAGCCGTAGTATCTGACAAGGTGCGGGTGTATGACTCCCTCCAGGACCTTTAGTTCATTAGCCGCCCGCTGCAGGGCGCGTCGATCGCCAGCACCCACTGACAGCTCCTTCATAGCAAGCAGTTGACCGCTCTCTGTGTTCACTACTGTGTACACCTAGATATAGATATAAGTAGAATAAGTAACCTGTCAAGAACCAATAAACGTCAATATTTTTGCGTGCATATAATCTTCCTTAAGTACTCTATATGGTCAAACTATACAATCTTTTTGTATTTTTTAGGCATTTTCTATGCAAAGATTACTAAGTTATTTTAGTGAAGGAAAAATACGACCGCGGGCAGGATTCGAACCTGCGTCTTCTGAAATGATGAAATGAAATGAAATGATATTTATTTCTGTAAATAGATCTTTTCAGGACACTTTTACAAGTCGATTTTTACATTTTTTTTTAACTAGATGGCGCCGACGTTTCCTATCTGACGACCTCTGAGAAGAAACGTCGAAACAAACTCAGAGAATCATGGTCTCTTTTAAAGTCCAGACAATAGTTGGTGTTAGATATGCGAGTTTAACAATGTAGGGCAAAATCTGAACAGGCCTTTTGAAGAAAGAGCCATAGCAGCTTTGAGTTGACCTGTCCTAACTTAACTGACGGCACGCATACATCAGTCATCGTGTAGCTCAACCATTTTATAGGGAGCTCAACGACCCGTCGCACAACGATACCAGATCAGCAGGACATTTGTGTAGGTCATGTGAAATACTCAAAACTGTCAGAGAAGTTTATTATACATCTGATACGTGTTAAAGCTAACCTACATAGTACTCACATTTACATTTTAATATTTAAGTTCTGGTTAAGTACACCAGACGCTATGACCGCTAAGCCACCGCGACCCCCACCCGCCTAGTCGAAATTTGACTTCACATTTTTAATTTACGTCTTTGAGGCGACGTCAATGACATCTGTTGAAAATGTGATTCTCAACCGACATGACATGCTTTACAGCAAGTACGATGTCGTACGATGCCACCTTACCTTTTAACTATCTTTTTGTATTAAAAGGTAAAAGGCGGTCGTATTTTTCCTTCACTAAAATAACTTAAACTGTACAATGTTATAATAATACCAGATCTACCAGGAAAAAAAAGGACGGGAAGATGAAAAGGAGAAGGAAGGGTAGGGTGGGAGTATTTAGTCCTCCGGCGCTCCAAAAGGTTCGGACTCTGCCTAAGATTGATTTTTTCTTTCGTCTAAACTTAAACATGTATAGGTAGAATCTAATCCTAAACAGTCAAAAAATATGTGCAATTCGTGATATATTGACCAAATTATATCGCACGCTTAATAATAGACTGACCAATTACGGTTTAAGTCCTAAGCGAGAAAAAAGCACTTTTAAAAAATTACTTAATCAACAATTTTTACAATAGGTACATAATAAGTTATCATGACGCTATTTTCATGAAGGTTTATGTCATAAAGTCAGACCAGTGCCTTTTTTTGAGTTAGGTTTTCGCAATTCGTGATTGTTCAATTTATATGTTACCCCGCGTTTCCACTAACGACAAAACATGCTGCAACCATCTATCTAACTCTATCTAACACTCAAAGAGTGAGAGGGATAGGTAGCTGTTTGCAACATGTTTTGTCAACAGTGGATCAAACGCGGGGTTAGATTGTAATTTCTTTCGTCTAAACTTAAACATGTATTGTATCTAATCCTAAACAGTCAAAAACATTTCGCAATTCGTGATTGTTCAATTTATATGTTATACCTTGTCCATTATGAGAACCGTTTTTTGACAGATGGAACTAGTGATTGCAGGAACGTAACAATGCGATTATCGACCCGATTATTGACACTTTGATTACTGTCTAGTAGTGATTATCGATTGTTAGGTTATTGAATCGAAAATGGTGCAACGACGACCAATAATAAAAAAATATGTTTAATATTCATCTGATTGTATTAATTTTTGTATAATAATAATTTTCTATACATTTCTTTTCAAAAAGATTGTTTAAATTATATTTTATTGTTATTAGAGTGGATGCCATTTTCCGATACTGATTTAATGTCATTGTTCAAAATGATTGCAGCGAATACATTCGATTGCATCACTAGACACGGAAGAATGTGGTAGAATGTAGCTAAATTTAATACGCTTAACAATAATCATTTTTTTTGGAAAATCCGTTACGTTTATGGTATTATAATGTCTGCAAGGAATCATAATTAAGATAATTGAAAAACATAAGGTAGATACTACATTTATTTTGTTACGCATTTCAAAGTTAACTTTTACGTAATCTGGAACAGCTACGCTCTAAGGCAGTCTAAGGCATCTGTCAAAAAACGGTTCACATAATGGACAAGGTATAGTTTACTTATTTTTATGGTGTAACTCGGCAAACGAGCATGCGAGCTACCTGAAGGGTAAGTAGTCATCGCCGCCCATGAACATCTGCAAAACCAAAGAAGTTGCAGATGCGTTGCCGAGCCTATTTAATTAAGGAAAATGAAGGAGAAGGAGAAGGAAGGGGACTGAAGGAGGAATTTGGGCCTACAGCGCTCCACACTCACCGTATCGCAACAGTATTCATACTGCTACTTGACGTCGATATTCTGGCGAGTGGATTTGTGACGGACCGTAGCAAGAGGTACGAGTTCGGACGATTTCTCAGTTCTTTTGCCAAGCCTATTTAAGGAAAAGGGAAGGGAATGAGAAAAGCAGAAGGAAGGGAACTGAGGGAGAAATTGGGCCTCCGGCATTTCACACTCACCGTACGAAACGCAGGAGTACTTACCCGGTCGTGCGGCACTACTACTACAAAAACTTACCTTGCCGAAGGTGCCGGCTCCGATCTTGAGTCCTCTCTGCCACTTGAAGGTGAGCTGCCGCAGCTTGGGCTCGTAGCTGGAGACGGCGGCGCCCAGCACGTGGCCCACGGCCTTGCTGTGGTGCAGGCGCTGGTCGCGCGCCACGTCCACGCGCTCCAGGGCCGACACCACGCGCCGCCTGCGCGCTGGACATAGCAACGGCACAATGGAACAAGTTTTAACATACGATTAAGCCTGTATTCCCAAACGGTTAGGAAGAGATATACACCCACACTTCGCAAATATGTTTCCGAATTCCTACCCTATTGCATGGGACTATTACTCGGAGTGAAGTGAATAGAAGTGTGTAGGTATGCATTTATGGATCTTCAAGCGATACATAAACATACATACATACATACCATCACGCCTGTATTCCCCGAAGAGTTCGCTCGGTATGTTTAGGTCCCATGTAATAGAGAGCGAACCTATTGCCATAAACCGGCCACATGTACAAACTCCGCGCTGGCACTGCACATTTTTACAGTAATAAAATAAGTGTATTTTTTTTTAAAAAAAAAGCTTACTAACTTTGTGGGCCACACATTACTAGTATTCTATTGTGTATTACGAGTGGGTTCACGTCGGTAGTGCAATGGGTGGGTTTCGAACTTTCGACCGCATGATCGCAAGTCCGACGCACTAGCCATTACGCTACCGCCGCTTCAAATTAAATCGTAGCCGTATAAAAGGATTTTAACAAACTTACAAGTAAATTCGGCTCCTGGGTAGCTGAGGGGGTCTGGTTCTACAGGCGGAGGAGTGGGCGGCGTGGCGACTTCACGAGACGAGCTGTTGCTGGGGTATGGACTCTAGAAGGACAATATTATTGTGAAACTAACTTTTAAAATTCTGATAAACGAGCTGTTACATTATTCCTATTTTAGAAAAGTTACATTAAGTTCAAAAAACTATAACATTTTCGAAATATTTGAAATTAAACTTTTAAGGGTTTTATAGCGTTATACGGATGACTATGGATTCTGTAAAAAATCCGAACCGAGAATTAAATAATATAAATATAACTCAATAAAATGTCAAGTCAACCAGTATAAAGAAAATTGGGTTGTAGAAGAAAAATTCGTCTGGTTTTTTGTTCGATTACTGAAAAATTATATTATGAATAAAAAAATCAGACTTATTAGAATTGGAAATTAATCTTGAATTATTATTTTCTGTGGCAGTAGGTACGTACCGGTAGTCTTGGTCTAGGGCGCGGCGAGTGCGCGGGCGCAAGCGGTGCGGGCCGAGACCCCACCACGTGAGAGATGCACCCGTCCATCTGCTGCTTCAACTCCTGCGCAACAATATCAAAACGTACTTATTTTTATTCATGAGGCCTATCATGAATAAAAAAAAGTACGTTATGGTACGCTTAACCCCCCGTTCACCTGCTGTTAAGCGGCACTGCGATCTACGATGGAGCGCGCTTGTTTAGAAGAAACCGATTCACTCGTGATTTAAAGACACCCAGATTATATCCATCGGGAAAAACCCACTCGGGAAGCTCATTCATATTTCAGCAGTACGCATGATAAAAGGTGGACTTACAAGCGTTAAAATAAAAACATAAATACGGATATGTTGCCTCAAAGAAAGACAATATTCGCCAAGCTGTTTTAATTGGTAGTACTTGAGATTAATGTATAAAAATGTTCGATCAATACTACAACAAAATCCATTCGAGACTGATAAGAACGTCAAAAACGGCATAACAATTAATTACGTCTCATTTGCTTGTGGGGTCCTATGCGATATATTTTGTAAGGACATTAAAATAAGCGTCGTCACAAACGAAATTGCGCTCTATATTTTGCAATTAAAGAATAAATTAGATCATAACTATGACTTTTTTTTTTGCCTTTTTTTTATATATATTTATAGTGAGGCGTTACTTATTTGGACTGGTGAAAGATTTCATTCTGTGCACATTGACATAAAAAGCTGTCTACACTTCATGACAGTGAAATGTATGACACTCTATTGAGAAAAAATTTCAATATGCGGGGACCAGTATAAAATGTATGCGCAGTGCCTTCCACTGATGTTTTTTTGGATTATCATAATGTGCCTAAAAGGCATAACACTACAAGAATTACCTCAAATTCTTCGTCACTGAGATGCTTGGTATTCCGTGGATCGCAAGCCAGCATTAGGAACTCTAAACCTTGACTAGCCCATCTGCAACAGATATTATCAAATTAATTTCCCCTTTCATGACTATTGACCATCAGACTATGCAGGAGCAACCCTTCTGTAGAGCCTGATGGTCAATAGTCATTGCCGCCCATGGACATCTGCAAAACCATAGGAGTTGCAGATGCGTTGCCGAGCCTATTTAAGGAAAAGGGAGGGAAAGGAGAAAAGGAGCAGGAAGGGGACTGAGGGAGGTATTGGGCCTCCGGCGAATAAAAAATAGAAGAATACTTATATGTATACTCCATTTGGTTAGGTACTTAACTAAAGGTAAACAATAAAAATGGCGGCGTTCAGGGCTCTTCAACCTTTATTACAATGGTATCTTATGAATTGGGAGTGAAATTAATAACAACACATCTAACAATCAATAAAAACAACGAACAAACAAAACTATAACTAAATAATACAATTTACGGCAAAAGAAACACAAAAACGAACGAAAGTACAAACTGTTACGAATGGCGTCTGGTTACCCGACTAAGTATAATATCGGTTAATTATTTTGCCGCGCTTCCTCGCGCTACTACTTCTTAATTTTTTCGAGTTATCAAAAGTCTATTATGTAGAAAAAGGTTTTGATTTCCTGTCTTTTTAGATTCTTTCTAGTCGGCACATTGCAATACTTTATGACATAATTATCAGATTTGATTTATTTATTGGTCGCAAGCTTAAGAATTTATAATTACCATTTAATATTAAACAAAGTAGTAAAATATGCTAGTCTAGTAAAGGAAAATTATTTTGAATGATTAAATAATTTATTTTGGTTACGTTTTGTTTCAAGTTGAAAAATGGCCCTATAAAAACCTTTTTTATGATTTGTTTACCTTTAGTTAAGTACCTAACCAAATGGAGTATAGTTGTACACACGGCTACAGGTCAACTTATACAAATCCAGTATAAACTGATCTCGCATTGTACAGGCTTCCCATACAATAAGAGGCCAGCGTAAACGGTTTTGTATAGCTTGGTGTGTTGCTTTGCGTACAATGGCATTAGTGTGTGACAGCTAGAACTTAGGATCACCTGGGTCTTAGCCCCCTGCCACGGTCGCAGCGCTCGACCACGAACTGCATCCAGCAGCGCGCGAAGCCAATGACTCCCCGCGCCACCCGCGCCGCCCACTGCCGCTCCTCACAGCTGGCACTGCGCTCCACGGGGGCGCGGAGTTCCACTTCCTCCTCGTTCGGAGGCTGTTCTCCTGATAGAAGCAGCTCGATGCTGCTTTGTGTCTGATGTAGGAGGGATTCCGTGAGTTATTGTGACAAAATTTCTTTAAATTCAGAATCGAAATCTATAAATAGCGATATTTTTAATGATTTTTAATTTTAACTATAACTTTTGTTATTGTGACTATTTTTAATAAATAACTTTTGATGAATATCTGGTGGTGAACTCAATCTGTGCTACACTCAACTATTCCAATTAACAAACTAACTAACCGCGGTGTACAGTCCTACGACTGTACAGGATTCTTTCATGAATTCAATGATTGGAAGAAAAATGTTTCTGTTCTACTTAGCAATAGTGTCTGATATACCAAACCGAAGAACGGAGGTTATAGTCTTATTCCTAGAATTATTTTTTCAGACAAATTGTTACTGTAGAAAATGATAAGGAAGACTCGGTGTTTCTTGATGAAACTTTTGACCCTGAAGTATCCAGATATATTAAAACAAGCGTCATAAGTTATGGTTCCAAAAATATGCTATAGAGAAGAATGCGACCAGATACTCCATTTCATTTTTTTTTTATATTTCGGGACAATATTGACTCCTAACAGATTTTTACAGAGATTAGTACTACTAAATACATCGGACTACACATCCGGCTATGCATTTCCAGTATAAAATTACCTTGTACTGTATGGACAGCCTTTACAATGCGGGACCTGTCTATACTGGATTAACATAACTTGATATGTAGCCGTATGAACTTGTACAAACCTGATTATCCCCAAAGTTATGTATATTGTCGAACAGTTTCTCGTCAAAGACGCTGTTCTCATACTCGTCCACGATGCTACCGGAGCGCATGAAGCGCGGCTTGCGACCGGGCGGGGACGCTACGGTGCGGCGGGGCGGGGACGCCACGGAGAGGCGCGGCGCGGCCGGCGCTCGCGGCGCTTCCGCAACCAAGCGGTGCAGCTCTTTGTGGATCTGATGACATTGAAAAGGATGATACTTGCTCTAGACGAGATTTGACGTACCAAGCACTTACAATAAGTTCATAATTTTTATGATAGGGAGTTTTAATCTTATATGATACCACTATGAATGGTATAAATTACGAGTAAGTATCAAGAATAGTAAATTTGTAGTAAAAAATAGGCTATTTACCTATTTCCATATTCCTATTGAATTAGTTAAAAGCGACATAGAGGTTACATCTAAAATGGGGGCAGTATTATCGTGTCTGCTAATAACAAGATAATGCGATTGCCATTTCCTTTGGATATAATGATATAATGATGTCAATTAGAATGAAAAAAATAAAACTATAGATGAAATTAATTAAAGTTAAGAATAAAAAACACGCCATTAAAACATTAAAAGCAAGTCATTCAGTCAGGAAAGCCGCACAAAAAGCATACACATTAGCTTACATAATATCAAAGATTTTCAGAGCGTTGAAAACCACAAAATGACAAGATAATTACCTATACTTAACACTATTTATTATGAAATTAATAAGCGGCTCAAATACGAGAGGTATTTGAGCAAGGACACACGCTTTTGCCCGAATAGAACACTACCTATACAATCAATTGAACACATCGCAACAAAAAAAAACAGTTATATAATCAGCTGCTTCTCACCGTATCTAGATCAAGCAAAAACCAAACCACAACCACAATAATTAGCCACATATTTCACGAAGGAAAACAACATTGGGATCAACTATTTAGATCCGATTAGTGACAAAACACTTGACTGCTAAGGTACTTCTAGATCCATTTGAAATCTATACATAGTCTGTAGATAACTCGTGTCTATAATTGCAAAATGAAGGAGACTAATTGAAGGAGTCGAAGAGAAGAATATTATCTCTATTGATACTGAAGTCGTATAAATGAAGTTTTGTAAGTAAATCCGTCTACAACTCAATATCTAAAGGATTATTGTGAAGAGTCTGGACAAGTTGAGCAAGTTTTTGGCATGATAACGATTCTAAAGCAAAGGTTTTAGGTCTCATTTGTGTAGTCATTGTGCAGTTAATATCACAAATTACTACTGTCATGTGCCTACTATGCAATGCATTCAGCAATAATTTTAGAAATACGAAAATGAATCTGGTGGGATGGACGGGATGGATGGAAGTGGAGCCAGCTTGCCTAGAAGAACTAGTTATAGCAGTCAAAATATTAACGCTCCATCCTAAAATGAGACACCACACAACACACAACGCCTGTCACCGAACACCAACAAAGACCGAAGCATCAAACACGCCACCCCTACCATAGGGTTAAAGGACTCATGCACGATCATGGTCTCCGGCCTCCTGCGGCGCTCCACCAGCGGCGAGCGCACCGGCTGCAGCGAGGAGGGCCGCAGCCGGCGCAGCATCGCCTCCTCAACCGGACGTGACGTGTGCGTCAATTTGTATAGCTCTTTGTGAAGCTGCCGACAAATGCGTGCCGTTTTGAACATGCTGTTAAGTAAGCTGAGCTCTAATATCTTCAAATGACAAGGACTCTGTCTGCAGCGAGTATCCTCAGAGAAGACAATGACGCCACAGTATAGTAACTTGTTGCAGTGCAATGACGCCACAGTATATTAACTGTTTGCAGTGCAACGACGCCACAGAATAGTTACTTATTGCAGTGCAACGATGGCATAGTATAGTCACTAGTTGCAGTGCACAGCGAGGTTCCAGAGGATCTTCACAGCACATAACGCAATGTTGCATTCTACACTGTATTGTATTGGCAGTAGAATTAGGATCGAATAGATATTTTTTTTGTTTTTACTTACTGTGTCGCACATTACTAGTAATCTTGTTAACCCCTCGTGCTAAGCTTAATGCTTGTATTACGAGTGGGTTCACGTCGGTAGTGCAATGGGTGAGTTTCGAACCGTTGCACTACCGAAGAATTGAATTTGCCTCCTTGTAATCTTGGAAGTCATTGACTTGGTTTATAAAAAAAAACTTTATAGCAAGTGCAAAGCGGCGTAGATGCATAGTGTACAGTATACATTAAATAGTGCATGCAATTTTTTTACAGTAAGAAGGACTCATAGCCCAACCTCTCCCACAGTGAGAGACCCGTGTCCAGAAGTGGGACAGTAGATGTCTGAGGGAAAGCTTATACCAATACCTTGATAGTAAATGATATTTAATTAAATTCAATCTTCACTCTCTGTGGAAATATTCCAGAATCCCGACTTACGGCCGAAATTAATAATGTATCTCCTATCCAAGATTAATACCAATCTGAGATTGTTGCCTATCAATGTATAGATCTCCAATCCACATGTCAATAACAAAACTGTGCGCTCCATGTTTTTTGCAAACGATAGATTGCAAGCGATCCTTTTCCTCTCGAAAGTTATACGTTATACATATTCAAATGCAAAAAAATACTCAATAAGTACTTAAAACAAAACAACCAGATGTGTAAAAACACATATAAATTTCAGCCCATCAGTTTTTGTGCATTTTAAAATGCATTGTTCAAACCTATTTAGCCGAAAACGGAACGTGGGCACCCTGTTTTTTTGACGCCGCAGCTGGATGAATTTTAGTACACTTGTGTGTTTTTTGCAAACGTGATTATGCTCTGTGAGTTTGTATCAATTTGTGTATGATCTTTTATCATTTTGTAAAATGGATGGTGAAATATTAAGAACTCAATATTTCATTTTATAGAAATGTTTTTTGTTGCACTTCCCAGCGGTCACGCTAAGTTTGCTGCGCATTTACAATAAATCTCTATGATTATATTACTTACAATGATTTGTTACTAGGTAAAAGGCGAGCCTCTCACCTCATCAAATAGAGACAAATTTTCTTCTAAACTTGGTAGAAGGTAACAAATTAATAACAACGAATGATATCAACAACAAACTAAAAAATGTGGAACAAAAAAAAACGTCTGGAAATACCATTTATATACAAATTATTTTGAGTATTTCATGATAACTAATCATCAATCCCCGAACTTCCTTGGATTGCAATCTGCGATTGTTTCCATCAATCGAAGTAAACTTCAAAATGGACGGATAGGTTATTGACACGCACAAACTGTCATTTTCGAACAGAGGTCAATCCATAATGTGTGGTCCGCCCTCCTAAAGATGGTTTGATTCTAAAGATAGTAAACTCAATCCGTGGATTGGTTATTAACATCCTTCGACTCAAAAATAGATTGAAAAGGCAATCTGGGATAGCAAAATTTGGATTAGGATTGATTATTAATTTCGGCCGTTAGGAGTCACCAACGATCTTAAGTAATGCGTTATCTATCATTCACTTTTAAGTAGCCCATAACATAAGAGGGTTACATGTATGCTAATGATTAATTTCGAAGTAGTTCCATGTAGCACGCTAGATGTCGCTACAGTCCTCACCTCAAAGCCCAGCTTGTACATCTGCAGCAGCAGCTCGCGTACCCTGGTGACCACGGTCTCCGTGAGGTCGCGATGCAGCTCCTCGGTGGGCGACAGCCTACTCTTCTCTAGCACGTACTCGATATGCTTCACTATGAAGTCCCGAATCGCCATTAAACAGTTCTGTTGACATAAATACCTAAGTAAATAGTTAGGAAGACCCTTTTACAGTTTTCCCAGGCAAGAGTCCTAGTCGAGTCATTTGAATACACTTTCCCGGTCTCACTCACTGTTATTAGTCTCAGGTCTTAAACAGTGACAGCGACAGTAACAGCGTGTGAAGTCTGCCAACCCGCAGTAGGCTGGCGTGGCGGACTATAGCCAAATCCCTCTCGTACTGAGAGGAGACCCGTGCCCAGAAGTGGGACAATGTAATGGGTTGATGATGATGATGATGATGATGTAGTGCAACACAGAAGACGTATTCCCGCGCAGTATTGTGACTTTTTCGCCACGCACCCCCCAACGAAGAGCAGGGTAGTGTTTGAATCGCCTTAGGATGTTGATGTGATGAGTAGGCTAGCGGGGGTTTACTAGTAGTATTGCTTCGCTGGCAAATCTACATGCCAGCATGAATGGGTCGATATGACCGAGGAAGTCTAACCTCCCACAGAATATCGATGTTTAGTAGCAGTATGCATACTGTTATTTTTTTAGGCCTCCCCTAACTTCTTCCAGGATTGTTTATCCCCCATAAACAATCCTGGAAGAAGTTAGGGGAGGCCTTTGCCCTGCAGTGGGACACGAAAGAGGTTACAAAAAAAAAATGCATACTGTTGTGTTTCGTACGGTGAGTATGGAGTGCCAGAGGCCCAATTCCCTTCCTTCTCCTGTATTCCTAAAATATGCTCGTCAACGCATCTGCAACCCCTTTGGTTGCAGATGCGTTGATGTCCGTAGATGTCTAACGGCAGCGAAGACTAATTACCATCAGGTAGCTCGCCTGCTCGTTTGCCAAGTTAACCCATAAAAAAGGAGGAATTCTATTCATAGTTTAGGGCGGGCGGCTAAGAGGTAGCTCGTAGAACTGATGGCCGTTGGGGCAAAAAGGTTCTCGAGTGGAGACCACGCACGGAAAACGCAGTGTGGGACGACCTTCAACAAGATGGACGGACGACCTGGTAAAG